>JARJCM010000118.1:0-323172 GCA_029233265.1 Mycena alexandri | reverse complement strand
AGTGTAGAGCGGCCTCCAACCGCGGCTTTCCTGGAAGGCTAGCCCCCAACAAGGAACTTAAAACCTCGAGGAACCTAGCGCTCTCATCCTAATCCTCACGGAAACGGATTGTACCATCTCACCACCACTACCACAATTTTATAAAACCTTCCGTAGCGTACGAGTAGCTACGTTTCTCCGCGACAGAGTAATTTCCCTCTAGAGGACGAATCGCCTTCGTGTACTTGCCTGAAACCAATTCACTGGTCAGACATCTCACGGAACCGCAGTCCGCATCACACCGCGAATCGTTTGGGATAGAGTCGAAATTTGGCACGAAGCCAGGAATTTTGCCTTGAAGGCAGGGAAATGCTCGGAGACGAAGGATTTATTCCGGTCGAAGAGCGATTCTTCCAGATTTTCCCAAGTCTAGTGGTCGTACTGCGACATGCGAGATTACCAAGCTGACGAGCGAGGTCACCGAGGTGACGCTCAGCCGGTCTTTCTCGATATTAAAACAGTCGCAGTAGTGGAGTTCCGGAGGTCCGAGCGACCGGAGAACGGAACACGACCACAGAGTCCAGCCCCGTTTTACCGGAGAAGGAGTGATGAGGCCTCTGACGTAGCTGCAACAGGGCGCTGCAAGCGGATGCAGAGGTTTCCTCGGGAGGAAGCCGAGATATTGAATTTTGAGGCTTTTCCGGCGACCGGACACGACGAGACGTGATTCCGGAGGTGTAGGCGTAAGTCGAGTTCGGAGGCGCGTTGGAGGAAACACTGCGAAGTGTCCTCCGGTGAGCTCTTACCCGATATCTCGACGGAGCATAGATTCCGGATACGCGAGTCTTGACCGGAGTGTGGAAAAGAGAGTTCCATACCCGAAACTGAGCGGGCTCGGTTGAGTACGTTTATTAGACGTCCCAGATGAGTGTTTTCCGCGTCTGTTCAAGGTGTGAAACCCAACTATTGGCTTAGCCCCAAAATACCAAGGTGTGATGAACATGGAATAAAGGATAAAGGAGGTGAGTATGTTGAACGAGTCCAACATCTCTAAGAAACGATCCCCGGCGTATAGGGACAAGGTGTCAAATTTGCCAAGAGATCGGAAGCATACAAGCTTCACGAAGGATTCCGGTAGCGTAGCGGAGCATTTTGCGTGCGCGTAGCTATACCGGAGAGGTGATCGAAGGGAAAAGGCTTGACGCCATGACCCATTTACGAAAACCATTGGTGGCCATTTGGACACCTGACCAGACGTCGAGGCTCCGGCATTTTCCGGAGGGTCGAGTCCCGATCCTGAAATGTTCGGAAGAACAGGAATGGCGAGTAGCCAATGAAACCGCAGGAATGGAATTCCGAAGGTTTCAAATATGGTGAAGGCGTCAGAACTGTCGGTGTCGGCGGTAAACGCCGGTCCCTCATGGGAACAACCGAAACAATATCCGGCATAATTGCCGGTCGTGTGCACACTAATAACCCCAAGGATTAAGGATTCGGATTGGTGGAAACCATCATCTTGCATTCAACGGAATGCGGTTGAGAGGTTTTCCGGTTCCGTTATCCAGAACAATGAAGGAAATCAAGAACGTTGACGCGATTTCGGAGTACGAACAACACCAAAAGGAGGAGACAGATGAACTGTCGATTAATGGAGAGAGTTGCCAAGGGAAAGCTTGTCCGGTGGGATTTTGCCGGAAATCTCGCATGCGAAGCCAAAACCGAGTGAATTCCAATATTTATATAGTTACAGCGATATAGGATGTCGAGGAAATGTTCGTATGCGGGAGTTGAATCCCGAGGCAATCTCGGAGAGATATGATTGTTGAAATCGTAAAACTCAACTCCGGAGAGCGAGCGGTCGTGAATTTTGAGCGAATGTAAACGTGATAGGTTGTGGTATGACTCTCCGGGAACGACGCAGACGTTCCGGGTAGAGTTTTCGAGCTCTGCATGTTGATCAGCTATCATTACCCGTGGAGCGTGATTCTCCGGTGCGCTGGCGTTTGTCGTGAACAACGCGCGTAATGTGCTGACAAGTTCCAATGTGATGTCCGCCACTGCCGCAATACATGCACAAGCCTAGACGTCTCCGGCGTTCCGCTTCCTCCTTCCGGAGTTTGCCTTTGTTGTTCAGCAAACCGGCCGCCTCGGCAGAGCGCTTGCGCGAGGGGTCGACCGCCTTCCTGGCATAGCCAGAGGAAGGTCCGGCATCTCCAGACCCCGATGCACCCGTCGTAGGACGAACAGGTGTTCCGGAGTGCGAGGAAATGTTGTAAACCGGGATGGAGGTTAGGGAAGGCATACTTGGAGAGATGTCCGAGAGAGCAGGGGATGCTTCGCGAGGACCGGAGCCACCACGATCAAGGAGATCGTTTCCGGAAGGCGTTCCGTGATTATCCTCGGAACCCGGAGACCCGCGTCCAGGGCCATGATCGCCCCAGAATTCGCGTGCGTTCCTCCGAGCCTCGGCGAGAGCTGCAGCAGGCTGTGTAGCCCAATACTTGGTATCCAGGCGTGTTAACATTGCCCGGAGCCCAGGATAGGTGCTAGGGTAGCAAACACATTCATCCAACTCCATGCTCAAACGCATCGGAAGCGCGTGGTGAAGAGCATGGCACTTCGCGGACTCGCCCCAACCGAGATGGTTGAGCAAGTCTTCGAACTCGCGAAGGAACGGCCCAATCTCCTCCGTGGAACTCATCCGGAGCAAGCGGAGTTGATCTTCCGCGTTGCCGTACGAGTCCGGTCCATCAAAGATCTCCAAGAACTCCGAGATGAAGGCGGAAAAGTTCCCATGCCAAGTGAGGCTGGCAGAAACTGGACGCCCGTAAATAGTTGCGGCAATTCCCCGGAAACGAGTCAGTATGAAACTGATTTTATCGTCATCCGTCCGGTGCTCGCGGGGGTGAGCAGCCAGATGTGCGTAGCACTGGGAAAGAAAGAGCATGACGTCCTCTTTCTTGCCGTCAAACAACATCGGATATTGGAGCTCCGAGTTTTCGGAGTCCGGAATCGGAGCAGGAGATAGCGCAGGAGATGGAAGATTGGCGGGAGAATTCTGGGCAGATGTAGGATAGTTGGATGGATAAGGAAGATCGTGAGGAGGCATGTGCGACTCGTCAATGTCAGGGACGTACTCCTCCGGGAGCGCGGCGGAAGCTGGCGCTACGACCGGAGAAGGCAGATACTCGAGAGTAAGGTCTTGATCGAGTTCCTCCAACTGCTGAAGGGATTGCTGGAGATGTTGATCGTCAATCTCGACAGCTTCTTCAACAGCGTCCATGAACAAATAATCCGGAGACGACCCCGAACTGGGAGGCGTCACGGATACCGGTGGAGAAGGTGTGCCGGGATACACCGCGATGTCGTCCTGAGGCGGACCAACATGGAAGGTCTCCATGGGAATTGATGCCGCCGCCATGGGAAACAACCCACGATGCGTTACCGAA
Source organism: Mycena alexandri (assembly GCA_029233265.1). NCBI lineage: Eukaryota > Fungi > Basidiomycota > Agaricomycetes > Agaricales > Mycenaceae > Mycena > Mycena alexandri. The sequence continues at coordinate 319,744 of JARJCM010000118.1, read as the reverse complement.
GCTTCACCGGATAGGGAAGTTTTAGTCGCAGCCTCGTGCTGGGGTGTCGGTGGAGCAGAAGAATCATGCAACATAACGACGTATGAGGCAAGAGTTCCCCGACTAGCAGAACGAGGGGATGGCCAAGAGCGCAAGAGGTAATTTGTTGACATGCTGATGCAGAACTACGAGACCTGAACAGGTGAGTAGTTTAATACTGTTATATGCCAAGCCGCGGGGTTAAGGGATAGTGGAACAGTCGGCCGGAGTCGTACAAGGTACTCCGGAATAACCGGGGTGCCGGAGAGTAGACCGGAGTAACCGGAGTCGACAAAGGGGATCGGCGGAGCTGCTTGACACAACACCACTGAGGCGCAGGGTGAGCGTGTACTGCCAGGTATCGTCTAGAGGAAGAGAAAGGGTCTGGGGGAAGAGAGGAGCGACTGGCACCACTCCGGAAGGGGGGAAGCGACGTTTATTAAACTACTGAAGAACAGGGAGTATGCTAGCTGTTTAAATAGTGTTGGATCCTAATTTAGTGTAAAGGAGATAAAGGAGAAGCATGTGGACGAGCATATGGTTGAAAGAATAGGAAGTCCATAAGCGGTAAGAGAAGTTCGACCTGTATCAGTATTGATCTTGGGAAATGAAACATGAGGTGATGAAATCTGCCATGAGGCGATGGAAGGCAAGAGGGAACATGTGGAGAGGTCGTTACCCCTTGATACCAGCCACGACTGACCGCGAGAAGTCATCCCAATACTAATACCAGGATTCCGGTTGGCTCCGGGTTTCCGGTTGACTCCGGAAACACCGGAGTGGACCGGAGTGCCCATAGAGAACCGGAGTGGTCTTGGGTGATGAAGACCATGGTCCAGGGGTGTGGTTGCATGGATATAACACTTTAAGAAATAATAAGGTCCAAAGGAACGAGTTTGAAGTGGCGCACGTAGCGAAATAACATTTTGCAGGTGCTATCATTGAATTGCAGCAAGTGAGATTTTTTCATTGAGTTAGACATCTTCCAGCGAATGCGGTTCGAGTCGGATGCTGCACAGTCGGAGGGGATTGGAGAGTCAGACGAACGAAGAAGTCAAGATCCGAAGCCCAATGAGGAGTGATCCAAACGGGGAAATACGGTAACCACAGTAACCGGAGCGAGAACAACGAAAAAAAGCCCCACAAACTCAGAATGAACAAGCTCCCAGCCCTCAAACTCAAGACCGTTACGGGGGGAATGCGACAACGGTTGCAAAAGGGAACCGCTTCGACATAGTGGCATAGCGTCAATCAGAGACGAGTAGAAAAGAAGCTGTTCCAAAGGCGCAACAACCACAAACATGTGGCTGTACAGTTAGAAAAGTGAGCACTACCCCCAAAAGGAAATATTTCCTTTTCGAGCCTGCTTGTGCAGTCTACTAGAACCCAGATACTTACGTATCCAGGCATTCTTCCCTTTTTGAGGCTCCCCGTTCTTCTGCATTTTAGGCAAGGTTAGTGAGTTCTTCTTTAACAGTGACGGCCTTGACCAAAATTCCACTCTTTGGACTTCCCACTGACGGTTTGGAGCTCTCTGTGAGCTTCCTGGTGTACCGCATCCCGGTGCTTGCTCCGTGATCTAGGGACTCAAACAGGGATTGCTTTATTGAGGTTTGGTTGAAGGATAGAGCATTTGATAATACTCTATCACATCTTTTTAAGACTCCAACAGTTATGTTCAGCAAACAGGAGGGCCCAATGATAAGTGATACTGAATCTAGACCGAGTATTTGATGAGGCAGCCATACCTGTTTATCACAATCAGCACTGGTTCTCAAACACTGCCTCGCTGTAGCCAAGCTAACCGAGACTTATTGCAACATCGCGCCTGTGACTTGTCCATGTCTTCGAGTCATGTTTACTCAAGCTGAACCTACTCGCTCAGCCTATTGGTTATTGAGATAGCCAAGACCTTTCTGGACAGTGAACCCAACTTTGACAGCTTTGTCCTTCTCACCCTCATTGGCCTCTGTTGGCATACCATGTGATGCTTCAGACCCATGCTTAGCTTAGGGGCTCTGGTGTCATATGTGGACATCAGCCAGGCCCGATTTGGTAACTCAGGCCGCATTTGGCCTGGCCAGGCCCAATCGGGCCTGGAGACTTCCCACACCCTACCACAAAGGTTTTGATGTTATTCTGCGTGCGGGAGGGCCTCAAAAATTAAGCAATTGCACAAATGACATTCTCAAATACTCCCCAGCGCCGCAGGCAGGGTTTTTTTTGTTCTGTGCAGCGCGGAAACCTCAGATTTTAATGTGTGTAAAAAAAACAAACTTGGGTTAAATTAAGGCTGGAAAAACAGCAGGGTCCATGGTGCAGCTCACATCTGATTAAACAGTGCTGCAGAATACTCTTTACAAAATTTAAGGTAAGGAGGAACTTCCACCGCAATCCAAACACTAAATTTGGGATCATGATTAAGAAAGTTATGCCAGGAAGGCAGAAATTCTGTTCCTCCCATGTCTCTCATACATTATTTGCCAAAGGAAAGTGTTGTGTTTCTTGCAGATTCACCTTGAACTTGACTCAAACCCGTACTAACTTTCTAATTCCTGTGCTAGCAGAGGGAATAGAGTTCTGAGCAAACAATTGTGTGCACAGAGGGTTAGATACGTAGCTTTCAATGGCTTTCGTTTACACAGGACTCAAGGTTGTGTACATTGCTCAGAAATCCCTCCCGTCTTCAAAAGAATGGATGCAGAACAACTAAACAATGTCCGGGCTGAGTGAAGCACTTTTAGCGTTGCGTGAATCATGATTGAACCTTGAGGAGTCATACCAATGATATCCTCCTAATTTTGAGGGGATTTCTCTCTCTATTATTGTGTTCCCGCAACTTCAGTGCAAGAGGTAAAACAAATTTCATCAATGACAGCTCTAGTTTGAGCTGTAATCTTAGAGTAAAATGAGTTAGCAGTTGGTAAAGATTTGAGTACAGTTCTGCTCTGAGCAGAACTAAATTTATTATGGTACAAAAAGGCGGTCAGGGCGAAAACGGTAAAATATATGACACCAGCGAGGCTCGAACCAAAAGCATATAGATTACACACCGCGGAGAACTCACATGCAATCCAACTGCGTCAGGAGAACATATAAGCAGGATCCCCTTATACTGTCAGTACAAGCTTACGTAGTTTTTGAAAAAAATCAAAATAATTTTTTGGTTCCACATATGACACCAGAGCCTGCTTAGGGTACTGAGACATGATCTGAGATCAAGTAACTCAATACCCAAGTCAAACTCTAACACTAGAGGAGAAGACTTGTCTGCTGCTTGGAGGGGGAGGAGGAGGAGGAGGAAGGTGTATTACTGCAGAAACTCTAGCAAGTTCAGATCTAGCTTCGGATGGATCCCTTCTGCACTATCCCTTGGTGAGGTTGTACCAGTAGACTCCAAACTTAATTCCTGGTACCGATTTAGGTCTAGGTCTCCAACACGAAATGTAAAATGTCCTATCCCCATATGAGCAAAATAAAAAATAATGGGTATGTTTCTCATGCCCTCTGATTGGTCGAAATGTCAAACAGCTGTGCAGTAAAATGATTTTTAATTCTTACATCCTACATCACGGCGAGTTTGAGGTGAGTCGGCCGAGGAACAAGGCCGTGCGAGATTCGCGAGCCACCATAAATATATAAATCATGAAAAACAACTCTGGTCTAGTTTATGGTGCCGGCTCTGGCCAGAGGTACCAGGGGTGCCCAGAGGGCCTTGCTGATCTAAGTTGGTAAAGTTACTGTACTATTACGACCATTAGTTCAGGTGACGGGTGACGGGGACCTGTGAACTGAACTAATTGAACTTGGTGACGGGTGACAATGAGTTTCCTGGCCCAAATAGGCCTAGAAAATCGCAAAATTCCGCTCCGGCATTCGCCGGATTGCCTTAAAAGGCAATTGTTGGCTGATTGCCGAGCCATGAACTTTTGCGGTGACGGGTGACACCCCGTGAACCAATGGTCGTAATACTACAGTACTGTTTGGAATTCTCCGGTATTGCCCTGACGGGCGGAGCCTGGATACGCCCCCTCATTTGTTCAGGCAGATGTAAAGAGAAAAATATATCAGACGAGCTCAAGGACAACCTTAAAGGAACGCTGGAAGAACATACTCCGTAGGACAAATATAGGCCTCCCCTCCCATGGGAAAGAGAAAACCACAATTGCAAGGAGCTGGCCCAGCTTGCATCGGAAGTGCTCACCGAAAAATGTCTACGGGGTGGTCGCACGCGCGTCGCTCCCATGGCACATACAATACCTTACGCCGGAATATACATATAAACCTACCTTGCACTACAGGGCAGTTCCTTTGTGCCCAGAGGCCAAAGGTGCATTATCAAAGGCACGCATAGCGCAAAACTCCATACTACAGTTTTTTCCAAAGTAGCAAAGCGACAGGACAACATGATGCGCGAGCGCGTGAGAGATAGATTTACCAAAAGAAAAAGAAAAAACGACTGTTTGCATCGGGAGGGACACTGTTTGGGAGCACGGTACAGAACTGCGGAAGGTGGCTGCGGAAGGTGGCTGTACGACAGAAAATCGACTCACCTAGCTCCATAAGGGAATATTTCCTTTTCGAGGAAACTGTTGCACAGTACAAAAACCCAGATACTTACGTATCCAGGCATAAATGCTTCAGCAACGTTGAGCTCTGAACCTTGCCAGAATCATTCTTCGGTAATGGCCCTGCCGGGCGGAGCCTGGATACGCCCCTTTATAAGTCCAGAGTTCCTCTATTCAACCAAAATTTTGAGAACAACTCTCTCAGAGCTCGTACCACGATCCTTCCTTCCCTTTGTTTATATGCAATGACCCAAGTTCTAATGTCTCCTGCAGCCCCAGCCTGCAGCATTGATCCTTAGACGCTTAATGTGACTGCTCGGTTGGAATTTCCATGGTTGCAAAATAGCACCAGACAGCGAGGATGTCCACGTTAAGCAAGTATGCAAAGTTCAAGTTAATTTCATCTGGCAAATGCTCGCGGTCCTCAATTGCCGCCTTGTTCACGGAGACTGAACTGTGGGAACATAGGCATCAAATGCAATCTGAGTAAAAAGCCGCATTAATATTGCCGGAAGTGGTGGTACAAAAACCCAGATACTTACGTATCCAGGCACTCGACCAATAAGTCCAGAGTTCGTCTATTCAACCAATTTCGAGAACAAAAACTCTAGTGGAGCGCTTTAAGTGAGCTCGTACCACAAACACGATCCTTCCTTCCCCTTCGTCTATATGCAATGACCCAGGTTCCAATGTCTCCTGCAGCCCTGAAGAATAAGTGACAGAGCCCCGCCTCGGCCGGGACCGAGCTTCAAATGGATGAAAATCAGTAAAATCGACCAATCTGAATGTAGTGAAAGTTGGCGAAGCGTGCGGACGGCGGAAACGCGACCAGGGCCTATTGATCAACATGCTCAGTGTTCGCAAGTAGTTGCCTCCACATATTGATATGGTTTGACGGCCAGTTACGGGGTCGACGAGGACTGGGCCTAGTGGAGGACGACTCAGAATTTCGTAATCATCCCACAGTTGGAGGGGATTCGAGAGGCCCCAGGAAGCTCACGCCAAAGCTTGTCCAAAATTTTGGCTTTTTGAGGGCCAAGTTTTGCAATTTCCTTGTCCGAATTTTGGCTTTTTGAGGCCAAAATTTTACGACCTTCTCCGGGATTTGGCTTTTTCAGGTGGGTTTTCAACTTTTGTGATTCAGCTCGGATCAAGTTGTCGGCAGCTTGCCCCGGCATCATCGGCATCCAAGTTCTGTCAAGTTCTGTCGGTTACTGTGATTCGAATACGGCGCGGCCGAAAAATACAATGATTTTTGACCCCCCGCGTGACAACCCCTCTCCGAAAGTGGCTTTTTGAGGCGGTAGAAGACGAAAAAAAGTGGCTTTTTGAGGCCGATTTTTGCAAATTTTCCGGACAAGCTTTGTTATGAGCCTGATTTGAGAGTCAGACGAATGAAGAAGTCAAGATCCGAAGCCCAATGAGGAGTGATCCAAACGGGGAAATACGGTAACCACAGTAACCGAAGCGAGAACAACGAAAAAAAAAAAAATCCCCACAAACCAACACAAACTCAGAATGAACAAGCTCCTGGCCCTCAAACTCAAGACCGTTACGGGCAGAATGCGACAACAGTGACAAAAGGGAACCGCTTCGACATAGTGGCATAGCGTCAATCAGAGACGAGTAGAAAAGAAGCTGTTCCAAAGGCGCAACAACCACAAACATGTGGCTGTACAGTTAGAAAAGTGAGCACTACCCCCAAAAGGAAATATTTCCTTTTCGAGCCTGCTTGTGCAGTCTACTAGAACCCAGATACTTACGTATCCAGGCATTACTGAGTTACAGCTGTTTTCAAAAAAGTAGACGGGTTTGATAAAGTGGAGCAGTTCGTTTTGTGCTTACCTTTGTTGACTGATTGATCCTCGGCTGTCGAGTCCGATCTTCCGAAACCACCTCAACTCATCTCAGCCACAATCTTTTTGGATAGAAATGGGATAGGGAAGGCATACCCTTAGTCTACTTAGCATTATATCCAGACCACGGGAGAATTTATGAGCTGAGGAGAGCAGAGGGACCGCGATGACGTCGTTTTGGGGCATCAATCAGTCAACAGAGGTAAGCACAAAACGAACGGCCCTAGTCTATTAGTTACCACGCCTTCGCTAGAGGCGTCCTGCGTTATTATATAAGCATCCTTTTTGGGACATCACGTGTACCTGCCGTGGTACGCGACTTCTACTTCTTGACGCGTCGCACATTGTTTGAAGACTTTCTAGGACAGCCAAAGTCTGAAATGAGGTATTGGGTACGTTTCATGTGCATTTAAATTCTCCACTATATTTCTTGAGTGAGGACGGAATATAACTTGAGAAATGGCCATTTCCCAGGACTGTCAAGCCCAAATGAGGAAACACTCGCTTGAAGACAGCATTTGAAGGTATTATTTTTCGGAAAGTAGTTGGAGACCCGTTCAAAGCCTTTACAACGCGGTTCAATGATTCTGAGCTTTAAACATCGCGTCGAATGCTTCAGAACGCGTCAAAATAAATGACCTGTTTGGTTCCGCATCGCCATCAATCACTGATAGCGCAAGACGCCGCTTATCGGACGCGGTAACTAACAGACTGTAACTAGCGAGGAACGAGCGTCGTAGGTTACAGCGTCTGTCTGGGAGAGACTAGAACGGCCCCACTTTATCAAACCCGTCTACTTTTTTGAAAACAGCTGCATTAACTGTACAATCCCTTCATAACTGGCAGTCCAGGACTAACTCCAGTTCTCGCTGAGACTACACAGGCTAACCGAGCTAATTGCTTGACTGTAATGAGTCACTTGCACACCCCTTAGTTATGTATGTAGGAGTTCACATGAGTTTTCAGGCAGATGAGAATTTTCGAATGTTCGTGTAAGTCGGGCTGTCCAACTCCTCTTCGGCGCGAATACAATAATCATGATATCAGTTGTGGCTTTTAAGAATTCGACCACCCGACCACGGGAGTCGGCTCCCAAGCAGGCAAGCATGAGTATAACGAAAAGTCGCGGGGGTTGATGATGCGTTTAGGTCACCCAAACATGGACACCTCGCCCGAGGAAGTGCCGGAACGCGGACTCCTCCGGCTTGTCTCAGATGCGCCAACGACTAAGGTGTTAGCCAGTTGGATAATCGAGCCCATTCGTTGTAACGGGATGATAGAAGGATGGGTCATACAATAAGAAGGTCTGGGACCTCCAAATTTATCCTCATGGACACTGGAGCCTTACGGACTCCTCTCCGACTGCATGCCGAAGCACATCTCAACAATATTTGATGGTTCGACTGCCTTCCGGGTTGGGAAATGGCCCCTAACCTTTTTGAAACTGAGTCGGCATATGATACATTGATAAGCCTGGAATTTGGCCACCAGTGAGATTTATCAATTTATAAAGCCCTTTAATAAAGTTGAATTTGCGATCGAACGAGAAGAGGATCCCTCGGAGGTTTCATAGTCAGTAAAAATCCACCAGCGCCCACGATGACAGTCTAGGGGAAACGTGCGTGAGATGCTTCGGCAAGAAGGATCCACCGAGTCTAAATGCAACATGAGCTCAACTCACTGGGAATGATCGGCGAAATTTCATCCTCCGAGTGCAGGTGGATTCATGTACCATTTAAATTTAAGACGGCCTCGAATTACCGACTTTCTGGCGATCTTTTGCCAGAACCGCACCGGGGACGTCGTCTGGACTGAATCTGTCGTCAGATAACGAACCCATACCTTCCAGAAACATATAGATATGCCCACGAAACCAGCGCCGACGCCGACGTACAGCCGACGTACAGTTGATTCTTGAGCAGGCGAGGACCCGGCGAACTCGGTGCAATGCCCTGTCTGTAACAATTTGGCAAAACAGTGAAACTGCTCCACGGTGTAGCGGCACATGGCCAGAAGTTTTGGAGAATGTCGTGATTGCACAGGCTATTGGCCCGACTGCGGTATGGAAAGGATTCCGCTTGGCTTGGGGCGCATTTCAATGAAGATTCTGGCCTTTGGCCGGCATACAGTTCAGCCGCAAAGAAAGCTGGCCAGGTCGCCTTAACTGCGATTTTATCGTTCTGCCCTTCCAGGCTGCGTCCATAAAACAAGGAAGATGATGACCTCCTAGTCGGAGGTTGGTCGGAGGTCTCCACCAGCGTACCGGCGAGTCCATTAGCTTTATTTGATGGCCGGCGCTCCAGGCCGCTCCTCCGTCCTGATGAGCGTTAGCGAAGGTGCTTGGATCCTGGCCTCCGGGAAGCTGCAAATTGGAAGTTGTGAGCCCTGGGGTTATGAATCAAGTTCTAAACTCAAAAAGATATCACATCACTTTCTCATCCCTATCTCTGTTTGAACCGAATTTGAATATCATGCGAGTCCAAACCGTCCTTGCCAATGCATACACCGGAGAAAGAGTAGGCGAAAAAAGCGGAGCATACCTTGCTATTGTGAATGTAAATTTTGGCAGTAACTCTACCCATCGCTGACTCCCGAAGTCTACCGCTCCTCCCCGGCTGCGAGACTCATCTCCTCCAGCTCCGCCTGCGTATTCGACAGTGTCTCCGCCGCGACCGCAAAGTAAATCAGCTGTGTGTGTAGTTAAATTATTGTCAACGCAGATGAGAAAAATGGGAGACCGTACCTGCGCCTTAGCGAGCTCGTTGAGGTGCTTGATGGGTTCGGGCTGGTAGAAATTTTAGTACCTCGTGGAAAATGTCACAAGATTACACCGACATTCTTCAACACTTTCTCCATCAGCGCAATCGCGACTTCTGTCTTCTGCACCAGATCGTCCTCGGCGTTTTCGACCTCCAATCGGGCCTGCTCTTGCTTTGCGGGATTGGCGTTCTTCAGCCTGCGCACGCTCAAGTTAACACGATGAAGAAAATTCATTAACAACGCACGTCTGCTTCGCACCGTCGAGCTCGAGACGGCTGGTGCGTACTGCCTGGCGCGCCTTTAAAGCGACGGTGATTGACGTGGTGAGCGTCTGCTGCCACGGGTGGAGGTAATTCAGCCGGATGGACGCGTCCTGCGATGGTGTCCGTCAGCATTAAGACTGCGTCATGAAATAGAATAAACATTATACCTGCTCCACTCGTGCCGCCGCCACCCTCTCCATCCCCTGCGCATACACCCCCAGCGCATTCCCCAGGCCATCTTGGCTCTGCGCATGTGGGTTCGCAGGGGTCGCAGCCTGCAACTCCGCCGCTGCCGCATGGGCCGCTCTCCCCAGTGCATGCGGCAGGGTTTTGTGTGCGGGTGCAGGCGGCGGTGGCGGCGCTGCCGGTGCAGGGATCTTGGTGCCCTTTAAATTCGCCGCGGCGAAGCTCGTGAGGCCGTGCCCGAGAGACGTGGAGAGCTCTGAGAGAGACTCCTGGATGAAAGCGAATGAGAAAGATCGTCTGCATCAGCAAAGCACAATCTTTACGCGCCTGGATGTGCGAGGGATAGTCGTAGGCTTCCGACTCGTAAACTTTGGTTATCCTGCGCCAAAAGTTATTATTTTGACTTCGCAGCATCTGAGCAGGATGGAGCGCACTTGAGCAGGGTGAGATGCGCCTGGCGGAGGGCATCGACGCGCGCTTCGAGGTCCTTATACTCTGCGGGCAGCTCTGTTATTTCATCCTGCGTAACACGTCCGAGCCGCTCTTTGGTCGCCTGTACGCTGGTGCTGAAACCCTTGTTCAAGCTCGAGGATAGTTGCCTCCAGTCCATGGTGGTAGTGGTAAGTGGCGGGTCGGCAGAGAAGGCCACAAGTGCGCCGTTGGCGGCATCCCGTTTTGGCAGGCCGTTGATCTCCGGCCCGGCAAATGGCCTGCCGCCTGAGTCTCCTGTCGAGGCACCTTCACGACCCGGGGAGGTCTATACCCGCAGACGACTTGACACCGCACCCTGGCGAATGGCTATTGGACGTTGATGCGTAGCGACTCGTCTGACATCCTCCCTCTGTCGGGCCATTTCGAGGCTCGAGCCACGACCCCTCCTTCCTTTTACCCCCCGATTCTTCGACGCAGATCAGGACGGGCGGAGACTGTTGCGGTGCTTTGGCCTCGGTTGAAGGCGCTCACGGGGACCAGATTAGCGCCACTGTAGAATCATCGGAGACTCCCCTTCTTTATGGGGTCTACTTTCGGCGTTCGACACGACGGAAGCTGTGGTTCCTGCGCAGGCGTAACTTTCCTTCATGTCCACTGACGTTTTCACAACGATCGATACCTTCAAACCCTTCGAAGACCCGGGGACCATCCTTTCGGCAACGAAGAGATCTCGCTTTGTGGCGGCGGTAGCGGCGATGGTGGTTGAGCGACATCGATGCAAGGGCTGTCTACCGGGTCTCTGTACCCGTGGGCAGACCCTCTCTGCCTGCCGGCGATTCTGTCATAGCGCACAGCTACGCTCACCCAACCAATCTCGTCGGCAACTACAGGGTGACTTCCTTGATGTTTTAACGTCGGACCCGCCGAGAAGTTGCGAAGACAATAACTCCCCGAACGCGCCGTCGTCCATGGCGGGTTCTGAGAACACTCATCATCTCCTGTGCTGGGCCAGAACTGTAGCTATAAACGTCGGTTTGCGGACGCTGCTCGGAGCGCGGGAACAAGCCGTCTCTGGAAGCTGCTCGGAACACTGTGAACTTTGTCGTCACGCAAGTCAGAAGGATTCAACATTGCTGGGTCAAACTTTGTTCGATGTGGTCAGGACTCATCCGCAACGCTGAGGGATCACACAAGTTACAACAACATGGTCGGACAATGCCCGAGGAGAATTTTGGACAAGATGAGTTTGGATTCGGCGCTAGGCAAAACTCTCTTAACGTGACCGTCGGCAATATCTTGGCCACTGTTCAGCCCTTCAAGATATGGACCATCTATCCGCTCCTTGAAGTACGACTCAGTGATCGTTCACTGGCAGGCCGTCCCCATATTCCACGCGCCTGGTACCGGCGGCCCCGATACCTTTGGAGATTTTTCCCGAATCGGACTCGAAGCATTATGGACGAGGGGAAAACAGGATAGGAAACCATACATTCTCATATTTCAATGAAAACAATTGTCGGGCGGATGGAATACCTCGATTTCCACGCCACTGGGGAGGAATGTAGGAAGTTTCTTCCGAATCCTGTAGGCCAGAAAACTCCTCCCCACCTCCTTCCCGACGACGGCCGTTATATGAACTGTTATAGTATACCATACCTTTTTGTTCAAATCACAACTTAAAGGTATCCGTAGCATACAGTTGACGCTTGTATGTAGTACGGGCCCCGGCTGTTTCTTAACGGGACCGCGCCGGAATCTACCTACCTACCTACCATTCGGATAGATCACAAAACTTCATCCATCACATTGTCAGGCAGCCTAACGTCGGATATATATATTATACATGTGCGAGGCCCGCTCCGATTTCCTGCCATTTTCTTCCCATCATCTCCACATGGGATACGGGGAGCCAGTTTCGCAATGAGGACGTGGAATTCCTACGGCTGCGGGAGTACGTCGGGAGCGTTAAATTCGTCCTTAATTGAAAACCAGTTTGATTGAAGTGTGTTCGTTCGAGAAGTGACAAAAAAACTGCCAAGGTCAAACATGCAATGAACGCCAAAAGCAGCAGAATCAGGAGAAGAGTGAGTGCATGTGATCTTCATGTTTTGGCGTAGTACGTCGTGCGGTCTAACTCATTTGAACCGTGGGAATTATCTTTCGTCTGTTTAAATTATACCTACCCTTGCTTGCATGTTATGGAGTGAGGAGCATTTTGGGCACAATCGATATTTGCTTACATCCTGGATGGACGTGCTGTTTTGTTGATAGTGGTATCATCATTCATGCCCCGGCGGTCGGGGAGGGTAGGCGGCGGGTTTACTGGGGGAAGGGCAGGCGACTCCGCGCGAACAGTAAGCCCGCGCGGACAGCTCCACTAGTCCACCCGGTCTCCTCCAGCGCTTTCGGTGGAATTTCGATCAGAGAGGAAGAAATCAGAGAGGTAAGAACGAAAAACTGAAGATCTTGGTTGTTCGGAGGATCCCTTGGACCAGAAGAATGGCTTCTTTCGGCTCCATGTCATGTAGATCAACTGTCACTCTTTGTCGAACGAGTGAGCAACGTGGATACAACTCAAAAACAAAAAATCGAATACCTCCCATCCTCAACGACCATACGTGTTGCAGGCACAGTCTCCCGCGAAACCGACGGTGGCTCCAGTTCTTCGTCAGGCATAGGAGAGGACTGGGGAACAATATCAGTGCCGAACCTAACAATAATTCATACCAGCGGAAATTGCGGTGACGTGTTGCTCGACGTCGATACCGACGCCGACGCAGTCTTGAAAAATTGAAAGGGGTCGGCCGACCGGGAAGAGTTGGCTCGGTTCATCTTCATCCACTTGGGGCTCGCATCTATCTACTCGGGCAGCGAGCTCGATGAGGGTAGACCTCAGGGCAGTCAATTGGGGTTTCAGGGCATCGTCCGAGCCGAGTAGAATCTCCGCCACCAAAGCGGCGACCAGAGAAGAGGGGAGGACAGAATTCTGTTGACATCCACTTCAGTCACTATTCGGTATAAACACGGCAACTGCGAAATACCTCCATGGATTCGAAGATGGCCTTGGCCTCAGGAGAAATCGCTGGACGGTGAACTCCGTGGCTAGATCAGGATATTCTTGGAGCGGGTCCTGACACTTTTCGTCTGCGGCCGGTGTGGAAAGAGATGTGGCGCTATCGAGGGCTTTCAGGCACGTACCGCAGACAATATTTGTCCTGAAACTCCTCGTGATGCGTCTGATAAGCTCGGGATGGTCGGGAACCTCGCTGTCTTCCTACCAAAATGAACAGGTAAGTATATGACTTGGGAAATGCAATTGAACGCCGCACTAAGGTCAATACAGAAGCCCAATTCATCTTCATAAGTCACCGCGACTGTCGCCCCTTCGGCCTAATTAAAGTATATGTAACTGACACCGACTATGGATAAATACTCAGACAATCCAGTAGATAGTCATTAATGACATCCGCCGGGTGATAGGTCTGAAATAGTTGAGGCATCGAATAGCCAGTTGCTCAAGCACCCACATTTCTATCATCTTCCGAGCTACTGGCCTGGATGCTGCCAACGCTGCTCGCACTGGGAGGGTTTCGTGAAAGAGAGTTCGCGTTGGGACCCGAATGAATTTGTGGTTGCGATTGAGAAAGAAACCGAAAGTTGCCCGTCGACGAGGTCAGACCAGTACTTAGGGCGTCTCGGCGACATCAGGCGAAGGGCAGCCCGAAGGAACACGGTCGCTCCTCCCCGGCTTGCGCCGTGGACCCGAGTCGACGGACGAGCTAGCACTTTCCCATTCCCATGCGCGCGAAGCGCCATCATGTCCAACCTGCGCGGCCTTAGGCCTCAAGGAGACCTTCCCCTCACGGCCGCGACGCTCAAGGATGGAGACTTTGTGACGCCAGTACAGGTCCCCATTTCCGACCATGCGGCCAAGGTCGCCGTTGACGTATGAGTACCAGTGCTGTGTATGCTTCAGTGCGTAGTCGCGGAACACCTTTTGCTGGCGCAAGTCCCAGCGGGAGCCGTCTGGCAATAGCAGTAGTCCTGTTTGCTTCGAATTGGTCGACACTTCAATGACTGCGCAGGCCCAAGAGGTATAAAGCTGCACTAGTAGAGTCGTGATCCAGTATTGGCAGACAAGATTACTTAGACGTTACCCTCAATTCCAGCCTCTACATCGATGCGCTTCTTGTTGACGGTCGTATTGAATATATCGGAGCCTGGAAGATGGAAAAGAGTACGCGTGGCAATGTCCTCGGGACCAAGAGAGACTGGCTCGAATGCTGGGGGAACACCAAACCGGTTGGCAGGGTCGTCCTTAGCGGGGTCCATCAGACTTCCTACAGATTTCTTGACGTCGCTTGAATCCACTTGATCTCGCTTGAATTGGCCCAACAAGTGCGCAAGCTGCAAGCAATCAAGCCAGGTTCGATTCCCCCACAAGTTAAAAAAAACTTTTTTCTGTGGAGTGCACCCTCGTTTTCACGCACATTGGAGCGACATTTTTTGCCCAAAATATTGGGCTCAAGTGGAAAAGCACATTCAAGTGCATTCAAGTGCCAAGAAATTTGTGGAAAGGCTGATGTCGTCCTTGGCGGGGTCGTCCTTGGCGCGAAGAACATTGAAGATGGGGTCAAAAATCCCTCCTGGGTTACAAGTCCAACGTCCCCAATCTCTGTGCCAGTTCGTCGCGCCGGCTCTGGGAGGTCATCGAAGGGCTGCAGGTGGAACATTGGGTATCCTTGCTTCTTGGGGAAAAGGAGGCGACTATAGAGGTCGCTGTCCGACATAGTGAGATTCACTGCTAGTGGCAAGAGGTCAAGCCGCGCACTGCCGTCCAGGGGTGCAGAGTGAATTCTTGCGAGTTCGCAAAGTAAGGGGTGCTGGATTTATTCAGAACCTAGATCAGATGTCCCTTCAAGAGGATATTGTTTGTGTTTCACAATGCTCCAACGTCATACAGCCTATGAGGCGTTCTTTTGCCAATTTGAGGTTGCGAAGTGATGTCGCCGACTCGCCAGCTTGGACCAAATCCGAGTACGACGGAGCCATAAAACTGTTTGTCCGGGAAACCTCCAAATAGAAAGAGCCGACAGCGAGTCGAGTGGAGAACGTTGGGTGAACGTAGTTTACAAACTTGCCGAATCATCAAGATCAAGAGTGCCGCACAAGCCGCACACAGTCGAAGTTGAGTCGAAGTTGAGTCGAAGTGCAAGTGATTTTATTTGATGCCAAGTTGTGCCCCCTTTCATAGAAACATGAGCTCGCCAGGATTTTTTCCACCGGTATATGCAAACTTTCCGAATTGAAATTTCGTCTGTGTCTCCGTCCCCGGTAACTTTGTGTGGTCCATTTCCCTCATTTGTATTACTCTCTCGCAACTCGAGAAGCCACTCGTGAAACGAGCCGAGAAACCACCCTGGAAATTTTCCTCCGACTATCCATTTTCTCGTTCTCGTTCTTCACCTTAGGGTCCATGCACACGGCGAGGTCCAATGAATGAACGGAATGGTTCTGTAAAAATATTACGTCCGAGACAGTAAGTATCTTGTCGATGACCTACACTCCGAAGTGGAAAGACCAGCCTTTCGACGTTCATTTCTGGCAGGACAAGGATAGGGCGCCTAACCCACTGCTTCGGGCGTGTCATACTGTTTTTTCCGCTCCTTTTCCTTGCAGCCGATAAGCGTACGGGGATTCGTTGATTGCGAATGAGTGCGAGTGCAATTTTTCTGTGAAGAAACTGCGTCGGAAAATAAAGAAACTCCGCCATTTTTGCTTACATTTCGGGTGTTAACGGGGCCAGGAGCGGAGTACTGCACTAGTGTGGCGGGTTCCTCCAGCAGAGGAACCGAGGATTGTTGTAGAGAGTACGCCGGTGCAGATTGAGTGGTTGGCAAGAGTGAGTCTTCCAAGTCAAAGTATGCTTGCATGTACTGAAAAGGGTTGGGAGATGGATCCAAAAGCGACCAGTTCAGGCCAGTAGAGGGCGCCTCGGAGGGCGACGTGTCGCGAGTTTGAAGGCAAACCCCACCTAAGGAAAGTTGGATTAACAAATCGCTCGACCATTCCTGGTATGATGTACCCTGGAGCGTCTGCACCCCGTAATTCTGCGAGATGCGCCTGATGAGCTCGGGTTCGTCGGGAATCTCGCTGTCTTCCTGAAATAACAAAAGGTAAACATATAGATTCTGAATCGCAGTTATTGGCCGGACCGCGGTCAAAGCAGAAGCCCATTCATCATCATGGGTTATCGCAACCGCTGCATCCTCTACCTAAGTAAAGGATGTAAGCAACACATGGGAACAAGGCACCGAGCACTGACACAATCAAGGAGATACCGGTTGACAATATTTGCTGGGTGAAAACGCTAAATGTAGTTCAGATCGCTTGACCAGAAGCCGTCTACTAGCACTCACATTTGAAAAGTAATTGACATCATCCGAAGCCTGGGTACTCTCGGTACTAGTGCTACTGCCCGTATTCGGGCGGCGTTGCGAAAGAGAATTCACACTGCGAGAAAACTGTGGTTGTGACTCGGAGAAGAATCTGAACCTGCCCTTTGAAGATACATCGGACCAGCTGGAGTCGGTGATGGAGAGTGCTTTGGGTCGCCTCAGTGACATTGCACGAAGTACAACTTTGAAGCCTCGGAGGAACACAGTCTGGTTGTCCCGCCAAAGGTCCTCCCCCGGATTGCGCCGAGGACCCGAGTCGACCGACGAGCTAGCACTCTCCCATTCCCACGCACGCGACGCGCCTGCACTTCCAATCTGCCCAGCCTTGAGCCTCAGCGACACTTTCCCCTCTCCCGAATGGTTTTCGACGGCAGCAACACTCCAGGTAGTCGACTTGGTGACGCCGGTAACAAGGTACAAGTCGCCATTTCCAACCATACGACCGAGCTCGCCGTTCACGAACGAATACCAAGTTTGTGCATGTTTCAATGCATAGTCGCGAAAAACCCTTTGCTGGCGCAAGTCCCAGCGAGACGCGCCATCCGGTAACAGCAGCAGCGCCGTTTGTTTCGAACTGGTCGATACTTCAATAACTGCGCCGGCTCCAAGAGGTACAAATCTGCATTGGGATCAGAGTCGCGATCCACTTCATTATTAGCAGAGAAAAATGGTTACACGTTATCCTCAACAGCGGCCTCTACATCGATGCGCTTCTTGTTGACGGTCGTATTGGATATATCGGAGCCCGGGAGATGGAAAAGAGTACGTGTGGCAATGTCCTCGGGACCGAGAGAGACTGGCTCGAACGCTGGCGGAACACCAAACCGATTGGCGGGGTCGTCCTTGGCGCGAAGAATATTGAAGATCGGGTCGAAAGATCCCTCCTGGGTTACAAGGCCGACATCCCCAATCTCCGTGCCAGTTCGTCGCGCCGGTTCAGGAAGGTCGTCAAACGGCTGTGGATGAAATAATGGGTATCCCTGCATTTTGGGAAAGAGGAGGCGACTATAGAGATCGCTATCCGACATGGGGGTGTTCACGGGTTGTTTACGGACAGCAGTGCGTATACGCTCTTTTTATCAAGTGCAGTCCAAAGTCGGCTATTTTTAACAGCTGTGCGCAGACTTTTAGAAGATGCCAATATTGTATTAGCAGAGCCTGTGATGTAAAAGTAAGTGGCAGAATCCAGCACTTCGATGTCAGAAATGCTATACAGTGGGAGATGCCGAAATTCCAGGCTCGCATTTTATCTTGAAATTTTGGCAAGTTTTGAACAGCCATCCGCGTTCATCGAAATCCCAGTGGTAAGTATGGGCAAGTGCGTTGCGGGCGCAGCAGATTGACCCAGGTTTAGCTTGACGTTAGGCAGTTTAAATGGTCTAGTCGGTGACTTGAGTGCGATGCAGTGTCTTCTGAGTTTGAATTCTCGCTTCTGAAAGTATCGCCGATTGCGGGATAACGGAATCTGCTACTGGTCTCTAGCCCTTCTAGATCTTGCCGAGGAAGAAAGGACAGATGACTTGGATCATCTTGAAGGCTGTTCCAAAACGCTGGAGCATGGAGTCACGAAAGGAAGTTGAAATGCGGTTCGAGTTTCGAGGCTTTGCTGCTCCAAATCGTCATAATTTAGGACCCGAGTTCTAAGCAATACTAGGACAACTGAGGATGTCGCCGATTTCGACTCGGGGCGGATTTTGAATGATAGAGTAGGTCAAA
This sequence comes from Mycena alexandri, assembly GCA_029233265.1. Taxonomy (NCBI): domain Eukaryota; kingdom Fungi; phylum Basidiomycota; class Agaricomycetes; order Agaricales; family Mycenaceae; genus Mycena; species Mycena alexandri. Next base: position 301,487 of record JARJCM010000118.1, on the reverse strand, counting down.
GAAGTCGAGGCATGTCAGACTTGTGTCAGACAGTCCAAGGTAGCAGATTTCATATGTTCCTCGACGAACCTCGAAGAGTTCCCGGTATCTTTGGTTCCAGACTCGACTTTGGGAGCCCACAGAATATTCGAAACAAGACCGATCCGACTCGGAGTCCAGCATAACTTTGGATGCAATGGAGTTTCTCAAGGTTGCGCCGATCACGAATCCTCCATTGGCAGGAAGATTACGGATTACGCCGAGTCAGAGTACGCCCCTCGATAGCTCAACGATAGCTGCCACAGAGTTGCGGGATTGTACGGCCTCAGGGGTTGTTGGGGCGAGGAACGATGATGCCACAGGATGCCACTCAGACCAGAATCGACATGGACACCAAGCAGAGTCGTACGCGTCATCCAGTACTAGTACACGAGCGCTGTGGACTTTTCCTCCGGGAAAAGCTCCGAGCAGAAGCTGGCGAGCGGTGTGGTTTGAGTGTGGTCCATGGTCGTTGGGATCAATCATCAAGATCAATCTCTGAGCTTCTCTTGGCTTGAATCCCAACTTGCAATGCTACACTAAGTGCTACTCGTGCAATGCTACAATAATCTAAGCTAATGTGCTAGTAGGTACGGACGGTCCCAAAAGAAAAGAAAAGAATCCCAGCGCTACAGGATAGTGGTCGTATGTACTAGCTACAAAAATTAAAATACCCATTATGGATACAGTATCGCCCTCATCCCCGTCTCATCCCACACCACCAGCGCGTAGACGCCAACCGCACGCAGCGCGTAGACGCCAACATAGGCCGGCGCCAACGTAATCAAAACAACGAGACTACCGCCTCCCCCCAACCCGTCCTCTAACGCTCAATCCCCCCTCCCACCCACCCACAACCCACCCCTCCTCCTCCAGCGCCTTCCTCACAGCAGGCTTCAACACGCTAACCCGCCCAGCCGAATGCGTCCCCCGCCCCGTAATTATCTTAAGCGGGCGCTCGGCGCTCCACCCGCCCTCGGCCAGAATCTCGTTCACGATTATGACCGCCTCGGCGGCGGTGATGCCGTGTAGGTCGACGATATCAGGGATGGTTCTATGGGTGCGTTGAAAGAGTGTTAGTGAGGAATAGAGAAGGGGGAAAATACTGGCCTCTTGGCTGATACCATCACCCTTGCGGCGTCCAACGCCTCCCTCCGCGCGACTTCTTGGAATTCGCGGGCCTAGGGGAGGTGAAGAGATTATTAGGGTATTTTCATAACATGACGACCAAACAAAGAATGGCAAAGAAGCAAAGACGCGTAAAACGCGTAGGAGGTCCTTGGCCTCGAGCGCACAATGAGGTTCGGTACAAAAAACACTCACCCGCTCCGCGAAATACCACGCCACCTCTCCGCCCATCGTGCGCCTATTCCCGCGCTGCCACATCCTCGCCGCCTCCCTCAACAGTTCGTCCCTCCTCCGCATGCTCTCCCGCGCCCTGCGTCTAAAGTCACTCGCTCCTTCTGCTCCGACCACAGCACCAACTCTCCCCGCCCCAGCGTTAGCCTTAACGCGCACTCCATTGACATCCCGCTCATACACCGGCACCCGCATCGCGTGCGGATAGATGGTCGGCGCCGTGGCGCGTCGCCGGGGCGGGACGGCCTGCCACTGATACGCATTATCATTCTTGGGCTTGTTCGTCAGCCCGGGCGGGGGCGAACGCAGCAGGTTCGGAGGCGGGGGCGTCGGCGCGGGGCCCGCTGGGAGGGTCCTACTCGTACTGGTGCCACTCGTGCTAGCACCCCTTGATATTCCCCTTCCTCCGTTTAAGGTCGCCGCCCCCCAAGGTGTCGATTTTTCCGAGAACGGGGACCCCGAGGGAGAAGTAACGGGTGAGTGATACACGCCGACGCCCCACACCCCGCTCTCCCGATCATCGTCTAGATCGCGCAACACCCGCACGAGCTCGAACGCATCCTCACCCCGGCCCTGGGCTGCTTTTAGCGCGAGATGAACGTCGGTGATCAAGGCTTCAGTCGAGGAGGTGGAGTTGGAGGAGTAAGCGGGGAGGAGGACGTCGAGGAGGCCGAAGAGGGTCGCGGTGTGCTCCAAGTTATCCCCGTCATCGGCACTGTTAATAGCGGCACCAGAGATGGAATAAAGAGCAGCACAAAGCGCGTCGTACGGCGCAGCATATTGCGGCATGTGGAAGTAGGACTGGAAGAACGCAGGCGGGTGGGGGGGTAGGAACCGCGCGATGTGCGTGGAGAGGGAGACGAGCTGGGCCCAGGGGTCCAGACCGTCCGTTGTGGTGCGGCGACGAACGAATGAGTTGGAGTTGGTGGAGGCGATATGCTGTTGTTGGCGGACATCCGAGAGCGCGATCTTGCCCTTGATTTTAGACTTTGCCTTTGTCTTCCGCCCGGTAGCGCGTTTAGTTTCAACGGTCTCCCATGGCGCCGCAGCCGCCAACTCGAGCGCACTCAGTTCCTCCTCGTCGAGATCGCGCTCGCGCATCTCCTTTTCCGTCTCCTCGGAAAGGAGCGCGGAGATGAGCTCCCACATGTCGAGTTCCGACTCGGTGTCGTCGTCATCTTGATCGGCCGAGGACGAAGATGCGAATGCACGACGCAGACGCTCGGCGGGTATGTGTGGGAGGGCAGCCTGTAGGAATCCGAGCGGAGAGTTAAACGACGAAGCAGCGAGAGCGGCAGCCGATCGACGCGATCCACCAGATAAATCGGAAGCAGAGGTCGTCGACGCAGAGGTGGTCGTACAGAAGTCGGGCACGCTACTCCCGCTCGTCGTCTCGTCGTGATATACGTCGTCCTCTGTAGGTACTGCTTCCTCGTCAGCGTGCACGGCGAGCTCGATGAGGATACTGCGCAGAGCGACAATTTGCGGGTCTGCGGAGACGTCCGTTGAGCTCGAATCCACTACGATATCTGCGAGCAGGGCTGCGACCAGAGACGAGTCGAGGGGGGGACAGAATTCTCGCTAGCACCACCCGGAGTTTGTAAGAATCGGGAAAAATTGGTGGTTTTTGGGCGAATATACCTGTAGCGATTCAAAGATAGCGTCCATTTGGAGGTGGTATAGTATGTGCAAGGATATTCAAGGTACACGACGAGAACACGTCGAGATAAAAAATAGGTCTGGATGATTTTGACACACAAAGAGTCAGCCGGCCAGGGCCGGTGGCCTGAGATCATAACATAGAAAAACAGGACGTGAAAAGAATATTGCTTCAAGCCTCTTGGTTCTTACTTGGTTCTTACGCCGCATGCATGCATCATGATGGAGAGCTAATTGCTCCTCTTTCCGACCACGAACCAGACCTGCGTAATATAGGAACCATTTGGCCTAAGTTTCAATCACATTCAAATCGGTCGCCATGAATTACCACCCCAGCTGCTCTGCAGTCCATCCAGCTAGCTTTCCGTCCGTTCCCAGTCTACCCATAACCGTTCGTTCACCGCGGTCTAACGCTGTGATGCTATCTACGTCCTCGGTGCTCAAAGTGGGTAACTAGGGGTCACTTCAAGCTCAATATCGCAATAGGGAAAAATCAAAATACACACACCTCAAGGTTCTGTTTCTGGCGCTCTGCATTTGTACTTCCTGGAAGAGCGACTACTCCGCGGGCAAGATGCCACGCAAGAATAAGCTGCGTCGTGGTGGCCTTGTACTTAGCCGCAAGGGCAACGATGACCGGGTCATTGCGGACTGTATCGCGCCCGGTTGGAGTGTAAGCCGCGACGACGATCCCTTTCTTGCGGCAATATTCGACGAGTTCGGTTTGGACGAGGTACGGGTGGAGTCTGCCTCGTTCATTTGAGCACTCTGTCGCTGATCACTCAGAACTCGAAACACAAACTCAACCTGGTTCACTGCGGGCACAATCTTTGGAGAGCTCCTCGAGACTGAATGGATATCAGACCCCGACGGAGTTTTCCAAACAAGACAACTACGCACGTCTTGATCGAAAAGTTACTGACTCCGATCGCCCGAGCACGTCCACTTGCGTGCAAACGCTCGAATTCGGCCCATGTATCATTGAATGTCGGTGTACGTATCAAGAAGTTTGAACGTCGTAAAGAGATCTTGCAAACTCATCGGTGCATGGTATCCACCTGTGAAATGCCCGGTTCAAATACACTGGAAGGAGCAAATGAGGTACTTACCGGGGTACTCGAGGGTTTGAGGCCAGTGCAAGAGGTACTGTGCAGAACAATTAATAAACCGCATCTCATTCGGACCTATGGAACCTACCAAATCAACATAATCCAAACCCAAATTGCTCAAACTCTCGTTGAACGAGCGATCGATGTATACCTGGTGGTGCGACCTGCGCGATTCGGTTCAATACCTCCAAGAAACTTTTAAGCACAAATTTACGGGAGTTTCGTGGTGATAAACACTTCGTCGCGTTTGACGCCCGAGGTACGCAAAGCGGCGCCAAGATAGCGCTCCGTCCCTGGTACTTGTCAGCATATTATCGCGGTAGTTCGGCACTCTCTACTTACCGTACAGGACTGCGGTGTCAAAGTGCCTGTACCCTGCCTGCACCAATCAACAAATGAGATGAATGCAAGATCTGGTCAGAAATGTCTCACCTGAAAGCCGGTGAGCAGCCACTTCTCCGAAGCCGCCATGGCATCCAGCGTAAAATCGCTTGGGCCCCCTCCGAGACCTACAGGAATGTAAAGATTGGCACAAGAATCGATAACGGTGCTGCAAAGCCTTTGGCATTGGGGCTAACCTATAGCGGGAATGGACGCCCCGGTGTTGAGTTTGATTGAAGGAATAGCTGCCATTTCTTTGGGTATGCTATCTTGATGCTATCGGCACTTTTCGTTGCTTACTTATAAGGCTGCAGGGATTTTGATGGACAGGTTCGATTAGCGGAGATCCGAGACATTTTCAACCGTAAGGCCTTACAGCTAATTCAAAAACGATAGACGTTTTGTAAGGTATTATCTCACCAACGCGAGAATCGCCGCCGAGAAAACCCCCATCAGAGAAACGAGAACCCGGCCGGGACTTCCGGTCAACCGGCTGGGGATCAACATTTCGCGGAATGAGGAGAGTTGACCTTGCACTGTGGTTCTCGATATTAAATCCGGCTCGAGTGTATCCTTTCCTTAACATCTACAGAGATTCATACGTTCATATTTCGAGTGTCTGGGCCAGAACCAGGGTGGAATGCGAGCGGAACACTGGGCTCACACAGCCAATATTGATCGCATCAAATCATTTGGTCTCACGGTTCAACTTTCAGCGATTTTATTCTGGGGTGCGCTTTGGGCGACATCAATAACTTACTACAACTCCCATCAAGGCCATCTATTCACTGCATTCCAGGGGGACCTAGGCTGAGTCAATACATAAAGGCGCATGTAGCTCAGCGTAGGTTTATGTAACTCACCTGAACTGGGTATATTTAGATCGGCGTATGTAGGTCGGCGTAGGCGATCTGTATCACCTACGCCCACCCTCATTGACCTCAAGCAAGAACTACAGTGATTTACCCAGCCCAAACGGGGCAATAGCAGAGGTTTTTGAGTCATCCCTTTTTGTGTTCGTGGCTGATGTCCGACGAATAACAACAAGATTTATAGGAATGGGATTCGGCGGGGATGTGTCAACGGCGACACTCTCAAACTCAGACACGCCGTCAACTTTTGACGAGCTGCGACAGTGAATCTACATTCACCTACATTCACCTTAGCTGATCTTGACTGACCTAAGTACATTGACCTATGCACATTGTACTTAGGTGGGTCTCAGTGTAGCTCCATGTGGGCCCCTGAACTTAGGCTGAGTCTAGGAGGTCCTGGAACGCGGTGAGCATTACTACAGCGTTGGACCGCAGTGAACGGGTCTACAGCAAGTTGGGTTCGGATGGAAAGCTTTACGGGTGGACGGCGGAGCAGTATGGGTGGTGATTTATGAACGTGCATCTAGCTGAGCGGCGGAACTTGGGGAACAGATTGGGAACAGATGCATTTGCGAGCTCCGGTCGCTTGGCCCAGAATATTTTTTTGAACCCTTTCGTGCTTTTGAAATTTGAAGACCCATTGACCGATGCGAAACGAAGACATGAATTGGTCATAAGACTTGAATGGCAAGACCTCCAAAGCTCATATGTGCTATTGTGGAGAAGGACAAGAGCTTCATTTGTTTGTTCACGTTGACTCGAAAATTGTTGGCATCACAATTGAGATCACCTCCAGCCCCTTCGCCTCCTACCACAACTTGAAGTCATTGGAAGAAGTCTACCTGTCTCAAGCCAATCTTGCAATTTGAAACACAGCCTTCCCCGGCCCTGTTCCTCAGTTGCTGCTTTCCTTCAGGCAAAATGCTGCGTTTCTCGGAGTCCCTCCTTCAAGTTGGCGCCCCTAAAGAAATGACATACTTCCGCGGCGGGAAACCTCGCCAGCTCAGCCAATTAAGCGTGCTTTCTTGCGCCCAACCCCCACTTTAATTCCCCGCCATCTCACTATGACTCGTCGAATCCTGACCGCGCTCTACATCCTCTCCTGCGTCGCGTCTGCAAACGAAAAAAGTGGTGCTGGGCGTCGCTCGCTAAGTCAGTAGTCATCGTCGTCTGCGCTCATTGACTCACAGTGATTTCTTGCTACTAGTCAGTAGAGAGGACCAGCGCGATGATGGCTACGACCGGCAAGGCGGGTACGCACACGGCCACGGCTACGAGAGCCAGCCCGCGAACCACAACACCCAAGCCGCCAACAACACGGCTGCACTCGAGCGAATCATCAGCAAGAGATACGACAAGCGCGATGGGTACGACAAAGGGTACGGCTACAACGGCCGTTACAGCAGCGGGAGCTACGGCGGCGGATATAACACTGGCGGACACACTGACGGGAACCGCCACGGCGGCGGACACAACAATGAGACGGCGCTGCAAGTCCTCAGCAACCGCAATGGGACCGAGTTTTGCTCGCAATATCTCGCGCAGACCACGCAAACTGTGATTGAAACCACGCTGGCAACCAAAACCAATGATCTTGAGACCGTGACAGCAACCTCGACGGAGCAAACCACGATGACGGTGACGACTGCTGTGGCGACGATTACGAGTAAGTCGTGCTATTGAGAGTGGCGAGCGCGACTCTAATTGCATTCTCAGATACGTTTACAACAACGTCGACGGAGGTTGACAGCACCACAGTTACCACGGCCACCACCTACCTGCACGGATTGCAGCAAAAGAGGAGACACATCGCTAATCAGGGTCTGGATCGGCGACTCGCACACGTCGCAGCAGCACAACATAAGCGCATGCAGACTCGAAAACGCGATATGCTCCCGCATTGGCTCCAACACTTCAACGAAACCGAGGTCTCCTCCGCATGCAGTGAACTCGTTATGCCCCAGATTACCTTCCAGACCGCTACGGTGACGCAAACGGACACTACCACCACGACGTCCCAAATTGGTCCCACTACCACCACCGCGACTCTCACTTTCACCAGCACCACACTCTCCCTAGTCACCGAGACCGATTCCACCACCACGCTGACGGCCACGACCACCGCAACAACCGCGTACGCCATCGCCACCGAGTGTGCGCAACCGGTGCACTTTGCCAGCGTCACCTCCGATTCCGCCACTTTCTATAGCACTGATGTACAGCCAGATGCAGACTTGTGCTGTGCGGTTTGCTTGAACAACTCTGCGGGATGTGGTTTCTACTACTTGGATTCCAACCACAACTGTTTTATTTCGGTGGCTAATGGGACCGACGAGTCGCCGGATCTGCAGTGTCCTAATGGTGTCAGCCAGTATATTTATGACACTTCTAGCTCGGATGCATCCGGCGGCCTGGGGCCTTGTGGAGAGGCACGCCAGAAATAATTTTGTCTATGTAGTGTATAAAACTGTCTCATTTTTCTTGCGCACGCTCTCGAGCCCAAATTTGTATGAACCACTTTGGGCACACGTTCTCGAATCTGCAGATCGAAGCTTTGTCGCGGTATTTCTTATTTGGGCCCCACTACGCCAACATTCCAGAAAAGGCATTTTTCAGCGTTTGAAGCTTCTCTGCTATTTCGGTATCCTCCCCGACAGTTTCTTCTATCCACCTGGTTGCCAAACCACCGCCGCCGGCGTGGATGATAACCGCTACTAGCTGTACAGTGTAGCGGAGAGTTCACGGGCCAAGGCACCGTCGGAAGCCTAGGGCCTGAGCCGAACTCTTGGCAGAGACAATCCCTAGACACCGAAAAAGAAGCTGTAGTGCGTCCGCTTCAACTTCGTTTGTCCAATACCTCGGAAGTGGGCTGACTTGAGCTGACTCAAGTTTAATTCCAAGTGTGAGGAAGTTACTCCCACGGACCCTTCTCTGCCATTGGAACAATTGAAAGCGAGTAACAACCAGAATATATGGATTTTTCACCGGCCATTGCATCCAACGAAATCCGAGACGATTGTAATGTACAGCGGGATAGACGGAATTCGAGCTATATTTTCTACCCCGCTGTCATTTGAATTATAATACCCTCCTTTGTTATTACTAAGATATATTTCCCGCGCCGGCTAGAGGAGAATCCGTCGAATCTCTGGTCGACCACTGGGTGACTTCCCGTAAGGATTATTAACTTGGTTCGAGTTTCCGGCGGTGCCAGTGATGTCGGCTGGCCTCAAAACAATAAATTATATTCGGGCATGATTCCCGTAACGGGCCGCATTTCCTGTTACAATAAACACGGTACACAAACAGCGCCTAAACAACGTGTCTCTTCTTACGTCTATCCCCGCTCACCTGGATGGACATCGACATGTTCGCTGATGCGCCGTGGCGCGGACAGTCCCAAAGAGGACATCCAAGACAATAGTACTAGACGATCAACCCCCAAAGAGGACGGTGAGACGTACCGGCGTGGAGCGCGACACGACGCGACTGCAAATCCTGCGCAAACTAGGCGCAAATCCGCTCCATCCTGCGCCGATCCTCCTCGTGGGCTTGACTTTAGACCCTTGCAGAAGGCTTGGAGAGATTTGAAGGGACGGGCGGCCGGGGTTTTGAGGACACGAGTGAACAACGAAGGCGTAGGAGAGAAAGGAGGACGAGTGCCGGGGCCACAGCCACAACTGCCATCATCGTACCTTCCTAATCCGTCTTATTCGTCGAAACTTAAGTTTAGAAGGGGGGTACCTACCCCCCTTCTAAATCCTGCATTGATTGCTGTTTAGAACAGGGTCTACGCGAGATCTGACGACGACGGGGTCCCGATCGCTCGTCGGCATCTCGGCGGAAACCCTCAGAAACTCGATTCGAATTAAAAACCCTTACGGGAAGTCACCCACTTATCATCAAGGGCAGGGGGGTTGATTTCGTCGAGACATTGGTTGACTTCCCATAAGGATAGAAGTTTTTCTTTTGAATATTTTCGCATTTCCGGCAGCGATGCCGAGGCAGCTGTCAGGACCCCATCACTTCGGGGGACACAAAAGCGGTAAGGATTTATTCGAATCTACTTTAATCTGGAGAGGGGTACCTCCCCCCCTCTCCAGATTAGAATAAAGATGAATAAACTCTTTGGTGGTGCGACGATGCTTCACGCCGTTGTCTTCAACGTCCAAGTGGCCGATTTGCCCCATGAAAAATTCAGTGGGCTCTCGTCGCGTCTCGGAGCCCATTCCGGCCGGTCTTCTTCCAAAACGGCTGAACTCATGTTGGGATTCTATTCGCGTGAACAGTTAGCTTTTGGCGCGTAGGTTGAATATTCTAAACTGGGCTACCATCACTGGCTCCCTCGGAAAACCTCGAAAAAATATTCTACCCTTATGGGAAGTCACCCGTTGTTATAGCGGGTCCCGAGCGCCGCGTACGGGACCCGCCGCGTATATATAAGTCTGAATTATTGTTTCGGCCCTTGAATTTGAGAATTCGGCGGACCCAGCTCGAATGTTTGAGAAAGGGGAGCACCGTGTGTGATGAGCTAGACGGAAATGTCGCCAAGAGTATCAGGGAGTCTTGCAAAATCGATCATCCCGCGAAGCCACGGTCGTCTATCAACAGAGCGTCTTGATTTGAGGTGTAGTCCGATGTCCTCCAAGTCTTCAAAAATACGGTGAAGTAGCTCAGGGGGCCGCTGCTGCACGCGCCAGCCAGGGGCAACCACTGCTCAGGAGGAGGAGCGAATTTATCAAGACTTTGCGATTCCGCGGAATAAAACTTCATCGAGCTTGTGGGCTCAGCCGAGGTTTCAGAAACCCAGCATGAGAGAAACTAGCGAAGAGGACATTCAGCACTCAAAGGCCTCATGAAGAACGAGTCCCTGATGGAAGAGGAGAGTCTTAGAGGCAACTTAGAGGACGACAAGGAAGACTCGGAGAACAATTGCGGAAGCCAACGCCCATTGATCACAACAAGGACAAACCCAGTGGCTGTCCTCCGCAGCTTCATTTCAGGCACCTTTTAGTCCCTATAGCAACTATTGCTCCTCCTCCGCTCCATTTCATCTACATACCGACGCATATAAGCCAGCATTAAACCATGTACTTTTTTCTCTCGCTAGTAGCCCTTTTCGCGCTACTCTCCATGCGTCCGTCCTTATCTTTCAAAACCTTGTCCTGAAGGCTAAATCTTGCAACCTTCGCAGTCACCTTCCGCTACCGCGCCTCAATTATCCCGCACGTCCCCGCGCGCCTACTTCAGTTCTTCCCTACGCTCAGCAGCTACCAGCCGCTCGCGACCTTCTCCGACCAGATTGGTGCGGGAATGTCCTCGGCAGACTTTGACCTCGAGGCGAACGTGCGGGACCAGGACTCGCGGAGTGGACTGGATGAGCAGGGGACGCGGGAGATCATGGAGATTATGCGCAGGGAGCGCGTCAAGTGAGTTGGCCTTGGGCGCATTGTGGAGCCACCGACGACGACTGACCCGCACCCAGCTTCGACCAGGCGCGCCTCATCCGGCACAACCGCATCTTGGCCCAGAACGGCATTGACCCGTCGGGTATGCACCATTCCAGCCTACTTAGTCCGTCTACACCACTCACTCTTTGTCAAAGGCATACCGATGGACTCCAAGGCCGTCACCCGACTTTGAACTGATTTACCGGCTTAAATTATGGATCCAGTAATCCTTCATTCATGCTTCAAGCCTCGACTCTACTCACCACCCTCCCTCACTGCCTGCTTTCCGTCGTGGCCACGCTATCCAACGCTCTCTCGTCTATCCCTTTCTCCCATTGTCTCACCAGGAAATCTCATTGTACATCTCATCTCCATCTACCACCTCATCTACACCTACTATCTACACCGGCACATTAGCTTACCTCCCCACCTACCTCCTCCGTGTACCATCCCTCCACCCGCCTGTACAATAAATAAATTTCGAAGATGATTTTCATTATACTTCCGCATCCGCGGGCTGACGAAGACTTCGATTTCACCGTAGGCTAGGGGTCGCGGAACCACTCATATCCAACTCCTTACATATGTATCCCCCTGGCCGGGTCCCTGGACCTGGTTCCTATCTTCGTGGAGCGTTGAGCCAGTGGTTCCTCGATTACCTTGCCCTGGAAACATTAATTATGCACCGGTTCGCGCGCGCCGTTGACGTGGAATAGGGATGGCGAGATGTCATCAGAGAAGCTCCAAGCCCACGCTGAAAAATGCCTTTTCTGGAACGTTGGCGTAGTGGCCCAAGTAAGACATGCTGCAAGAAAAAGCGACAAGCAAAATTAGGACTCGCAAGGCTACGCGTCACGCCAGAAAAATGAGAGGATTCCATAAATCACACTAGTACCACATGCATACAATCATTTCTGACCCACCCCTCCACAAGGTCCCAGGCCGCCGACGTTCTCATCGCTAGAAGTGTCAACAGTATACTGGCTGAATCCACTGGGACACTGCAGATTCGGCGACTCGACGGTCCCACGAGCCACCGCAATGAAACAGTTCTGGTTGGAATCCAAGTAGTAGAAACCACATCCCGCAGAGTCACTCAAGCAAACCGTACAGCACGAGTACGCGTCTTGCTGTACACCAGTGTTGAAGAAACTATCGGAATCGGAGGTAACGCTGGCAAAGTACGACGGTTGCGCACACTCGGTGGCGATGGCGTACGCGGTTGTTGCGGTTGTTGTGGCCGTCAGCGTAGTGGTGGAATCGGTCTCGGTGACTAATGAGAGTGTGGTGCTGGTGAAAGTGAGAGTCGCGGTGGTGGTAGTAGGACCAATTTGGGACGTCGTGGTGGTAGTGTCCGTTTGCGTCACAGTAGCGGTCTGGAAGGTAGTCTGGGGCATAACGAGCTCGCTGCATGCGGAGGAGACCTCGGTCTCGTTGAAGTGTTGGAGCCAATGCGGGAGCATATCGCGTTTTCGAGTCTGCATGTGCTTATGTTGTTCTGCTGCGACGTGTGCGAGTCGCCGATCCAGACCCTGATCAGGACTGCGTCCCCTTTTTTGCTGCAAGCCGCGCAGGTAAGTGGTAGCCGTGGTAACTGTGGTGCTGTCAATCTCCGTCGACGTTGTTGTAAACGTATCTGAGAATGCAATTAGAGTCGCGCTCGCCACTCTCAAGAGTACGACTTACTCGTAATCGTCGCCACAGCAGTCTTCACCGTCATCTTGGTTTGCTCCGTCGAGGTTGCTGTCACGGTCCCAAGGTCGTTGGTTTTGGTTGCCAGCGTAGTTTCAGTCACAGTTTGCGTGGTCTGCGCGAGATATTGCGAGCAAAACTCGGTCCCATTGCGGTTGCTGAGGACTTGCAGCGCCGTCTCATTGTTGTGTCCGCCGCCGTGGTGGTTCCCGTCAGTGTGTCCGCCATTGTTATATCCGCCGCCGTAGCTCCCGCCGCTGTAACCGCCGTTGTTGTAGCCGTACCCGTTGTCGTACCCATCGCGCTTGTCGTATCTCTTGCTGATGATTCGCTCGAGTGCAGCCGTGTCGTTGGTGGCTTGGGTGTTGTTGTTCGCGGGCTGGTTCTCGTAACCCCCGTAGCCGTGCGCGTACCCGCCTTGTTGGTCGTAGCCATCATCGCGCCGGTCCTCTGTGTTTACCAACTCACCGTGAGTCAATGAGCACGTAGACGACAACTACCAACCTGACGAGCGACGCCCAGAGCCACTTTTTTTCGTTTGCAGACGCCACGAGGAGGACGTAGGAGAGGATGCAGACAACAGTGAGGATTCGGCGAGTCATATGCATGGCGAGGATCAAGCAGGGAAGATGGCTGGAAGGAGTGTTGGAGTTGCGAAAGTATTTTTCTTAAATTTCTTTAGGGGCGCTACCACTGATGAAAAAAAATGAGCGCCTTTCTTGCGTTCGTGGCGGTTCGTTATGGATCAAGGATACAGCAAAGGTCAAGCCGGAATCCTTTCAGAATAATGGCTAAATAAGTCGGAAGAGCTCAGACCGAGGTTCTTAAGTTGCGAGTGGAAGTTGAGGTGTCAGTACATGTCAGTCACGACTTTTGTGACCATATTTCGTGTTTACTGCATTACGCACTCTGAGTCTCGAGTCTCGACGCGCTCGACACTTCCAGTTGATACAATTAAAACGGTACAATTATTTCTACACAGCGGGAATTCCAAAAAAAAAAAAAAAAATTCTTCAACTATGAAGGCAGCACGGGTGCATACTGCCCAGAACTGCACGGCCCATCCCCTCCAACAAAAGCGCCCGGCTCTGTAAATTCGTATCGCCCAAGCGTCGGACACTGATCACTCGCTGGTGCCGACGACCCTGGATCCATCGCACCCACCCCAAGCTCGCAGCTACCATCGAATTCACACCACTTCCACGCCCCACAGTAGCTCGTGGCGTTCCCAAAGCACAGTTGGCAGCACGCATCCGCGGTCGGGATGTTGGAGGTAAAGGTGATCTTTCCGCCGTCTGAGCCAGTCGTGATCAGCGATACGGGGCGCGACGGCGCACACTGGGTCATTACGGGGAGGAAGGTTGTTGTGGTCGTCGTGGTGACAGGCGGTGCGGTGGAAAAATCTGTCTCGGTGTCTTCCGGGTAGAGAGTAGTCGTAGCGGTAATAGTGGTGGTGGGAGGGATGTTAGACGTCGTGGTCGTCGTGTCCGTCTCTGTCTGCGCCACTGTGGTGGTGGTTGTGGCTGTCTGGAAGTCGGTCTGGGGCATGACGATATCGCTGCACGCAGAGGACACCTCAGCATCATCAAATTGACGAAGCGGGAGCGGTAGATCGCGTTTCCGTGCCGCGTGTGCATGTGCGCGCCTGCGTGCCGCTGCGTTTGCGCGTCTCATTACAGTAGTCGGCTGCGGCGGTGGCGGGGTGAACTCGTAGAATGTGCTCGTGCTCAGCGTGCTCGTGTCGACCTCCGTCGACGTCGAGGTCAAAGTTTCTGACAAAGACCTTAGTCGTGCTCGCCGTTCTCAGTGCACAAACCGCGACATACCCGTCGTCGTTGCCACCGTGGCGGTCGCCGCCGTCTTCGTGTCCTCGAGCGTGGGGTTCGTGCCGAGGTTGGTGGTTGAGGTTGAGGTCACGGTCACTAGCGTCGGGGAAGTCGTCGATGTCTGAGTGGCGGTTTGCGTCGTCGCGTAGGGTGAAATGCTTAGGTACTGCGAGCAGAACTCTTCCGGGTCGCGAAAGCCTAAGATAACCTCCGAAGCGTTTTGGTGTCCACCCTGGGGGTGGTGCCCGCCGTTCTGGTGTCCCCCGCCCGGGTAGCCGCCGTTCGGGTAGCCGCCATTCTGGTATCCATATCCATCGTGCTCGCCGTACCCGCCGTTGTGGTATCCATCGTTCGCGCCGTACCCGCCGCCTTGGTCGTAGCCTTCTCTCTTGCCTGGCAAAAAAATCTCTTCGTCTGTCTCTCGCAGTGAAAAGGGCACAAAAGACATACTGGGGGAGCTTTTCTTCTCAATGAACGCAGAGGGAGTGGCGAGGAGAGCGCAGGAAAGTATGGCGAGGATTTGAGTACGGGACGCCATGGCGGGGAAGACAGTGGGGAAAGCGAGAGTAACAAGTGTCGTTGGTGATTTGTCGGCGCTCCACGACAATTGAAGTCCCGCCGCGGAAGTATATCGTGAGCGTTTAGGGGCGCAGACCTTAAAACCAACTTCAAGTTAAAACTGAAAACTGAAGGAAATTTTCATCGTAAGAGCTTTGTTCTGACAAACCTCGTAGAGGAAGAAGACGAGCGCGCCGAGTCATGGCTTGAGATATCTTGCAGAAGTGAAGGACTAGTACTAGCTACATCGCAGCGCTAGCTTAAGTTTGCTCATGATCAGTGCTGGCAAGGATCGTCACGCCAGTCACAAGTCATGTGGAGTGACGCCGCGTGCTCGATTTGAATAAATCTTGAATAAATTCAAGGAAATGAATTTTATCCCTTCAAGTTGGTGATCAACTCGAGAAAAGACTCCGCGTAGGATGACTCCGAGTACGAAGTCAACGAGTCTTGACTCTTCAAAGTCAGTTGAAGTGAGTGGATCTGACCGGTTGAATTTCATCGTTCAACTGTAGACGCTGAAGCTACAATGGTCAAGTTAGTCTAAGACTGTCATAGAAAGACACCCACAGATACCGGGAATTTTAAATTAAAAACTCATGTTCGTTCTGTACGCTATGCGAGCACTCCTGGTTTCTTCAAATTTTTTAGAAGAAATCCACTCCGCCAGGTGAACTGTGAGCTGGGTACCTTCTAGTGAGTTGTGCCGCATCCGGAGCAAACCTCCGTGCCCCTGCGCAAGCAACGCGCCACTTCATCATGTCGGACGACTCGGAGTTCAATGATTATTCCACTCCATAGGATGCCGCACGGGATTTGGTAAATATGTCGAGGCGTAGAGTGTGGCGCCTCTACGTGCCAGTGAGTCTACGCGGTAGATTGAGAATACAGATATACGCATCGAGGGTTGGTGAACAGTGGCCCCGTCCCCAATAGAACGCTCTATACCGTGTATTGAAAAAATGCTTTCAGTGGCCTCTCCTCCCAGGCGTTTTTGTAACCTTACGGTGGGAGTGAGAATAATTATGGATACTCTTCGTGTGCGAGGGTGAAATCCGAATGGGTAGGATTGGGCCATTCTCCTAGTCAGGGTCGAGGCCATCCAGACGATCCAACAAGTGCTAATGACTCGAGCGGTTGTCCCTACGTTGATTGCCTTGAGTTTTGAGTTTTCGATTTTCTTCCGCAAAATTTGGGGCGAGGAACAAAAGAGCAGATAGGCGGCCGGAGGGGTACTGAAGACGGCGCAGTAAAAAGGTTTCGAGGGCAATGAAATCCGAACATCGCGGGCAGAACTTGCACAATTTGTTCTCCTAAACAAGCCTGGTTTCACAACAAACCATATCACAGTAAACCACATTCCGGGCGGAGAGACCTTCCAGGTAGGAAATAATTTAACAGGCCCCAGTCGTGGATATGGAGGGCTGGAGCGAACAAACTCTGTCTCGGAACACTCTCTTCATCATCAACCAGTATCTCGCGGGTTTCTCCGCTTGTTAAACAACAGACCTGGTTCCCTTTTCTGCACAGTTCTGTGTCGTGCCTATGTAGCATGTGTTGTGTCCTGCAGCGAATCTCGTGGATCCCCTTTTTGTACTTACCCAGCATTGTACCGTCGTGTACGACACTTGAGTTTGCGAACGAAACGTTCCGTCTCTTTTTTGTAAGTTGGTCGATCCAGGAATGCTCGAAAGCGAGTGCAGATAAACGAGGGACAATTAAGCGTCAAAGGAATAGACACTCAATGTCGTCCGCTCTTTGATGGTTCTCTTAACCCTTCCACCCCGGTATCGGTTTCCCATTGTTTTGAACACGTTCGACCCGTGAAAAGAACCGGCGTTCCAGGTACCCCGAGTCATTTCCAGGCGTGAGAACAACTCCGTTGCTCGACAGGTAGAATTGAATGTCCGCATCGAGTGCGCGGGCCACGTCTATGAATATTAGCACTTCGGAGGAACTCCGCATCCCTGCATATAGAGTTGGTGGGCCAAGAAGAGCACGAATGGGACTGCGAACCACTGATTACGTCGCCCGCAAAGCCCTGCGCCAGGTGAATATGATTTCGGGACATGCGGGATAGGCCTCGATCGGCTAAAGTATTGTGGGTACGAGTCAACCAAAAAATGGATAAACGTACAAATCATCCTCCATGCTACCATCGAGGTCCCATGAACAGCCATGGGGATCTCACTGGCCGACGTGATGCGTTTGAGGTCGAGTATTATATCCTACGAGGATTAGGGTCTACGCAAAGGAAACAACAACGACGGACCGTCATAGAGTGACCCTGGTTCGCCCGAATCCACCATGAACTGTTTTCTACAGCACCACCTTCATTGACTAGATGGTAGCGTGACTTCTGGTCTTGAGATACAATGGATTCGAGGGTTGCGAAATCGAGTCCACGGAGGGAGCGGTGACGTAGCTAAGTAAGTAGACCATCCATGTTCAGAGGACGAAAAGCATTTGTGTGTATGTACATACCAAAATATCTACATTGACATAACCATCTGACCGAATAGGGAGGCCCGCGTTTTTTGCGCCGTGCCGCAGGAGATAGGAAAGCTCGCGGGACATCCAGACTGCTGAGATGTGTCGGGGGTCTGTCGCTGGGTTACCTGGAGTCTTTCCAGGCCATGGCCGCTTTGGGGGTCCACTTGAATACGCTCGGAAGATGGATGGGAGAGAACGCTGACATCGTGGTTGGAGGAGAGTTGCAAGCATCAATTTGATGGCAACAGTACGGCGGCTGTTTCTTAACGGGAGCGCCGGTGATATACCCCGCTCCGTCTACGAGCAAGCGTGTAGCCCACGAAAATCGGAATATTCTCCTACATTTAAGGTCAGCCTACCTCTGACCCTGTAATGAATTTAGTGAACGCTGAACTCGAATAGGATGTTGATTTATGCGACAAGTTGAACCACACTTCGGGGATCTCGGGCAAGTTGAAAGCGAGTCGAGTTGGTCACAGCGGTGAATGTAGACCCAGGGTTGAATGAAAGACTCAGCTACTTACCGACTCATTCATCTAGCCGAGAGGCCATATAGTCCACGTTGAGGCGGAGGGTAATTCGACTCCTTTAAGTTGTAATACGGGCACGAATGGCGCGTAGTGAGGGAGGGAAGACATGAGTTCTCGAACTGTAAATGAGCTGTCAGCTCCTTTGGTTCACTGATTTTTATCGCATATTCTGCGCTCTTGAAATGAGTCCGCACATCAATAAAGTAAGTACACATAAGATATTCGTCAACCACTGGCTAAACCCTCGCCCCAGTTTCGCAAGCCGAACCTCCTGAATGGCCAAGTATTTGTATTCCCAACATCTCTCCTCTCTTTCACTTGCGAGCGTTTTGTAGAGGGCATGCAATATCTGTCTGCCCCTCGGCTGGACAGAACCGGGCCTCGACACACTCTCGTCCCTTGATGCACACGGGAGGACCACCACATGGGCGGCATGGCCTGGGCGGTGGAGTTGGTGGAGGCTTTGGGTGTTTATGCTGTAAGTAGGGAACCTCAATAACTTGACGCCTTCTCGGTGAGTTCACCAAAGCAGACTTACCTTGTGGTTATCTTCAACCTCTGTGCCAACGCCGTCCTGGCCAAGGACAGTGGCGGTAAGAGAAAGGAGAGTTACACAAAGGGTGATGACGGAAGAGGTAAATCGCATCTTCAGCGTTCTCAGAGAGGGAAGGAAAGAAGGTGAGGTATCGGAGGATCCACAGATTGCCTTTATATAACGTGAGAGACACATTCGAGGTTAAGTGATTGAATTAACAGTTATTGAACCACGACGACTTTAAATATTGTCAGGCAACTAAAGGACTGGCTGGCTCCAAGTAATGAACACTGTCAGTTCTTTGTTGAGCAGGCCGCAGTTGGAGCTCGATGTTTCTTCGTCCTCGTGAAACTAAATTAGTTGGGTAAACATCGCACCCGTACACCTGGGTAGTAATTATACACCCCGTGGCTTGAATTCAACCGCAATAGACTTCAGGTAGGCACCTTGTAAATAGATCTTATAGTACCAGATGCGGGGAAATAATGTCTGATTCACACACTGATATACAGCCAACTTGGTGGATGCTAATGATAATAGCTAAGGACCCACGATTAAGGTCGCATACTGAATTCGGATAAAAAATTTCAATCTGGGCCCTTGAGGTTAGAGTAGAATTCGGATAAAATTCCGGATAAAAGTCAGGTCGAATGAGTGCAGTCGGGAGCATAACAAATAACCGTGCGACGGAAGGGAAAGCAGGGAAACGCACAACTTTAAGATCAGATGCAAAGTTCGGAGAAAAAATTGGAGTATTCTCCCATCCAAGTTGATCCGTCCGAAGTGTTCAAAAGCGAGTAGAACATCTGTAAAAGACGACAGTCGATCTGTCGCTCCGGTGTTGCAGCCAGCCAGCTACTATAGTACCACAAGAATGGGGTATGAGTTCAATTTGTTGTGATGTCTGTTTGGAGAGATTAGCCAGCTAAAGGACGTGAAATGCGGAAGACCAACTTGTAGTCGGACACAGCTATCAAGTAGCGCAGCGATTTGATGGTCCAATTCTACATTGTGGGCCGTTTTGTAAATGGTGTCAGCACATGGGGCGCTATGCGGAGCAACGGCGGCACGGAAGCGGGCGAAAGAATTCACCCGCGAGTCGCTAGCTAGAGTCTAGACTCCGTGAAGTGCGGAAGAATGAGTTGTTTGGACGTCTAATAAAACCAAACCGAAGTGAGTTTAATGCAACGGCCACTCGGCGGAAGGGGCTCACCGGCTTTCAGGCAAAAAATTTCAAACAATGTTGACTCCTTGCACCATTTGCTCAATGTGCAGGCCGGGTACAGGCATTTCGACGCAACTTTCGCGGCAGAATTTGAGTGCTTGCACGCGAGTGGACGAATTCGAGTGACTGGAGTCAGTAAATCAAGATGTGCGTACTTGTTGTTAGTCTCTTATAAACAGATGCTACAACTGCAAACTCGTACCTCGTTTGTTGTACGCACACTTTTTGTTTCCAAAGCTCCGGTCAAAATCTGATCTTCTTCGAGGCTGAAGCAGCACTTCAAAATTGCAAAGATTGTGCCTGCAGTGAACCAAGTGGACTATGCCACCACGACCTAAATTATTCTTGCGTAGCGCCATACCTGGGAGCACAAATGTCGAGCGCCAAAAGCAGAACATCAAGATTCAATGTGTTTTTCGGGGTTGTGGCATTGAACCTGCCTGCGACCCTAGGTGACCGCAGAGCAGTATGGGTGGTGATTTAGGCCGGCCGAGTTGAATGTGATTGAAGAATCGAACCCAGGCCGATTAGCACACTCCGAGTCGTCTTGATCTCGCAGAATCTTTTAAACTCGAGGTTGACTCTGAGTCGAGGCATTCGAGAGAATTGGCTGCGTGAATGTTTTGAAGAAAACCGAGATGCGACGTTGATCTTCAGTTGGGATAAAATGCGAGTTCACACTTGGTGGTGGAGAGACGAGACCACGCGTACGGTGTGTTTTGATTGCCAGCTAAATCTCACCCCTTTTGCTCCTCCCATTCATCTTCAGATGGGCCTCGGCGGCCAAGAAGAGTCGGTCATTCAAGGACAGATCCACATCGTCGAGAAATCCATTCAAGAACTCCAGCACGGGCAAGAAGCCCTCGTCCAACGACAGAACTCATTGCTTTCGAGAGATCCCGAAATCGGTGTAATTTGACTCGGAGGAAAATGCAGAACTAACCTGTGTAGAACAGTCGACGAGCCTTGGCGCGCGATGCATAAGAAGGCTGTTCATTCACACCATTTTCACCTTGCAGGCAACACCGTTCGGTCCCAACACTCCTCCTCCGGGTCAGTTGTGGTCGCTGCCGGTCTGGGCGATGCAGAGTCGGTATCCAAGCAAATGCTCAGCGCTCAGCGCTCAGGCGCTCTCCCAGTGTCAGTGTGGAGAATCTCTTTCTCTCTCTTACTTCAAGGTTCACTAGCACTATCCAGGTCGGTGGGTATATACTACGTTTCAAAGTGCGTTCAGACATTACAAGGTAAAGACGGTATGTAAAGTACAGAAGGGAACGATCAAAGAGCGAAGAAAAATGAGAGTGTGTGAGGCTTAAAGGCCTTGGAGAAATCCGTAACAACCTGCTTTACCGTCTGCGATTCTTGTGTCCCTGGCTTGACTTCTTTTCACAGGGTTTGCTATCCCCCGTATCCTTGGGACTTCCATTACCACCTCCCGACCCCCCGTTTCCACCGAGCGCGGATCCGCCCTGTCCGCCGTCGTTCTGTGATCCGCCCTGGGACCCGACACCTGATGCGCTCCCGCCTCCCGCCCCTCCGTTACCGCCCTCCGCATCACCGCCCTGCCCGCCGTCGTTCTGCGATCCTCCCTGGGACCCGACACCTGATGCGCTCCCGCCCCCCGCCCCTCCATTACCGCCCTCCGCATCACCGCCCTGCCCGCCGTCGTTCTGCGATCCGCCCTGGGACCCAACGCCTGATGCGCTCCCGCCCCCCGCCCCTCCGTTACCACCCTCCGCATCACCGCCTTGTCCGCCGTCGTTCTGCGATCCGCCCTGGGACCCGACGCCTGATGCGCTCCCGCCCCCCGCCCCTCCGTTACCGCCCTCCGCATCACCGCCCTGCCCGCCGTCGTTCTGTGACCCGCCCTGGGACCCGACGCCTGATGCGCTCCCGCCCCCCGCCCCTCCGTTTCCACCCAGCGCTGATCCGCCCTGCCCGCCGTCGTTCTGTGACCCGCCCTGGGACCCGACGCCTGATGTGCTCAATACCAGTTTTCGTCATGCGTAGGGCAAAAGTATTCACCTCCGGTGGTACTGTTTTTTTTATCCTCACAGTCGCATCTCTCTTCCTCGCCTCGCTGGATGTGCGTGTGGACTGCCGTGTCGCGGCTGCCCCAGTGACGAGCAAATTTCTCCAAGCGACGTGGGCCGTGCTGCAAAACGAATGAACATCCCAGCAGAGCATCAAAACATCGGACTCACCTTCACCCCGTTGTGTCGACTCTCGATTTCTCTCCCCGCGACGGTGTACCCCTGAGCGAGCAGGGAGGCAAAAGAGAGGAAGGCACAAAAGAATGTAGCGGAAGTGGATCGCATTTTCGTAGTTGAAGCAGGTGTAGAAAGTCGTCGAATTTTTCTGTCCACCTTTATACGTTTTTAAAGTGCGCATTGAGGGATAAGTGCTATCGTTGAATCAGGTAGTAGGTATAGAAACAGCGGTAAAGCGGTAACCCTTAGCAGTTACTGGACCGAAAGGAAATATTGAACTCTCCTCTAAACAGCTGAGAGCGCCACAGGGCTTCTTAGCTTTTTTACGGGCGCTCGTGATCGGAGATCGGGCATGTTCAACCTCGCTCGTGGTAGAAATTGCAGCAAGTTGCATTCATTTTCCTCGACCTCGAAACTGGGGAAAATCATAGGCCGAGTCCCAGTCTGTCGAGATATCCCAAATCAGTTCCTGCCAGAACCAGATTTAATTGGAGTTTGCAAACAATTTAGTCGTACCTCGGATATCCACATGGTTCGCAGAACGTTTCAAGGCCGTTCAGCCACTAATGCGACGCGTTTCTGATTGTGTTGTAGTAGGAAATAGCTGGTAAGTTCAAGGCTCGGAGTTTACACACACTGCAGGCGTTTGTCGTTATGTATGCTCATTCTCCTCGAGACAAATGGGCCGTTAGCGTCGTTGAGTTGGATTCAACGACGGTAACAGTTGCTTTGCTACGAGATTGGGCGACTGGGCTATAGTGGGATTAAAACCAAAATCCGCAAAGAAGGGCCAAGTTCCCTCATAGAAACGAGTGGAGTGGAGTTACTAGTAGCATGCATAAGTACGAAAAGATGACCGACATTCAATAAGCGAGATTCCCTTCTTCTAAATGGTTTCCACCGGTTCCAGGGGACCTCTGAGCTGCCCTCAAATCGGGATGGTCGGGTTAGCGAAGTTTAGTTCAAATTTCAACCATGGGACAAAACGATCACGA
The DNA here is from genome assembly GCA_029233265.1 of Mycena alexandri. Lineage (NCBI taxonomy): Eukaryota > Fungi > Basidiomycota > Agaricomycetes > Agaricales > Mycenaceae > Mycena > Mycena alexandri. The sequence continues at coordinate 278,572 of JARJCM010000118.1, read as the reverse complement.
TACTTAAACTCAAAACCGAGTTGAATTTTCAACCCTTTTACTTCTCAACGTGTTCAAAATTGGTGGCCCCCGTTAATGCAACCACAGGGCCGCCGCGTTAACCTACCATCAAACGTCACGGTACTTGTAAATTGGCCGCATCCTAATCACCTTCGTGGAACCACGACAAAGTTCAACTTGATTACATTCGCGGCCAATCATTTCGTTCGCCGTTCTTCCTTCCGCACATGTGCGCCTCATTTTTCTTCGGCCAAGACCCAGCGCGAAACTGCGATTTATGAGGTACAGAGTCACGGTACCGCGAAACCAGATCAAAGCCGTGCGAGATTGCCGGAGTGAATGGCCAAGACTATATAATCTCGGCGCAAATGTCTGAACTACCCTCATCTCAATTACCAAAGGAATCGACCATGCGTTCGTATGAATTGTGCGGAACCTTCTGGGTGCATCTCTTCTACGTAGTCTTCAAATTCAACCGGCGATAAATCAGTAGGTCCCCAGACCCATCTTGTTCCGAGGGCAAACCAAGTAGCAATTAATACAAGAATAATTTATCGAGCCCCTCCGTTTTAATGGTTTGTCTACACTACGTGGTCACGACCTCGACGGCGGTGGTGGCGGCTTCCTATACGGCGACTTCGCAGCACCATCCTTGGGCGGAATATTATATCGCGTCCGCTCCTTCGGCGTCCACTCAAATATGGGGAGCGGATGCGCCTCGGTGTTGAATACGTACTTGTCGAGGGGGATGATGTCTTGGTCGACGAAGAGGAGGTAGAGGTATTTTAATCTGTAGTTCGAATCGTTTTATGTTAGTGGGATGAGGAGATGTAATGGTGGTGGACGACGAACGTTTCGGCGAGGAAGAAGCTGAAGGTGGATAGGTTAGTGGAAAGAGTGGAGGGAGGTGAAGAAGGACAGACCTGGGCATCTCGTCCTTGTGTGTGACTGGCTTCGCGTCTACGTCCATGATGCTCGCATATCCGCGCTCTAGACGCGCGTGTTTCTCGATTGCTTCAAATACTGCCCTGTATCCAAAAGAGTTGGGTGGGATTCGTTTACTTGGAGGATGATTTCAACGCACCACCCACGCTCCCTCCACACCGCATCCCCCGTCGTCCGCCACATGAGGTAGAAGCTCTCCACCGCCTGCGAAACACGTTAGTCATGTAAATCGCTTTGCGCTCAAGGACAAGTGATGACGAACCTCCGGCCTCAGCAGATACGTCGTCTGATACATCCCATAATCCCGCCCCGCAGCCTTCTTCTCGACCTTGAACGGCCCAAGACCCGGCGGTACACCCCCGGGCCTACCTTCTTCATCCCATTTCTTCACCAACGTCAACCACTTCCCGCTCGCAGACTCCCCCTCCGGATGCGTCATCCACATCTCGTCCGGTCCCAGCCCGCTCGCGCTGTCTGCGTACGTGAGCCAACAGGTCGTCGCGATGCCCTCCGCCGCCCACGCGTGCAGCTCGCGCGTCTTGGGGGGCAGGTCGAGCGTGTGCACGCCGAGCGCGAGCATCCCCGGCAGGAAGCACGAGAGGTGCTCGAACTTGAAGCTCGGGACGCCGTTACTCACGTCCGTGACGTACAGCAGCCCGCGCTTGGGCGTCACGTAGAGGAGGGTGTCGATGATGGAGTCGACAACTTTGAGGTAGAGCGCCTTGGTCTTGGGCTCTGATTGGGCGGAGAGGAGGTACTGTTTTAATAGGTATTCATGGGCTGAATCTGCGTAGGCACCGACGGAGAAGTGCTGGTTTATAGGCTTGCCGGTCTTGATGTCCCATTGGGTGGGGAACTGCCCGTCGATGATTTCTGCGTCGTACATGATGTCCATGATTTTCTCGGTCTGAAAATGTTTGTTGGGAATGCAAAAGAAGGACGATGTGCGACGCACCAGCTCATAGTACTCGTAGCGGCCGGTCAAATGGGCGAGGTACTTGTATTCCATCTGGTTGCTGAGGGCCTCGGACCAGAGGACTCTGCTCGTCCATCCCGCGCGGGTGGTTCCACTGGTTTCGGACGGGTGACGGGACGACAAATGGATGGTGCCCGAATCACTCACGTCATTGGATTCACGGCGTACCAGGGCAGGCCCGAGGGGGTTTTAAACGCGGGCAGGAGTGAGGCTCCGAGCTCGTCTGCCTTTTTGAGGAGTATCGGCTCGCCGGAGAGGGCGTGGGCAGAGAGCAGGCCGCCGAGGTAGCGGATGATGGTCTCGAAGAACGGGACGTAGTTCTCCGGGGAGCAGTAGAAGGTGGTGTTGGTGACGACGTCGAGACCCTCCTCGAAAAGATCGTGGAGACCCATTATCCACATGGTGTCGAGTGAGTCGAAGACGGAGACGCCCCAGCCATTAAAACTGCAGAGATTCAGCACCACAGACGAGATATTCAAAGAGGCAAGGGTTAATACTTGTTGTCGCTTCCACCGGAGACGGGTTTGAGCTCGTCAAACGTCCAAGCGACCTTCTTGTAGCTGGAATACGCGTGGACGTACGCATCCCTCACACTCTGGGCCCGCGCAGACAAGATATCCGGCGCGACTGAGCCCGGTGGTTGTGCAGCAATGGGAAGACTCTCCCGTCCGTAGCTAAGGACAAAAGGCGCAAACAGCCAGAATGTAAGGATTAGACCGAATAAATAGGGTAGCCAGCGCAGTACAGGTCGACTATACAGTAATTTGAGGCTCTGAACAGAGAAAATCTTTGGTTTTGGTGGAAAACTGGAGTTGGACTGGCGGGTATGGAAAGGGAGCATGGCAAGCCGGAAAACAAGCACAGACAAATCGGAGCAATATCCAACTTGCACAACACGGCCACTACCAGCCACTACCTCGGCTCGACTCAGGACTTGGCACGGCGCACGGCCATATTTCGCCGTGAATTCCGTTCTGTGAAAGCTCCCCTAGGCCTACTTTTTCCAGATGACACGGATTTGCGTTTATGTTTCTGGCTGGTTTCTAGCGGGTTCCAGTCTCAATTTCCGCGAAGGGTTTCTTGACTTCCTTCTCTGTGGACATCCGCCTTGAATAAGGGCAGCGAATTTATGTGCACGCGGCGCGCGCGACCTCACCATGAAGGCAAAGACGTGGTACTGGCCACATGGCGTTTCGTGGACTTACAATGTCAATACCCCGCAGTTACAACCTTTTCAGCACGGTCCCTCGCTCCCGAGTCACCTTGTGCTCTGCACGACACTTTCAACCCAACATTCCAGTACGCGCATCCCTGGTTTACTCCGACTTGTTTTTACAGAGTCGCGTTCAATTGCAAGGAAGCTGCACAAACTGTCGGACCCTCTGTAGGTATATTACTGCATCCTTTGGGTATGGCCGTCTAGCTCAGTTGGTTAGAGCGTCGTGCTAATAGTTGCGTATGTAACTGTGACGCGAAGGTCTTGGGTTCGACCCCCACGATGGCCATTATCTTTCTTTGTGCATTTTTTGTTTTTCCTGTCCCCATTCTCCCTTCTGCCCTTCAGGTCGTCTTCGGAAAGAGATCAACTCATACATTTTTTTTTGTGTCGCATGTCTGACACCAGCGACTTTATATGCATTCACACTACATAAAGTCAATTGCCCGCTTGCGTCCCTTGGAACCAGGAGCTTCACTCGGTTGAATTTCCGGTATCATCGCGGCCGACGGCGGTGGGATTGGAAACTCTTTGACCACCGCTGGCGCAGCTTTCACCACCCACATGGATTCCTCCTCCTCGGGCTGTTTATCCTTCCGCCGTTTCTTCTTCGGTCGATCCCTGACCGATATTTGCAACGGACCGTCCTCCTCATCCTCCTGAAACGACACGAGCACCTTCTCCTTCTTTTTCTTTTCCTTCTTATCTTTCTTGTCTTTGGAGCGGTCGGAATCCCTCTTAGCCTTTCCTTCGCGGGGGATGAAGGTGGGCTTGAAGGTTCCGATGTCCACGACAGCGAGTTCAGACGCATCTGGCATTGCGACATCTGCGGCTGGGGTCGGGGCTGCAGGCGTAGCGTCAGCGGGCTCGACGGCCGGCGGTGGTTCGTCGTCTTTATCGTCCTTGGCGTCTTCCTTTGTTTCGTCGTCGCTGTCCTCGTCATCGCTGGCGAAGATGGCTTTGAAGACATCCATGGCAGGACGCTGGTAAGTGAGTGTATCGCGGCCCTGCGCCTCGTCCTCCCCAAGCCCGATATTGGACAGATCGCGGCGACCCCCGCTCGCAGTCGACGTCTCGGCGGTGCTCTCCCCAGCCGGAGCGGTAAACTGATCCCAGCCCATCCCCGGCGCCGCGCTCGAAGGTTCCGCATACGCAGCCTGCGGCGGACCGTCCGCCGGCGTCTCCGCAGGAGGATTGGGATCCTTCACCCTGAACCGCTTGCACAGCAGCTTTGCCGGCTGCCAGGGCTGCGTCTCCCGCGTCATCGGCCCATACATGCCCATCCGCGCGGCGTGCACCTTTGGGCTAACTTTCTCTTCCTCGATCTTCTGCAGCTCCGCCTCCTTCCGCGCGAGATCCTCGGCTGACGGCGTGTAGAGCCCTTCGTGGATCTTGGGACCGTGCTCGACGATGCTGGCTGACGTGAATCGCCCCGCCATGGCACCGGAGAGGGGTTTGAATATCAGCGCCGCCTTCGCGTAGTCTTCGAGCTCCTTGTTGAACTCGTCGATCTTTTGGCCGGGGAGAGGTTGCGGCGGAGGAGGGGGAGTGTCGGTGGTCGCTTGGGATTCCAGATAGGCCGTGTAACGTGCCTGCTTGTTCGGATTAGTGGCAAAGGGTGCAAAGCCACCTCGAAGAGCAGCAACAGCGATGTGTGGTTCGGTGTGAGCGATTGTGATAGTTGCAGGAGCAGGGCGGGAGGAAGAGGCAGAGGGAGCGTCGGCAGAAGCCCCGCCTACAGGTGGTCCACCGGAGGCGATATTCTTCAAGCGCTCGCGATCCTTTTGGGACATGAACTCGAAAACCGAACGGGGTGCAGCGGGTAACGGCGTTTCTCCCAATAACGACCCGCGCTGTAATTGTGTAAGTAATTTGCTGGTTTTCAATTTTAATGGTCTGATCTGGTCCGCAGAAATTCCACTTCGACTCCAGTTATCTGGCGGGGCTTGAGACGACGTTTCTGGTGTCTGGGCATTTTCCTTGTCCCAAACGCGCTTCGGATCGGGTTTCCACCCTTTGGGAATGTCGGGTAACGGAAACCTGGAAGGATATCAATAACTGTTCGTGTGATTGAACTGCGAAACATACCATCTGTCTTCGGCAACAGGCTTTTCGGAAAGCACAAAACCTGCTAGGACAGGTTTGCCATCATGGAACGTGTGTGTCGAGGAGGCTGGGGTCTTCGGGAAGATAAATACAACAACGGGTTGCGGGCCTTGAAAACGTACTGCAGTAGTCCGACCTCGTGAATCGGCCTTTCCACCAATAGATATCTTTTCTTCCTCTTCGCGGTCGATGATGTCGTACGCAGTGCGGTTTCTGTTTTGTGCGAAGCCACCGTCATAGACGTCAAGGTCATCTTCGTCGGCATCGTTGAGGGCACCCAATCCAAATCCAGCTGAGACGGTCTAAGTAAAGAACGGTTTGTAAAAGAAATCACCTACAAGCCAGCTTTGGACCAGAAGCAGCACCACTCTTGCCGCCGACACTTTCGTTGAGGCCCATTCCAGGATGATACCCCAAGCCATGTGAATTGTCCTTACGCTCAACCGTAAGTATGGGAGTGTCCCGCGGGGCATAGGTGTGCTTCTTCTCCTCCTCGTCGTCGTCCGGGATAATTGCATCTGCCACGACGCCACGACGGTCGGATACTGCCTGCAAATCTTGAAGTTTCCTCTGGCGCAGCGTCACCCGAGGCCCGATACCCTGGCCTATACGCCACCCCATCTTCTTTAAAATCCGCGCTCCAGCAGAGTCCTTTGCTGCGGGGAGCATGGAGGCTTCCAGCGCGCGCGCAACAGAACTGCATCAGGTTAGCAATGTCAGGGATTATTTGCGCCGCACGCACTCCTGTTCTTCGTCGTCTCCATGCCCAGTCTGAATCCCGCTCGCGAGGTCCATCTCGTCGGTAGTGTCGACCACATCTCGACTATCCCTCAGCTCTTGGAGATCCTCCTCGTCCATAAAGTCTTCTGGGCGCGACGCCTTCTTCTTGGACCGGTCCCCGCGAGACGACACGAACGCCGATGGCGTCCATCCTATGTTCAAATGAGAGGAGACAGTCGAAGGAGGGAGTAGACGCACATGCCTTCTTTTGAGCCGACCGAGTTGAAGTAGCCTGCCGAGAATCCACCAGTAAAGGCGCCGTGTAGCCTCCTGCGACCTTGTTCGTCCCGTACCTATACATTGTGAGCATTGCTATTCTCAGGTCAAAGAGAGTTAGTACATCTTGCTTCCAAAGAGGAACGAATTCGCCGTTATCCTTGGACTTCTCGAGCGGTGGTAATGGGGTTCCAATCTGAAGTATAGGTCAATATAAGGAAAATGAACGCACGGAAATGCTACCAAACAGAAAGACTCGTTCGCCTTTGCGCTCGAGGGATCTATACCGAGATTTCCCAGCTTCTTCTTCAGTCGGGAACTCATGGCGAGAACCAGGTTGCGCGTGTTTGTCAAATCCTTCTCGTCTCTTGAACCAACATGCGCCTCGCGTCGGTTTATGCCTCATGCAACGTTAACGCGAAGAGTCAACTTGAGGTCCTCATTCCCATTCTGTTTCCGGTTCAACTTGTGTCCTCGATCCATGCCTGTCGATACCTCGAAATACTGTGGACCCAGCCTTACTTCTGATTCAGGACTCAAGGGATTTCAAACCTCCCCGGGCTACAACAGACGAGGCACGAGTTTGCAGTTGTAGCGTTTGTTTATAACAGACTGCCCCCGGGCCCCTTCCCTTTAAACCGCTATCCGGCGACTCGACGCGCTGCCACGATTGTAGAACATTCCCCGAACAAAGCAAGACCGCAATCGTTGCACAATCTCTGGTCTGGAGCTATGGATTCATCTGCTCTGTTTCAAACTCCGCCCACCTCAAAAGAATGCTCGCAACCCCTGACGCATGATGACCTGGATTTGTTTATGCTATTGTCCAGTCTTCCGGCGCGATTTGGCACTCAACGCTTTCACCGTAAAAGGCAGTGGGCTGACATTGCAATGCGATGGATCGTCGCACAGACATGCGCGAGCTATTGCGAATGTCGGCTACTTCCGTAGCCCTGTCGTGTCTCTTCTGCGCTACAATCATGCTCCCACCCGTCCCTTTCATCAGCCTTGGACTCTCTCATTCACAGAATGCACTCTTCTCCGTCACGTCATAGACTGAGCGGTACCGCTAGTCTCTTTTAAGACGCCAACTCCTTCCTCCCGCGCCTTCTGTCTCGGTAACCCAGACGTTCTGAGCGCAATCTTGGGCCCCTCATCGAATGCTGTCGTCGGATGTACATAGCAATCAGTTTATCAAAGTTTTGTGTTGCTACCCTTGTTCGATAGTTGTTAAGATTGGCTAAACAGGTCAACAGAGGAGAAGTCAATGGCATTCGCGACCTGGGTCTGACACTACCTAGTCTCGAGTTCTCGTGCGCCCAGGCCGACGTTCGGACAAAGATTTGGAATTTCCTTCCGTCGTTATCATCGGGAACTGATCAGTGATTGTGTACCGCTTTTGATGAGCGCCAAAAGCAACCGCCAAGCGGCAATTCAGTTGAAGCCATGCAATCAACTAATCAAGGGACAAACTTGTACTTGAACTTGTCGCGAACACAGAGATGATCTACGCGTCCTTCTTCCCTTCGCCCTTCTTCGCGCCACCTTTTTTCTTTTTCTTTCGTCATGGACAAGGAATGGCGGGCCAGCAAGTCCTCTCAAGAAATCGTCGAAACAGTTGCGAGCGACGATAGATATGACTTTGATTTCCACGACCTGGATCGTGTACAACGGCGGCTGAAGCAGCGCCATGTACAAATGTGCGTTACATGCGCACTATTCGGGTCCGAATATTGACTTCGATGTAGGATTGCTGTGAGGACTTCTCATGTTTTCGGTCCCTCAAAGTCTGAGTGCCTTAGATTGCTGGAACCGTTGGAACGGGCCTGTTCCTTGGTTCTGGGAACGCGCTGCAAGTGGCCGGGCCCTTGGGTGCGTTGATAGCATATGGATTGGTCGGCACGGTTGCCTATTCGTGCGTGGTTTAATTCCCATCCTGATTCTATACTCACTACATCCCAGGTCGTTGTGTTGCATAGGGGAGATGACTACCTGGGCCGTACGTCTTGCGATTTGAACCATTTGGGTTGGGTCGAACTTAACGTGACTTTGTGCAGCCAATATCTGGTACTTTTCCGCATTTCGGTCGGTCTGATCTTTATAATTACACGAGCGCGTTGTTCTAAGTCGTGTTTAGCGGCGCGATGGGTGGACCCTGCATTTGGATTTGCCATTGGTTGGGTACGCAGCGTTCTTCGTCTGAGAAAGCAAGTGTTTATAGCGCCTCAATCAGAACTACTTCTACCATAACGCGTGCGTTTCCCTGCTATTCGGCACCAATCAACATTAACTTATTCCCCTGTAGAATTATTGTGCCCGTCGAGATTTCTGCGGCTGTGATTCTGATGACATTCTGGGATAAAGAAGTGAGCGTCCATTATTTTTCGGAGTAACGGTCTCATCCAACTTGATGATCTCAGACGAGCCATGCGGCCATATATACAGCGGTGCGTTTCAGTGGATTCAAGTAAGCAGCATCGAAGCTCAACCACGCTAGATCATCACCATCCTGGTCTGCTCGATTAACATCTTTGGCGTCCGGTAAGTAATGTTTCATTCATTCATCTCATTCCTCTTACATTGCGTTCAGATATTTCGGAGAAAGTACGTGTCCACCCGCGACTTGAAATCGCAGTATTGACTTCGGTATTTCCAGCTGAATTTGTTTTCTCCATCATCAAACGTACGTCTGCAAGCCCTATGTCTTGGCGGTATTCTTCATACCTATCCTAGTTGCCCTCATCATTATCATCCTCCTCGCTGGCCTCATCATTGATCTTGGAGGAGGGCCGAATCACGAACGTATTGGATTCAAGGTGTGTGCATTGGCATTCTTTTACAACTGCTCTCACCCGCATCTAGTTTTGGATAAACCCTGGCGCAGTTAACCGCGCACATCTGGTGGAAAACGTTGGCGCCGACCGCTTCCTGGCGATCTTCAACGTTATTATCCAAGCCGCATTCTCGTTCCAGGGCATGGAACTGGTATGCATCGCAGCGTCTGAGACGGAAAAGTGAATTCCTAGCCTTTCATCCACCCACGAATGTAATTGACCTTTTTCTTCAAGTCCCCGGCGCAATATCGCGAAGGCGGTTCGTAGGGTTTTCTACCGGATCGTGATATTCTACATGCTCGGAATCCTCATGGTCGGAATGCTCGTCTCATACGACAACCCTGAGCTCCTCTCCAGTACGGTTGCTACGGTTGCTGCCATGAGATCTTACATTTCACTGACTCGTACTGCAGAGGTCGGCACGGCCGCTCAGTCACCATTTGTCATCGCCATGAAAAGCGCAGGCACGAAAGGTGCTCTTGTCTTCTCGCGTATTCTCGCCACCGTTAATCCTCTTTCTGGCCAGCATTCCCTCACATTGTCAACGCCGGTATCTTCACCAGCGCGCTTTCCGCCGGCAGCAGCCTCTTGTTTTGCAGTTCCCGCGTCTTATACGGCCTTTCCATCCGAGGGCAAGCTCCCAAATTCTTTGCTCACACCACGAAGAATGGGTTGCCGATTGCGTCTGTTTTGGCATCGGTTTGTTGCATCACACCTGCACCTGATTAAACGGAGTTGAACTGGATTTCACAGTCGGTGTTTGCTCTTATGTCTTTCATGACCGTTTCCGCTGGGGTCGAGACTGCATGTGGTCTACAATGCTTTATTGCCCACGTCCTGACGACTATTGGAAAGGTATTCAATTGGTTCGTCAACGTCGTGACCACCGGAGGCTTCATAGGATGGTTTTCGATCAGTCTGACATATGTCTTCTTCCGTGCGTGTTCATTCATCTAAATTTCACGATTTCCGCTCATGGCCGTAGACCGTGGAATGACCGCTCAGGGCTACGATCTAAAGAAGAATATCTACAACAACCCTTTGCAGTGAGTCGTTTCCAGTCTCTGGATTTATAGTGCTCACTGCTCACATTCGGATTTCAAGACCCTACCTGGCGTACTGGTGGGTGATGTCCATCCTTTTCTATATTCACGCTGCTCAGTCCAGGGTTTTGCCATTAGGGGCATTGGTTGGACGTTGATATTCGTTTTCATGAATGGCTATGCCGTGTTCTTCAAGTTTGATCCTTCCCTGTTCATGACTGCCTGTAGGTCCTCTACGACGGAGATGATGCTGGCGTTCTAACGATTACTAGATATCAACATTCCGATTTTCGCCGCGCTATACTTCGGCTACAAGATAGTGTACCGCACGAGAGTCTGGAAACCACTGGAAATGGACTTCGTCACCGTACGTCCTATCATGATATGTTATTTAGGAGTGTATTTGACGCGGCCATGTTCAGGGTATACCGACGGTAGAAGAGACAGAGTGCCCGCCAGAGCCTCCAGAGACATTCCTGCAGAAAGTCGGAGCCGTTTTATTCTGAAAGGCGGGAGTTGGAATCGGTCAAAACACACTGTATCAAATTATGGATCTTGTATATTTGCGTTGTACGCTATACCGTAGGTGCCAGTATATACAAACTGTAAGATAAGTTGCTTTCACGGACGCTGTTTCAGGTGGACTTGGGAGCCGGCTTCAGCCAATCGGCGAGGCTAGCTTGAACTTTCTGCGGCTTCGTCTCGGAACCCATTTTGGTCGCGGGGAGGTTAGAGGTCTCCTTGCGCAGAGGAAGGGGCTTGGATGTCGACGCCGTCTTCGATGACGACGCGACGGGTTTGTCGATCGATTTTTTGGCGGGAGCCTGTGCACATGTTAGTAAAATTGGAAGGTGCGGACGACAGAGATGTGGCGTACATGATAAGCCCCTGGAATGGGCTCCAGCTTCGGCATGGGCATTTCGCCCCGCATCCGTTTCTTCGACGTCTCTGCATTGTACACCGTCCCAGGTAGATTGGGCTCGTACTCCTCCTCCTCGCGCTTACGCTTGGTGCCCGCCATGGAGCTGGATGCTCCTTTCGTAATCATTTCAAACAAGAGGAGCGCGCTAAGCTCGTTCAGATCGTCCTGGAGCTCGTCCTCGATCGTCGTCCTTTTCGTCGCTCTCTTCTTCGGCGCTGACTTCAAAGCTCGCTCCTCCCTTTCGTGCTCGTCCAAGATCGTCTGTAAAACCATGGCCATGCTGTTGCGCGAGCTTGACGCGCTGGCAGCGGGTTTTGGGTCCTCTTTGACGCCAGTCTTGACTTTACGCGCCGCCGCGCGCTTCGCGACCGTCTCCTGCTCCTGCTTCGCGACCACCGCCTGCAACGGCGCACTCGAGAACCCCTGGTTTGGGCCCGCACCCCGGCCTTCTTGGACTGCCAGGTCGCGCTCCTTCTTTCTCGCCTTCTGCTGCTTCTTCTTCTCTCTGCACTTTTCGCAGGTCAGCAACTTCTGCGTCTTGGGCACCTCGCGCCGACATTGCGTGCACGGGCGCGTCGTCGAGTTGGGATCTCGGAGGTTCGCCATCATGAAGGAGATCTCGAGGTTGGAGGGTTTTCCGCGTCCGAACATAATGTTGATTGAGTAGTCTCCCTAGTAAGAAGAAATATGGATATTTTTGAGAATTTCAGTGCACGAAAAAAAATAACCTGTACTAGATGTTGGTGGTCGAGAGAAAGAAAAGGCGCGACTCGTCACGTTGTGATTCAACGCGTTTCGTGACAAGTCTATTTATAACTCTATGCTGGTCTCTCAAACTTTTTAAACGGTGCCCTCGTCGAATTTATTTGGCGCGTACTATTGAAAACGCGATCCGCCAGTGGAATGTGTATAAGTCTGCCTTGTGATGTACGCTATCCCCGTAATACTTTAAGATAAGAGGTGGTCTCCTCACATAGAGGTGCGTCGAGAGAGACGGCAGTATGTCATTCAAGGGGCAGTGGACTTGAGACTCGCTGTGCGGATGTAGCGTACTAACCCCCGTGGACCTTTTGCGGCGTCGCTCCAGAATCAGTTTGTGTCGCAGGGGGGAGATCAAATGTCTCCCTGCGCAGGGAAAAGGGTTTAAACATCTCGGCCTGGCTCAATGATGCGACGAGTTTGGAGACTATTTCTTTAGCGGCGGGCCCACTATTAGTAATTAGGTCCTATACACACTCGTTAGGTGAAAATCCTGCATTTAAAACGAGGAAGGCATCTCACATGAAAACCGAGAATGGGCTCCAGCTGGGGCGTGGGCCGCAGACGTTTATTCGGCGTTACTGCGACATGCTCCGTAGGCAGGTTGAGATCGAACTCTTCCTCACGCTTCCGCTTGATCCCCGCCCCAGAGATAGACGCTCCCCTGGCGACCCAGAGAAGCTCGCTAAGTTCGTCGAGGTCCTCCTCCAGCGCGTTTTCGCCCGTCTTCTTCGTCCTGAGCTTCAAGCTCGGTAGAGGCCTGGAGGCGCTCAGCTGCCTCTCGTGCTCGTCTAGAAGCGCTCGAAAAGTGGCGTCAATGCTGTTGCACGAGGTGGACGCGAACAGGGGCAATGGATGTCGCATGTTGTCTCGAGTGTTGCGTAGCGTCCTGTGCGGATTTCGTGGCGTTCGCTTTGGTAGGTTTCGCGTTTTCTTCGGCAGATTTCACGCTCGCTGTGTTGAGTCTCGCACTTCCTTTCCGCATGCCTTTCTTGCTCGCCCTCGGTTTCGCGGTCTCTTTGGTCCGCTTCGCGCGTCCCTCCACAGTTGTCCCACCGTCGATGTGTTTCCGCAGCGTCGCCCGCTCAGTCTGTTTCGCAATAATTTCATGCAGTTGACGCCTCGTCTTAGCAAAATCGCGCTCCTTCCTCCTCGCCTTCTCCAGCTTCTTCAGCTCTCTGCACCTGCCACACGTCAACTGTTTCTGCGTATGGGGCACCTCGCGCTTACACCGCGTACATGGGGTCCGCCAGATTCGTCTCCACAACAGATATCTCGCGCTTTGGGGGTTCGCTGGGTCCGCCGAGCATGGGTATTGGCGGCCGCAGAAAAGAGAGGGGCTGGGTCACAATGTGACCTCACGCGTTTTCTTTTTTTAGGGACATCTATTTATAATTTTATTCAAGAAATTGACCGACACGGAGAACTGTATCGTCGCAACCCCATTGACCGACCACGCTGATGCCTACAGGCCAATCATGGTCGTGGGTTGGGAGTGGTACGCTGAGCGCGGGCAGTCCTGCGAGGGAGGCAGGCACGGTGAGGACATCCTGCACGTACGTCTGCAGGCCATCGGTATCTTCAGTACCAAGAGGAGGAGCAGTGCGTATGGCGGATGGGTGGATCAAGACGTCAACTCCTTCACTATCAACCGCGCCTGTTGGATTTGAAGACAGGACGTCCGGTACGCGGAACACGCGGTTGAAGTCGTCGCGGACGAGCTGGCGTATTCGCTGTGCTTGCAGGAAATAGTTGTCAAAGGCACTGTATAGATGGATGAGCATCAGAGCAGGTAGTGGTATTGAGGGTATTTACTCGGCCGTGAGAGCGTATGTCCCAAGAAGAACGCGCTTTTGGACTTCCCCGCCAAACCCGACGGAGCGTGTTCGTGCGTACATGCTCGCTGTGTTGGTGAGGTTCGTGCCCTGGGGTAACGGAACGTGCAATCCTGAAGAAGGACCAACATTAGTTTTCGGAAAACGAGGACCAGAAAAACTATACCATATTGGACCCCATCGTATCGTGCCATATTGCTGCTTGCTTCGGCACTGGAAATCACGTAGTACGCACTGAGCGCATACGGAGTGGAGGGCAGTGAAACAGGAACGATGGTCGCCCCTCGAGACTTGAGGCGCTCGATAGCAGCCCGCACCGGCGTCCGAACCTCGTCCGAGAGTTCCGAGGGGAAATATTCATGCGGAATGCCAATCCGCAAGTCAGCGAGGGAAGAAGTCGACCATGCTCGGGTGGCCGCTGCCGACGCCCTTTGTCTGGCGTCTGGCGATGCAGACGTAGGATCCTTCGCGTCGTACACATTTAATGTGTCTGCGGCTCTGTCAGCTCCGCATCGCGTCACAACGGATGGACTGACCAAAAACATCGCGGGTGGTAGATATATCACCCGCCATGACTCCGACACAATCAAGGCTGTCTGCAAAGGATATAACACCCCATCTGCGCGAGTATTTAGTGTAGTACATTATCAGACATTTGACGACGAATACCTGCTTAGGAGCCCGTACGACGGCTTGAGACCAACGACACCGCAATAAGAGGCGGGCAAACGAGTCGAGCCACCCGTATCTGTCGATAAGGCACTACGAAAACATGTCAGCAACTGGAGCGAGATCATGCAAGTCTGCTCACGCGCTACACATTTTTGCCGCAACGGAGGCAGCACTACCGCCAGAGCTGCCACCCGCAGATCGCTTCTCGCGATCGGCCCAGGGAACGGTCGAAGACGCGGTTTGAAATGGGTTGACAACCGGCCCATGAACTGAATGGACGTTCAGTGACCTGCATTCTCAGCTGAGGCCAAAATATGGAGGGAAAAGAACCTACATACCCCATTCCAAACTCGTCGCAGTTCAGTTTCCCTACAATATCTGCTCCGGCTTCCCGAAGCAAGGCGACCACAGTAGCATCGAACGGCGAAGTGAAATCTGAGCTAAATGAGCAGATAAAAAAATATTGCAAAGGAGATCCAAACCTCTGAGCATTGCAGAGGAGCTCGTCGTCTTCATATCTGAGGTGCAGATCATGTCCTTGACACCGATAGCGACGTCTTGTAAAGGCCGGCGGCGCTGCGAGTGTTCCGGTGCAGATTTGGGTGGCTGAGACATGCAAATGAAGGCGTTAACGCTCGCGTCCTTTTCCTGGATGGCGTTTCTCAAACGGTGGGGCCAAAGACGCGTGAATGAGACGCGCATTCCAATAGATGGAACTGGTAAGTAGCAAGAATTTAAGTAGCTTTGGCTTTGCGCTTGTTAAATTTGGACTGTGTTACCCTTCAGTATAAATAACGCGCTTGTTTTTTTTTGGCTTTCACCATATCATGCCCAAGTCCGCGATGAAGGCGCCAGAACGGCCAGCCAAGAAAGCTAGAGTCGACCCTCCAAAACTCTCCGCCAGCCGAGTGAAAGGTTCTCCTGTCCCACAAAAAAAAGCCCAACCTGCGAAATCGAGTTTAAAAGGAAAGGAAAAGGCTACCACTGCTACTGCTGCTGCTGCTGCTGCTACCACTCCCGCTGTGCCGCGGAAACGAAAATCCAAAGCCGACAAGGAAGCCCCGACGCCCCTTCCGTCGACCTTCAAAGTCGTTGCTGGGTCCTACGAAAAACTGCTGTACGGGCTCGAAGGCACCGTCTCCTTCGAAGCGGACACTTCTGCGCTCTCCTTCCACCTAAAGCCCGTATTTATCTTCCCCGCCCACGTCTCGTGCATAAAAGCCGTCGCGGCGTCTCCCCACGGCGGGAAATGGCTGGCGACCGGGAGCGCGGATGAAATCGTGAAAGTGTGGGATCTGCGGCGGCGGAAGGAAATCGGCGGCCTGATGCACCATGAGGGTCCGTGAATCGCCTTGCGATGACGGACCACTAGCTGACTGTGTATGGGGTGCCAAGGTTCAATAACGCACCTGCAGTTCCCATCTCGCTCGCATTTGCTTTCCGCGTCGGAAGATGGGACATTGTGTCTGTTCAGAGCGCGGGATTGGGCTGTTCTGCGGGCTCTGCGTGGACACAAGGGGCGGGTCAACTCTGTGGCGGTACATCCGTCTGGGAAGGTCGCGCTGAGTGTCGGCAAGGACCGGACGCTGCGGATGTGGGATCTAATGCGAGGCAAGGGGTGCGCGAGCACGAAACTCGGTAAAGGTACCCTCATTCCTTTTTTATTTTTAAAACCGTCCTCTGAGACGACTCATGAACCACCCAGAGGCCGAACTCGTCCGGTGGTCCTCCGACGGCTCCCTCTTCGTCGTCCAAGTAGCCTCAACAATAGACGTCTACACCACCGTAAGCCCCCCTCCCCTCCCCACCTCCCTCGTCCTCGTCTCATCTTCCTCGGCAGGACATGAACCTGCTCCACACAATAACGCACCCCGCCCGCCTCCACGACGTCCAATTCTGCAAGCGCGTCAACGGCGAGGGCGACGTCCTCCTCGCCGGCGCCGAGGACAAAAAGCTCGCCATATACGCGCTGTCGACGGACCCCGAAACGCCGCCGCGCATCATCGCGGAGATGACGGGGCACGCGAATCGGTCCGTGCCTCTCCTTTCTCTTTCTTCCCTCCCATCTCCGCTGACCTATTCCTATTCCTATTCCTATTACTATTATTATTGTTGCTGTTGTTATTCGCAGCGTAAAAGCCATCGCCACCCTCCCCATCGCCCTCCCCCCCGCCGCGCTTGCCGCGCACGGCGCCTCAACCACGGTCGTGTGCACCGTCTCCTCGGACGGCAAGATCCTCCTGTACGACCTCGCCGCGCTCCCCGCCACTGCGCCTGCGCCGGCGACGGTGCTCGAGATCCGGCCGGTGGCGGAGTACGACTCGAAGGGGACGCGGCTGACGTGTGTGACGGTCGCGGATGGGGAGGTCGAGGGTGGGGGCATGGGGGGGAAGCGGAAGCGCGCGGGTGGGGAGGAGGGGGGTGAGAGCGGGGACGGGGACGAGGACGAAGGCGAGGAAGAGGATGAGGAAGCGGAGTGGGGCGGTGTCGGGGGCGCTGCAGATGTGGTGGGAGCGGCGGACGAGGGTGATTCGGGTTGGGAGGACGAGGCGGAGGAGGAAGGCGAGGTGGAAAGCGATTAATGCTTGCTCTCTCTCTGGATTTCGTTTTTCGATGTTGAAATTCAGAATCTCGCCTGCGGTCCGATGATTTTACAATATAACATGGACCCAAAGCAAGTACCAAAACTCGAGGTCGGACCTGCTCCTTGGCACTTGAACGACCAACCACCCAATACATATGTGATACACTGCACTTAATACTATCCGTCCCTTCCTTCGCGGTTTCGTGTATCCCTTCCCACCCGTTGACAGCAACTTGCTCCCTCTCTCTAGGTTTCGTTTTTCGTTCTTCGATGTCGGTCTCGTATGAAATTCAGAATCTCCCCTGCATTCCGGTGGTTTTACAATGCACGTATGAATGAGATCGTGCATTAATTATAACATGGCCCGGGACCCACCCAAAGCAAGTACATACCAAAAACAACAAGACGGTCTATTCTACAAACAAACAATGAATCCCAGCAATACATAACCTCGAGGTCGGACCTGCGCCGTGGCACTTGAACCCAATACATATATGATACACTGCACTTTGCGTTTTAATATCCCCCCTCCCTCGCGGTTTCGTGTTTCGCGTATCCCGTCCCCTCCCACCCGTCCACAACACCAGCAGCACAAAAACCCTCACGCATCCCTGACACTCCCCGCACTACTGCTGCTCGCAAACGTCGCCGCATAGTGCGGCTCCTCCTCCCCCGCACCCGCGCCGCGATGGAACCGATTCCCCCGCTGCTCAGAGCGCGTCGAGGACGACCGCCGGCCCATGCTGAACCGCGACTGCGGCGGCAGCGAAGGCGAGCGCAGCGCCGGGTTGCTGTGCACAGTCCCCGTCAGCTCGTGCAAAAGAAGAAGTATAATATGGACACAAACGACTCACTTTGCCGCCAACGTCGGCCCGAGCGCCAACCGCGCAAAGTTGCTGGGGAAGAGCGGGTTGCCGGGCGCGCGGTCCGCGACGGGGTCGTACCCGCTGTTGGACGAGCCCACGGAGCGCGCGCTGCCGAAGGAGGCGGAGCGCTCGAGGCGCAGGCTGCCCGACGAGCTGGAACTGGAGCGGAAGGTGGGCGAGTGCGAGTGCGGCGGGGCGCGCGCGGAGAACGAGGGCGAGCGCATGGGCGCGCCGGTCGTCGCGGAGCGGATCGCGTTCGGGAGGAGCGGCGTGCCGGGCGTGCTGATGCGCAGGCCGTGCACCTGGGGCGGCTCCGGCACCTCGGCGGCGGCGGGGGTGGCGCCCACGGGGGGGCTGGCGGCGTCCTCGTCCTCCTCCTCCTCGCCGATGTCGCCGAGGCTCGAGGCGTCGCCCGGGAGCGATAAGGGGGGCGGGTGGGGCCCGAGGATAGCCTGGTCCGAGGCGAGGATGGGCTCGATGAAGATCTCGCTGCCGCTCGGCGCGAGCTCGCTCGGCGAGAACGTAAAGTACTCGTCGTGCGCCGGCGTGGGGAGCTGCGTCACGAGCGTCGGCGTCGAGGACGACGTGTCGGTGGTCGGGGTGCGGCTCATCGACGGCTCCACCGTCGTCGAGCTGTTCCGCGACGCGCTCGGCGACGACGTGCGATCGAACACCGGGGAGTCCAAGACCGCGTTATTGCTGCCCCAGTTCCCCCAGCGCCCCTGCTCATCGCCGCTCTCCTCGTCGCTCTCGAATACGTCGTGGTACTCCGCCTCGGTGTACTCGACATCGAGCTCGGGCGGGACGCCCAGGGCGCCCTTGAGGCGCTCCCAGATGAGCTCGCTGTGCAGCAGGATGCAGCGGCGGGCGGTCTGCACCCAGAACGCATCCGAGGCCTCGTCGCGCGTCGTCTGCGTGAGCCAGTGTGCGAGATGCGCAAAGGTCCAGTCGGCGGTGTTGTGCGGGAGGGCGCCGTCGTCCTCCGTGTCCCTGGCCTTGTTCTTCGGAAACGTCTGGGCGAGGAGGGCGAAGAGCTTGGCAGACGGCGGGGAGGAGAGCAGCGCGGAGACTTCGGCGGGGCGGTCGAGGAAGGGGAGGTACACGTCGTGAGGGAGGGGCGTGAACGTCGCGGGTGCGACTGTGGGGGACTGTTGGCCCAAGGGAGAGCTGGCTCGCGGGTGTATTACGGGCGAGTGGGAGGCTATTGAGGGTGTGACGGCGGGCGAGGGCACGTAGCGCGGGTTTGTGGCCTGTTTTGCGACTTCGAGCAGCTGTTCCGGGGACAGGCGTGGTTTGCTGAACGACGAGGCAGACCCTGCGCGATGGGGCGAGGCAGGACGCGGACGCGGTGTTGGGCCCCCGCCTGGGCTGGCCTGCTGGTGTGGCGCTCCAAATGAGGAAAAGGCGAAACTGAGACGGGCTGAAGGCGGATCCGGGGAACCTGGGGACGGCAGCGGGGTGTTTGGATTGCTCCCGATGCGTCTGTGGGCACGGCGGGGCGAGGGGGGAGTCTCGAGAGCGGGGGTGGACGGGGTTGTGGCTGGCGGGGAGGAGACACGGACGATGGTGAGGATGCTCGACGATTCGCGGATGAGGTGTGCATTTTTCGCGTAGGGATCTGGTGCGGTGGTTGAGCCCCGTCTGGCGGAGAGTCTGCGGGTGACAGTGGCGCTCATCGTGGAAGAGTAGAAAAAAGAAATCACGAGTCGGGTGTTACCGCGACGGCTGTACGTACGTTCTATCCCGCAGCTCCCACGAACGACGGTAATACAGCGCCCACTGACATCGACTGCCTGCACGGACGAAGAGTGCTTGCTGTGACATCACAGCCCCAACTCGCGGTGTCGTGACTTGAGACTTTTCAAATTCGACTCGAGGCTTGTAGTGACGTTGAAGATAATTTAGGGCAAGTTCGAACTAAATTAGCTGACTTTGCGTGGATTATCAGCAGCTATAGACAGGTATGCAGTTGAGATGGAAAACAGTCATATATTGAAGGTAACTACTACAACGCAGAGTGTACATATACTACCATGGTCCTGCACACCTCGAGGTTAACCCATGATGGCGATGTAAAACTGAAGAAAGAAAGAAAGATTCGGCGATCAGCAATTCATGAGAGCAAAGCGGCGCGCACCTAAAGAAAGCCGGTCTGACCAACCAACCAGCATAAGTGAACCCGTCAGTAAACCCTGCCTACATAATCATGTTAGCGAGTGTGGATTACAGAGGATGGAGTCAACACACCAGAGGCCAGGAACGGAGATGAACCATTTCTGAAGATAGACAGACGGGTATGAGAACAGCTACGAAATAAATTTTGAATCGACACATACATTTCCGTTCGCCAGAGACAGCTAGCGTCCCCATCAGACAAGTGTGGGGAGCGAGAACACTCTGAAAGGGAAAGGGAAGATTAGAGAAGAAGGGTGGTCCATCATGCGCTAACATACCGGTGAATCATTCTGGGTACGCGCTGCGCTTGAAGACGTCTCAGATGCCTGGAGTATGTAGGGTCAGTGTCATGTAACTTCAAGAGCAGTTTCGGAAAGAAAGGAAAAAAATCAGTCCCGAAAGATGGTTAATTGAAGGCATCATGGCGGACTCGAAAGCTCCACTAGCCGTTCTTCGAATGAACGTATGCATCATTAAAACAAAAGCTACGCAAGCATATCAGGCGGGCCACGATTCTCACCATGGGGAGCAGCAACACTAAGGTAGGGCCTGGATTTATTGACACTACTGAAGATGTTTGAGTTCTACCTGAGCCACCGCTTTATTGTCAGCGACGCAGGCAGGAAATAAAACCGAGGGCGATGCGCACCATGGCCAGCGGCTCCCAACACCAACAGGCAGAATCCCGCACCGTCGTGTCCCTAGTCGCTGTTCAACAGCAAATCGTCAGCGCGAAGCAATCGAGATAAAAGTTAAAACAAGGACGCCGGCACCTTTAAATTTGAACCCATTTGAAGCGCTAATTTGCACACTATACACTATACACTATACATGCCGAATGCTGTACGAAGGGGACGGTATTGGTATTGAATTTTGGAGCAGCGGAACCCGAGAAACGGTGCGTCGAGCCGCAAAGTGGGAGAAAAGAGACAAGAGAGAGTTGTGTTGATGTGTGTTGTCAATGTCTTCCGAATTCAGACATCAACCACTTTTTTTCTGATCGCACGTGCTCGGTCCGCAGGCTGGCAGCTCGGCAACGGACTCTGAATGATTGTAAGAGGCCGGCAAGCGGCGGGGCACAAACAGGTTCAGATAGTATGTTGGATGGTTTAAAATGTTGCTTGGATGAAATCTTTGGCGGAATCCGGATCGGGAAGTACCGTGGCAAGCTCAAATGGTCCCAGAAGATCGAATCCACTGGGGCGGAGAATCTCTCAGAGAATTGGATAGAATTGATCTCGTGTAGCCGATGTATTCCGAACTCAGGTAGAATATCTAGCGGGCTGAAAGATAATGTTGTCCTGTCATTGTTCAAGACCTTAGAATGGACTGGGTACATTTTTTCAAGATGGTTCCCACCTTCATAAACTGAGAGAGGGTTTGAGCACCTCCGCTGGGCAACTCGTTGCCGCTAGAGTGCCGGGTATCTCGGCATCTCAGCATCTTTCCGAACACTTGACCTTGCTCAATCCTCTGATAGTTCAACCTGAGGTACCTGCAGAATCTTCAGTTGTTAAGGGGTGATGGGTGTTACTCTCTCTGCACTCAACAGCTTTCACCTGTTCCTCATTTGCTTCAGTATTGTCCGGGCCAAGCCACGAAGGTCGGAGATCAACGACATCGACAGTTCATTTGACCGTTCGAGGGGTTCATACCAAGGCGCCACAATCAGCCAATTTTATAAGTTAGAGGCTTATGCTGAGAAATAGTGTGCAATTGAATTCTTGGCTACTGGAAAACAAGCTGCTTACTTCAACAACTGAGAGAGAAGCCGGCTGTGCCGATAATCATCCGTGTGTGATCGCTTCTCAACCTTTCTACCCGACCGTCACTTTGCACCGCAAAATTCTACCCACCCGTCCATCTTTACTTGATTGACGTCTCTAGAGATTCTCTGGAGAGAATTGATCCCAGCGGAATCAACGTCCTCCTTGGTCGATATGCATGAGGGAAGGTGGGAAGATGGACGGAAAGACGTCAGCAGAATGACAAATGTACGGGCACGTGCAATTGATGGGGACATTCTCGGTGAACTGAGCACAAACCGTCACTTCGTTACGAGTCATAAAATTTTTGTCAGAAAATTTGACTCGTTCTTGACAGCGGATTCTCCGCAGAAATTTTTGTGTGATTCAGTAATTTTTGATTCTCTTTGTTGTGGTACTGATGATATCATTCTTGTTGCTATCATTCCATCATTCCATACCGACCTTTTGCCATCACTTTCAGACCTTTTTCTTTGCCCTACGTCATTCTTGTTGCTATCATTCCATCATTCCATACCGACCTTTTGCCATCACTTTCAGGCCTTTTTCTTTGCCCTACGTCATTCTTGTTGCTATCATTCCATACCGACCTTTTGCCATCACTTTCAGACTTTTTCTTTGCCCTTCGTCATTCTTGATGCTATCAGTTTCCTCCCATCCTTTCGACCTTGCTTTCAATTCTTTGGTCTTTCAAGATTTCACCCCAGCGAAAACCCGTTATGCTAGGATATGCCGAAGTCTGCTTGCTTCTTACTCAAATCTGCCAAGTTCTGCTCAATTATGCCGCTTAAGTCAGAATCACTCGTGCAAGCAGAAGGATGGGCGCCGAGGCACAGATGGGCCACAAACTAGGGGGAAAATTTGACAAGTCCAAAAGCGCAGAAGAGTTGACTTAGAAACCGCGCCGCGGTGAAACGGGCAAGATGCGCTAACAGTGGAAATGGGCTAACTAAGCTCTGAATGCGGGCTAGCTGAACACTAACACACCACACACAAAACCTAACACAACACCAAATCCCCTACTTATACTTCACTAAGACTAAGCGCGTCTTCCTCAGTGAGTTCGGGTCCGAGCCGTAGTATGCGACTACTGGTTTGGATTCCTAGCACAACGAGAATTGAATTATGGCCTCAACTATCCCAACTAAACAAACACCGCACTCTCGGCGTTCCGAAACAAGACTTCCCAAGGTTGGGATGTACAGGTTTGGGGGTGATAAGGATGTTTACTAGGCGGACGTACAAAAGTACAGTCGTCCTAGGCGAGGTAAATGAAGTGTCTATCTGAAAACTCCCACTAATGGGCTATGCTGCTTCTCCTGCACTTCCTCTATGGCTTGGCTAGCTGAATGCTGCTAACAGCCGACTTAGACTCCTCTGAATCCAAGCTCTTTTCTGTTACACTTGGGCTTATTAAGGACCCGGAGTGTTCTCTTAGCTCAACTAGTCGGTCAATGAATCGACTGGCAGTTCTACCAAAGTGCTGTGCCGGGCGTGGTCCGTTTTACGGGAGGCGTTTCCTGGTCACCCAATGCGTAGCTACCACTGAAGTCCACCACAAAGCTAGCCACAACTCTCAAACTTAAACTCTCGTGCTCTCGGTCCTGATTTATACGTGGAGAGTGGCGCCGCTCACAACCTCCCAACGCGAAGCTTCGACTTATTGGTTCACACAGTTACTTCTGGATCCAACAAACAACGCTGCGATTTCTATAGACTGGTTTACAACAGAGAAGGTACTTTATCTCCGCTTCGACTGGCCTGAGCACACCCTTATCGACTGAGCGATGAGCGGGGCATGAACTGGTCTCTAGCGGTATTTTATGAGGCTTTATATACTGTTCAGAGAGAAAATGATGAGGTAAAGAGAAATGAGTAAAACAGGCCGATGTTCTGGTCATGCGACCGCCTCCGGAAGACGAGCCGGGTCCATTCGTGGTCTAGGCTTGCCTAGCTGGCCAACTATCTGACCATCTCGACAGCCAAGCCGGGTATAATTGCCTTTCTCGGCGTGCTAGTCTGCACCCGAGCAACTCTCCATGTGCAACTCCACTCCGGAACTACTATTCCCGGTGCAGCTTGCTCATAATCACGCCATTCCACCCCGCTATCTTACGGACTGAACATCCTAGCGTTCCACTGCTCCATCTCAACATGAATTCACTGTTTCTGCTATTTGTCTTCGTTAGGCTCTTTGGATCGCGTCGCGTCCATCACCTGACCTGCTGGTGGGTATACTCCTATACCCCTATAGTTGGGCCCTTCACATTGTCTCAGCTAGCGCCACTTCGGCCACTACTGTATCGACTTCAGCAGGGTCTGTCCAGCTGCTATGGTACTAGCCGCCTTCCTACACCTGCTAGCTCGCTCGTGCTCGTCCCTACTCTGCGCTAGCTCCGACCAAAGCTCCGTCTGTGCAGTCGTTGGTCCTCGTTCATAGAATCTCTGAGGTACTAGACCTGTATGTTTATCTCCTTGATGCGTGTATTCGCCTAGTGTAACGCTTGTAAACCGCGCCTAGCACTATAACTCGTACTACAGCCAGCAGCCGGAGCTCACTCTGACTCTCCTTCGTACCACCGAACAGAGTTCCCATTGCTAGTTTGTAGCCTTGAGAAGCTAGTAATGGGCCTAATAGAAGCTAGCAGACTTCGTCATGCGCTAGCTCTAAAAAGCGCAAAATGTAGCTAGATGGCAGCACATTGCAAACGCACCGTTTCAGCGGACTACGTAATGGCCGCGTGGCCGATCGGAGTTTGAAATACTCCTCTTGCTTCCGACGCGATACTGATGCCGGTGAAACGGTGCACTGGGGTGCAGCCGTGAAATCACCAGATAGGAAGCACTAACGAGCGTAGCGAGTATAACTCAAACCAACACTCTAACTCCCAAAATCTAATCAAATCACTAACTCCAATCTCAATACTCATGTGTGTGTGTGTTTGGGGAAGTAGGGTACGTATCACCCTTCAAGACAGTAGGTTCGCAGCGGTAAGGGTAGCGGTTGGCTTTGCTTTCACGGTGTGATGCGGACTGCGGTTCCGTGAGATGTCTGACCAGTGAATTGGTTTCAGGCAAGTACACGAAGGCGATTCGTCCTCTAGAGGGAAATTACTCTGTCGCGGAGAAACGTAGCTACTCGTACGCTACGGAAGGTTTATAAAATTGTGGTGGTGGTGGTGAGATGGTACAATCCGTTTCCGTGAGGATTAGGATGAGAGCGCTAGGTTCCTCGAGGTTTTAAGTTCCTTGTTGGGGGCTAGCCTTCCAGGAAAGCCGCGGTTGGAGGCCGCTCTACACTTGCGCGAAGGAGTAGAGCTTCGCAATGCGAGCGTCGATCCGAGCCGGGAGACCTGGGTGATATGGGGGTTTCTCTTTTCTCCCTGCCTCGTATTACTCGGGCAAGCAGTGTCTTTAAAACGTGGGTTTTAACACAGCGCGAGCGGGCTATAGCTCTTTTCCTCCGTAGCCCGTTTTCTTCCTGTGCTTGTGTGAACGCGCTGTGATAAGGACCGCGGTGCCACTAGGCGAATATTTGGGATCACAAAGTGGCTGGTTCGTCCTCTAGGGCTCTTTAAAGCTGGTTCCTAATAGAACGTGAGGCTGTAGGTGGTCTGCCTTGTTGTATCCGAGTGTGTGTGTTGGTCGAAGGTCGAAGGTGTGTGTGTGTGTGCGAGACCCGAGTGCTCGGGACGGGCTGAAGGCGGTTTACGAGCGCTCGGAAGGGACGTTGGTGGTGTCCGGTAACCTGTAGTCAGTATTCTCGGGTGTATAAATGAAAGGCAAATCCTTGAGACGATGTCCCTTGGCGGTGGTGACGAACAAGCGCGTTGGTGGTCAACTCGAGGATGTAATTGGGGGATAGAGGTACAAGGTCAGGGAAAGAACTCAGCGTTGGACTAGAGTCCTCGACTGGAACTGTCTCCTTGTGGTAGCTGACTGGGAACTGAATCCGAAAGTCCACAAGTAATTGACTGACTACCCTCGATTCGTCCGACGCCTTTTATACCTTTTCCAAGCCAGTCACGTTGTCCGTCCCGTCGGCGTCCACAGCCTCGTTCCACATGCTCCTCGAGCCTCTTTCGACCTTCCGTGGCATTTCTGAGCTCCCAGACTGCCGATATTCGCGGACGTCGAGCTTCACGAGCACTCAGAGGTGTCGAAATTCCGAAATAGCACCGTTTCCGAGTGTTCGTAAGGAATTCGCGATGTTCTGAGTCGTCGGAATGTGGTGGAATAGGTTATAATGGTGGATAGGACGTGGGGGAATGGTCGTTTGGTCGCAGACATGGCTATCCTGCCGTCGAGGGTCGTTCAAGAGTCGTTTGTATCGTTGTATGGGGGCTCGGAAATGGCGCAAGTTCGTAAGTCGCAACGGTGCGCGTGGTCAGGTCTCCCCGCGAAGCCCGAGCGTGCCTGGCGTGCCTGGTTGCCATCCTGGCCGGGTTCGGTGCTCGTACGAGTCGTCGTAAACGCTGGGATCGTCGAGTAACGAGTTGTTGGAAGTAGATCCGAATGAGGCAAGGTCGTTTCCTAATTGGGCGAATCTTGAGTGAGTGGGAATTCCGAGCCGTCGCGTCTCGTCCAGACGAGCCATGAGGCGGTGTGAGCAGTGCAGCGCGAACACAAGCCTCACAGCGCAACGGATGAGGTTCCGTGACGAGTGTGGTGAAGTTGTGTTTCGAATGAAATGGTGGAGTGGTTATAGTCTTCACGGATAAGCCTTCCGTGAAGATGGGGAGTGGTGCCCTGCGCACGGATCTGCGTTTGAGCCTCCAATACAACAGTTGCACGCAGCTAAGTAGGGGCTGCTGGCTGTTTAGAAGTACGCGCTTTTCATCGACTGCGCCGTGACCAACGCCTTTGTATTCAACAATTTCCTCCCGACCCGTTTTTACGGAGTCGAAGGGACCTTTAGAAAGGGTTCCTTGGTGAACCTTCAATCCAAGTGACCTATTTAGCTAGCCCCACGGAAGACGGCGTAGCCTGAGCTATTATGTGTATATGAGAGAGACAACTCCGCCCCGTAAGGCTGGGGGGAGGGTAGCTTAGGTGTGAGCAGTGGGGGATCACAAGATGAGATTCCTTGGTAAATACATCTGGCTTTTATACGTATTCCCGCCCGATTACCGCGCGTGAACTTCTCCGTGAAGCCTCCGTTGTATTGCCCTTCCTTGGATCCTCACATGCCCTCTGCGAAGTTCGACTCCCATGTTCTCCGTTAAGTTGACGGACGCGCCTTCCGTTAGGCTCGACGGAAACCTGCCCCACAACCTTTACGTTTGCCCGATCCCGTCGCTTCGCATGTCCCTGTAGCGATCCGTAAGTCGTCCGTGAATATGTCCGTGTGGCACTCCTTGATATTTGCTGGTTGTTCGAGGTATAGGCCTGGTGGCGTAACGGTAACGCGCGCATTTGCAGTCGACTCTCCACGATATTACAATTGCGAGTCCCTCGTTCGATTCGAGGTCAAGCCGTGTTCGCTTTTTCCCACGCTCCGTAGGTGTATTTTTCCGTCACGGAAAGAGCGTGCGCAAGTATTCGACCGTGAGTGATTCCGTGGGTTTGGCAGTATAGGCCCGGTGGCGTAACTGGTAACGCGCGCATTGTCGGTTCCTCGCAATATTGCACTATCTGCGAGTCCCTCGTTCGATTCGAGGTCGGGCCTTTATTCGCTTTTTCCCGCTTTTTCCCACGCTCCGTAGGTGTATTTTTCCGTCACGGAGAGAGCGTGCGCCAGTATTCGACCGTGAGTGATTCCGTGGGTGTCGATTGTTGTTTCATGACTATTTGCAGTATAGGCCCGGTGGCGTAACTGGTAACGCGCGCATTTGTAGTACTTCTCTTCACAGTATTGCGTAATTGCGAGTCCCTCGTTCGATTCGAGGTCGGGCCTTTGTTGGCAATTTTGCTACCTTTTTTCCGCGAGCGTTCCGTAGTCGTGTTCCGTAGTGCGTGTGTTCCGTTGCAGTGTGTTACCTTTCCGTCCGCGCAGAGAGCGTCCGCCAGGTCAGTTTTCAACCGTGGGAAAACCCTCCGTGACAGCCGTAG
Organism: Mycena alexandri; assembly: GCA_029233265.1. NCBI lineage: Eukaryota > Fungi > Basidiomycota > Agaricomycetes > Agaricales > Mycenaceae > Mycena > Mycena alexandri. The sequence goes on along the minus strand of JARJCM010000118.1, from coordinate 250,826 downwards.
CATGCCGTGTGGTCTCTGAGGCTTATCGTGATTTCCTCCGTGAGTCGTTTCGTTACTGATTTCCGCCGCGCTTGAGCGTATCACAAAGTGATAGCTCACAACGGTAAGGCAGCGGTATCTCACGGAAGTTGTTCCCGTTGGGATTCGAGCTTCGACTTATAGGCAACTCGTCTGAGTATAGTTCCAGAAGTAGACCGTGCAACGCTACGGTGAGTACTCCGGCCACAGAATAGTCAACCGTTAGACCGAAAGGTCGAGGTTATCCTTTATTCCCTAGCAGGGTTATTGTCAGAGCAAAGCTCAATGACGGCGGTAAAGAGCAAAGCTCGATCTACGGCTAACACTGCGGAACGACGGAGTTTCCAACGGGCAGTGGGACTGGCTACAACAGTACCGGTAGTGGCATTATAATGTGCACTGGCCTAACCACAGGTGCACATTGCAACGTGCCTATAGACCTTGCAGCCACGGGGCACATTACAATGTGCACCCACCACGGCACCTTCGGCATCTGTGAATCCATGCACAATTGATGGCTCATCAAGTAGCTTCCAATTGCCGTGAATTTTGATGGTTGTACAGTTCGGCATTGCTTTGAGATTGATGTGTGTTTGTGTCAAACGGCTGTGTCATTGATCGTTAGCCGCAACTGATGCCTAGTTGCTTGAAATGCCGTAATTGGCTAAAAAAGAGCCGGCTCTGGGAAAGTATTTTGCATTTTACAACTCAGGGAGGGCAGCAATCGAAAAATGTTATAAACAACTCAGGTAGCCTTTTTTGAACTCTACAAGATGGGTATAGAGATCAGACGCTTGACGAGGACCTTCCATTTTGGGACACTACCACTTTGCATCCCAAAAAGGAAACTTTCGACTTCAACCCGTTCCTGGGTCATAATTCAACCATTTTGTATGATCTAACACTGTATACATGGTTACTTAGGTCTTCCAAGGCCAACTGGGACCACGTGGGGTCTATTACAGTGTGATAGTAGGGTGAAAACTGCAAAAATTGGAAAATTATGTTCTGACCACAATAGCTTGGGTAGCTCAGAGCTGAGAGACCTCCTGGATGTAAGTAACTGTTCTCTCATGATATCAAAACTGTTTCAGAGCCAAATATCAGGGCCCAGTGATGCAGAATAGCATTACTACCCTACAGAGAGAAAAATGACATTTTAGCCTAATATGTACCTTCCCATAATGTGACATCTTCCAAAAGCAATCCGTTGTGGCCCCATAAGGAGTTTATACTAGAAAACTGTGCAATTAGCAACCAGGACACCTTGCATCCCATGGTTTAATGCGATATTCTCTTATGTAGTTGTTTGCCACATCCAGGATACCACAGTGTCCTATGGAATGGCCTGGGCACTATTAACAACTTCCCTAAGGTATATGAAGAGTCTTCAGTCAAAATAATGGCTAATATAATGTGGTAAACCTCGAAAATGCGAATGACATTTTGTCCCTATTTCTACCTGTTTGACAAACAGGGCACCAAGGAGGCTGTTTATTGGTTAATAAACAGTGGGAATGGACTTAGTCAGCATGAATGAACAAGTTTAAGCTTTACTTGAAGTGTTTTCGTAAACTTTTGGCCAGACAGTGTTGGGGACTATAGGTCAATATATGGGCACTTCCAGCCATATCCTCCGCAACACTATTCAGTCAACATTTGACCAAAACAGTTGAAGTAAGGCATAATATAGTAGGAATATACTTTATGAACTCACTCACATTGTTTATTGCACTCAACATAGTCTTCTAAGTCCCCTATTCATGAAACAGCCAAAATATGGCATATGCTATTTTCGACTTTTCCAAGAGATACTGAGCACTATTTTGGTCCAAAACTCTTTATTCAACTTGGGTGAATGGGAAAAGACCATTGGGGCATCATACATAAGCCTGTAGCATACTGAATATGGGGAACAAGAATGTACACAAAGATCACCTCAAATCACAGGATATGGGGTGTCCTGGATGATAAGTCTCCCCTTTTCTAGTAGGGATACATGCTTCAGTGCAGACAGCTATGGTCTCATATGTCTTACATCATGGAGGAGGGCATTACAGGGTCAGATCATAATTTTCCTCTGTGGAGAAATTGTGCTCTTTTTATTACTAAGTCATGTCATTTCACCTGAAAGGTGTTTGTGCACCCTGAGGGCACAAATGGCCACACTTATGGCCTATCTTCTCTGCCATTTTCCCAAGGTATTGTGGCCAGCAGAAAATCTATGATTTTTTGTAATTTACATGCTATTCTAGAGGCTTAATCGGCTCTATTGTGGGCCAGTTGGGCTTGAAGGACCTATGTAAGGATGAATTTACGATTATACAAGTGAAAACTATTGAATTATGAGCCAGATAAGGGTTGAGGTTCAAAGTTTCCTTTTTTGGATGCAAAGTGGTAGTGGCCCAAAATGGAAAGTCATCACCAAGCATCTGATCTATATACCTATCTTGTAGAGCTCGTGAGAGGCTACAAGATTTATCTACAACACTTTTCAATCAGTGTACTCGTTGGCCCACAAAATGCAAAATATTTTCTGAGAGCCGGCACTTTTCTGGCCAATTACGGCATGGCAGCTTAAGATGAACACCCATCAATTTCAAGGCAATGGCCGAACCCGGCAGCCACCAGATTCACGGCAACTGGAAGCTGTTTGATAGGCCATCAATTGTCCATGTGTTCCCTGATGCCGAAGGTGCCGTGGTGGGTGCACATTGCAATGTGCCCCGTGGCTGCAAGGTCTATAGGCACGTTGCAATGTGCACCTGTGGTTAGGCCAGTGCACATTGTAATGTGGCTACAGGGAGAGCTCGGCTAGGCTCCTGCACTTATGATGGTCTTAAACGGCGGTGCTCACGGGACGTACACGCCTCGAATCCAATCTTAATTGCAGTTTCTTAAATCTTTTCCTATCTCTTTCTGAGTGCACTATATTCCTCCAAAATGGGGGGTAGTCTACTGAGGTACATTTGGTGAAACTATGTGATATTTATACAAACTGAGGGAGCAAGATGGAGATAATGAGAGCTGAGTCAGAATGGCGTGATAAGTCGTCGTTGATGGTTCCATGTGGGCTGTGTCAGACTCCCATTCGAATGGTAGTCAGAACATTGAAAAACAAGCTAAAAAGGAACTTACTTCCGAATTGGGAACGGGCCGACCGGGCCGGATTAGCCGATCAATCAATCACATCAACAGGATCAATAAACACGACACACAAGTAAAAGCAACTTAAAACTTCCCAGAAGAAAGAAACTGGGGAAAGCACAGTAAAAGCACAGTAAAAGCACAGTAAGCACAGTAAAGCACAGTAAGCACAGTATGCACAGTATGCACAGTTGATTAACACAGGAATGCACGGGCAGCAGTAAAGCACAGTTGATCTGGTGTCCTAAAAAGGAAATTGTAGAACAGTATATAAGGAGGCTGAGTTTTTGCAATAAGATCACTTTTCCCCCTTCAAATCTCTCTGCCAAAGACAAGTTATTTGTCCTAAGCACCCTAAGTGTAGCATTAGATTGTAGTAAAACACTAGGTGATCACTGAAAGCTGGTTAAAAGCACCCGGAAGTCCACCTGAAGCCTGTCAAGCCAAGATTACACCTGTCTGAATTACATAAGCAATTACTGAATTACACGCCGAAGCCTCACGAAATTAACCCACGTCACGGATCTTGCCTGGAATACACCGGTATACAAGTAAGCATCATTAGTAGCCTTCGATTGTTCTCGATTCCTACTCACGCATTCTTCTGACAGTCCACAAGCCAATTATAAGCACGAAACCACGTTGATACCTATCTGAAACCCCGTTGATACCTACCTGAAGACCCCGTACTTACGTGTAATAAGTAAATCGGTCTCATTCACACTAGAAACATCACCTAAAGTTTACTTTGTATTTTACGAACCACTTTGGAAGTACTTGGGCAACGTCAACCCAGTTAAACTTTCCATCTACAAAACTTCTTGTAGTTGACAGCTGACGGTTTAGCGGTCCAATGGCGGTTAGAGCATTCCCAACCGCGGGCAGTTTTGACCGTGTACCGCTGGTCCGTGATATCTTTACCGTGACTTGGGCCGAGAAGCCCTGACGGCTAGCGGCTACTCGAGGAGTTGTTCAACCGCTGGCCGCTTAGGAGTCCCTCCCGTAGGCCACTATCCCCTATACCTTTCTCTTATCTTGTGAAGACCTCTTATTCAATGAACGGCTTACCACCACCATTGAGGCAGCGGTAGACCACTCTCAAGAGTTTTATCTCCGGTTTGATCTCCAGCCGTTTAGCCTTCCGTAGTTCCGGCGGCCAACGGTTAGTCGCGTGGTGATTTCCCGTCAACGGTTAGCTCGGCCATTGATTCTACAGCTGCTACCGCTGAAGGTAAGCCAGCCGTTTGGAGGCTTTTCCCATAGAGTATTATCTTGTATCTTGTCCCAAATGTAATCCAACCGTCCGATGGTTCCAACCGTTGGAGGTTCTTCTGAGTTCCAACCGTGGGTAGGATCGTTACCATTGGGCTGCACAGCCACCAATGTCTAGCCGTTGGATCAGTTGTCAGGAACCCAACCGGTGGCCAATGCTCCGGTTAGTACCGTCCAAGTCAAACTCCAGCCGTTGGAGCGTCCAACCGTTGTAGGCTCTTTTGTCGAGGCCAACGGCTGGCCGAGTAAAACTCGTTCAGCGGTTGGCCGTATCATTCTCTAACTCCTTTTGGTCTTACCGTTGGGGAGATTTGTATCAAGTCTCTGATGTTGCTCCTTTCGAGTTATAGGTCCAACCGTTCGGTCCGGATCCTAACCCTAAGGTAGGGTTGGTGGTTCAAAACCCGTATCTGAATGAGGCTACCGCTAGTAGCGCTCAGCCGCCAAGACTGTTGTAGTTCCTCTTGTTCACCTCGGTACTCCAGGAGTCTGGCGGTAAGCCAACTCTCAGAGCCCAGCGGTAGACCGTGAAGCTGAACCAAGCCACCCGTTAAGGCTCTCGGTTGGACTTCAAAGTACTTGTTAATTGCCGGCTTTCGACCGTGAGCGGTGTAGAATACCGTTCCGAGGAGAACGTATTCCCTCAGTTCTAGTCTCACTTCGCCTTAGTATAGGTCGATAATCGAAGAAAACTTGGTAGTTTTCATGCGTGTTTGGTTACACGCCCTATCACCGGTGTACGATGTGAGGCTTGTGTTCGCGCTGCACTGCTCACACCGCCTCATGGCCTGTCTGGACGAGACACGACGGCTCGGAATTCCCACTCACTCAAGATTCGCCCAATTAGGAAACGACCTTGCCTCATTCGGATCTACTTCCAACAACCCGTTACTCGACGATCCCAGTGTTTACGACAACTCGTACGAGCACCGAACCCGGCCAGGATGGCAACCAGGCACGCCAGGCACACTCGGGCTTCGCGGGGAGACCTGACCACGCGCACCGTTGCGACTTACGAACTTGCGCCATTTCCGAGCCCCCATACAACGTTACAAACGACTCTTGAGCGACCCTCGACGGCAGGATAGCCATGTCTGCGACCAAACGACCATTCCCCCACGTCCTATCCACCATTATAACCTGTTCCACCACATTCCAACGACTCAGAACATCGCGAATCCCTTACGAACACTCGGAAATGGTGCTATTTCGGAATTTCGACACCTCTGAGTGCTCGTGAAGCTCAACGTCCGCGAATATCGGCAGTCTGGGAGCTCAGAAATGCCACGGAAGGTCGAAAGAGGCTCGAGGAGCATGTGGAACGAGGCTGTGGACGCCGACGGGACGGACAACATGACTGGCTTGGAAAAGGTATAAAAGGCGTCGGACGAATCGAGGGTAGTCAGTCAATTACTTGTGGACTTTCGGATTCAGTTCCCAGTCAGCTACCACAAGGAGACAGTTCCAGTCGAGGACTCTAGTCCAACGCTGAGTTCTTTTCCTGACCTTGTACCTTTATCCCCCAATTACATCCTCGAGTTGACCACCAACGCGCTTGCTCGTCACCACCGCCAAGGGACATCGTCTCAAGGATTTGCCTTTCATTTATACACCCGAGAATACTGACTACAGGTTACCGGACACCACCAACGTCCCTTCCGAGCGCTCGTAAACCGCCTTCAGCCCGTCCCGAGCACTCAGGTCCCGCATACACACACACGCCTTCGACCTTCGACCAACACACACACTCGGATCCAACAAGGCAGACCACCTACAGCCTCACGTTCTATTAGGAACCAACTTTAAAGAGCCCTAGAGGACGAACCAGCCACTTTGTGATCCCACATATTCGCCTAGTGGCACCGCGGTCCTTATCACAACGATACTGATAATCACTGATACTGATACTGAAATATTATGTAATATTTCACATGGTATCGGCGCGTTTGATCTGAGTTGGAAATAGAGAACAACAAACATTGAGCCTTTGTGTTTTTCAACAGCTGAGGGTATAAATATTCAGAACACAGTACCCAAGAATTAGAGACATACAACACAGTAAATGCTCTGCTTCAACTGCTTTTTTATGTTGATTGTTCCTTGGTGGGCTAGTTAATTAGCGGATAAAGGTGCACTGACTCAAGATGAAATCTGGGGTCCGAACTCCAGAGAGCAGCAGCTCAGAACCTTGAAGTTGAAGTGAATAGCCTCTTGTTAAACTCACAAATTTGATACAGCACCGTTAAAAGACAAACCAATATTCAACTTGATGATTATAACCTCAACTGGCCGGCCTCAATTACTCACATAAAATTGGTTGGCACGCAGGGTGGTCCAAAATCTAGCCTGATCATAGTAGAGTCACTGAAAGTGAAAAGTATGACAGTTGAATGTTTCTACCTTGTGACAGCTGTAAAACCAATCTGGCTTTCCGCATTGCAGGATTTGGATGCCAACTCAGAGTCTCTCAACCAGGGATCTGAAAGGAATCATGGCAAGCTTCTCAACACAACTGGTACCGCAGGCTGGGGGAAAAATGACTAGCCAGGATAGAGCAGAATCACTGACATTGTAAATAAAGTATGGCAGTTGTTGGTTGACTGTGTTTCTAACCTGTGTGAGAGCCGTAGGCCAAAGGAGGAAAAAATCTACACTGAGTGGCCAAAAAGAATGACCGATGGGTTTGCTCACCAGTACTCAACCAAGAAAACATATTTCGATGTAGAACAAAGTGTGAGGGCGTCGAGACGACCGAGACGAACATTTTGAGCACCTTGGTCGCATCAAAATACGTTGATCGGCCATCAAACAGGTCAGAATGCCAAAATCGGGTTTTTTAGGCTCGGGAACCGTTCATTTTCAGAACTTTCTAAATCGCCCAGATTAAAGCTTAAGGTCTTTAGTTGAATTTACTAAATTGATCCAAGCAAAAATATACAGCAGTTGGAGCGCTGTGGGAGCTGCAAACTGGTCATTTTGCCTCAAAATCAGCAGTTTTCGGCCGAATTTAGCCAAAATCGCGAGTTTGCGGCCGTCATAGCGCGTTATTGCCTGTATATTTTTGCATGGTTCGACTTGCAGAACCCATGAGGGCGTCCTAAACTCCAAACTGGGACAAGAAACTCACCCCTGAAAAAAATACTGAAGGAGTTGAAAATTGTCAGATTTCGAGTTTTGCCTTTTTGAGCGCGGCATGATCCCGCATCAATTGGTTCGATTCAACAAAACCGGCCGAAATGTTCGTCCGGTCCTCCTGATTGCTGCCACGTCTTCTTCCATGCAGAAATATGCTTCCGATGTGCCGCAATAGTCCAAACACGCATCGGTCTTTCTTTTTGGTCACTTAGTGTACTTCTTCCACATTACAGGATCTGAATGCCAAGTTCCTCAACAAAGGGCCTAATTAAAGTGGGGAAAACATCATCACCAGTTCCTTCATCCAATTGCCGCCGCAGGCTCAAAAAAAAAATAGCACACAGCTGTAATTGTTTGTGCTGTTATTGTGTGCCAGAGCTGGTATGGGCAGAAGTCGGAACAAAACGGGGGCAAGAAAGTGCGAGATGGAAAACGAATACTGTAGCAGGATCGAACTCACGTCTAGTTAGAAACACAAAAAAAAAAAAGAAGATAAGATGAATACCACTGCACCAATATGATTGACTGGACCCGCCCCTTGACTTTGAATAACTGCTGTACGGCCCGGAGACGTGCGTGGATCGAGGGTGTCCATGGGAAGATGATGTCGGGGGAGGCAGGGGAGGAGGGAGGGAGGCAGGAGAGCACGAACGGGCGCTGCACTGGGAGGTGGAGAAGCAGAAGAGTGCGGAACAGGAGCGGGAATCGCTGTAGGATGCGTGTACTATTAAATATGAATATATTTTATTTTCCCGATACTTGACGATGCCAGCCGATACCACGCGATACCAAATGATTCGAGGTATCGGAAACTCTCATTAGTTCATCGGGCACACTCCGGCATCGCATGGCATTGCGATTGACTAAATATGGTTTCACGAGGCCGGCCAAATGCCCGGCGATATCGGGTGATCCTAGGCGAGCCCTATTAATTTTCACTGGGCCTGATTACTTGGCCAATACATTGCGTCCCCTTAAAATATTGGGTGACTTTCTGTAAGGTAAATATATTCTGCAGGAATATTTTGGAGGGATGCGGAGGTTGTGCCGAGGCACCTGTCAGGACCCCATCACTTTGGTCGTCTCAAAACGGACACTTTTAATCCACATCTGAATCAGTCAAATAGACTAAGGTTCCGGAGGGGGGGTCGGTACCCTTAGACTTCAGGATTTAATGGTTGAATAATCCATTCTTAGATGGCCTTGATTGCTCGGTGTCTGCAGAACAATTTGCATCTTCTAATGGCCTCTGGGATGTGTCGTGCTCGTATCATTCTTGTGTCTTTTCGCGTCTTGCACAGTTGAGCATTGAGGGCATGATTCAAACAGTTTTGGAACCTTCCAGCCATCAATATTACATCTTCTGTAATCCAGTTGCTAATGTCTCAATGACACTGATTGAAAACACAGTCTTGCAGCAAGACTTGGCTTCAGCTCCCGTTCATAAAAACATTCTGAGGATGTTCCTTCTGCTGTATCTCCCAAATTCTATTATATGTGCTGCTTGCGGGAACTAAATCAGCTTGAATATCTTGAACAGTGATCTCATCACTGGCACCCCAAAAATTACACTGGAATAAATTCAGCTTACGGGAAGTCACCCACTGGCAGCATAATATTTACTTTGGACTTGTAATCTTTGTTTGGGTCGGTACGGAAGAAACACGTGAAGTCACAATGTGACTGTGAGTCTCGCTTTGGCTTCACCACCATGTCATTCTCCAAATACTTGACTCCCAGTCAATTACTTTGCAACCAACTAGATTTTTTTTTTCTTGAGTCTAAACTTTTTTTATCTCAACCTCAAAATTTCAGTGTGAACTGGAAGTCTTCAAATACACCACTGTATCTGAACCTCTGGACTGCCTTTCCGCTGAATCTGACCTGCCATCATCTCAATATGAGCTCTTTTGAATCCTTGTCATGATCATGCTCGGATTGTACGGCTGTCGGCCAGACAGAAAACACTAAGATGAGATCACACCAAGATCAACAAGACCACGGTGTATTCTGCGAGTGAGCGAGCGGCGAGCACGAGTATTGATGAACAAGGAGGTAGAAGACAAGGGTAAAACTAGCTTATGTAAGAGTCCGATCGGTCTGTAAACCAGCGGGTTTACACGGATCACATCTCGGCACATCCGGCGAACGACAACATGATCAGGGTCCAAAACACCAACCCTGGAATCTGGTTCAAATACCAATTGGCAATACAGGAGCACTACTGATCGGCAGTACAGGAGAGTTATCGTGATCGAGGGGTTACAGAACCCAATGCAACAGTTGTATCAATCGTACAGGAGAGCACAATATTGATTGCTCCCCTCTACACTCAATGGATGCCTAAAACCAAGCCTCAACGCTAATTAGTTACCAGGCACTGTCTGATCACCAAGCATGTTATATCCAAGCCAGGAGGGGGTTAGGATATGGGCCAACCAAACGACCAGACACCTTCCAGACCGGAGCTGAGGGCTGAACAAAACAAAACCAGAGACCAGGGTCAGATGATGAAGATCGGTGGGCTGGATGACACAACATGACAGGTCATGCGCGAGCGTACTGTACTGCTTTAGTCTTCGGAGATAGACAGAGGGATGAAGGGAGAGGTCCAGACCAGAGGAGTGATGGGTCCGATGGCTCCAGGCTCTGGATCAGAGTGATCAGAGTGTCGGAGCATGGAGCGCGGGGTACGGTGTAAGCTATCACTTTGTGATACGCTCAAGCGTGGTGGAAATCAGCAATGAAACGACTCACAAAGGAAATCACAATAGCCTCAGACTACACGGCATGAAGTCCGTACTATGGCAGCCACGGAAATATCATGAACAAGCTTTTTCCCACGGTTGAATAATGGCCTGGCAGACGCTCTTTGCATGGAAGAAAAAGAATACTGTATATGCTCTCTCCGTGGACGAAAAAGAACTCGCACGGCAAAAACGAGTCACTTGGATTTGCATGGCCTGACCTCAAATCAAATGAGGGTCTCACATTTTACTGATTATGTGTCATCAACCTACAGTAAATGTGTGTGTTACCAGTTACACCACCAGGTCCACACCTCGAATAACCAACAATACCCAAGAAAACCTCAAGGGATTAACAGGAGCCGGTCTATCAAGGAATGCGCACATCCTTGAAGTACTGGTAACGGCAAATGTATGATCAGCCGGGATGTAACGTGGATAAATTCACGGACCCAGCCTTACTGGCGGAGTTGTCTCTCATATACACATACTAGCTCAGGCTACACCATCCTCTGTGGGGCTAGCTAAATAGGTCACTTGGATTGAAGGTTCACCAAGGAACCCTTTCCAAGGTCCCTTCAACTCCATAAAACGGGTCATACAGTACCCCGTTCCCATTCAAGTCGTCTGCAAAGGATTCACCCCCGCGGAAATTGTTGAATACAAAGGCGTTGGATACGGCGCAGTTGATGAAAAGTGCAAACCTCTAAACAGCCAGCAGCCTATACTTAGCAGTGTGCAACTGTTGTTTTGGGCCTCAAACACAGATCCATGTGCAGGGTACCATCCCCATCTTCACGGAAGGCTTATCTGTGAAGACTATAACCACTCCACCATTTCATTTGAACACATTTTGCCACACTCGTGACGGAACATCATCCGTTACACATCCACACGAGTACAGGAAGAAAACGGGCTACGGAGGAAAGAGCTATAGCCCGCTCGTGCTGTGTTGAACCACGTTCTGAAGACACTGCTCACCCGAATAATAGGAGGCAAGGAGAAAAGAGAAACTCCACATCACCCAGGTCTCCTGGCTTGGATTGATGTTCGCATTGCGAAGCTCTATTCCTTTGCGCAAGTGTAGAGCGGCCTCCAACCACAGCTTTCTTGAAAGGCTGTAAGCCCGGTGGACTTGCAGACTGATGATGTACTTACATCAGCAGTTCTTTCTTGTCGTCTACCCCAAGAGGTGGGCGGCCAAAAGAACCGAGATATCATGCACAGCTTCGGACTCCCGCGGAAGTCGGTCCGAGTCCAATTTAGATTTCTGAACCGTGTTTCTTTCATCTTTTGTGTAGCTGTCTCAGTTTTTAACACATTCCTTGGCTGTAAACCCGAACCCCCCCATAAGTGCATATCCCCAAGAGATCTATCCATTCATATTGTGTAGAAAATGCTGAGCTTTGGTGTTGCAACCGAATTGATTGCATCCGGAGTTCAGGACCTGGTCCAGGGTTCACGTCATTTCTACAAAGTGCGACTTGTCCTCAACTCCCCGACGCGCACGAGCGAGCCCGCTCTGGGCCCGCCATGCATGGAGATTATGCGGGGTCTACACCACACGCCTCGCCTTTATTCTTGGGTTCAATGGACCACCCCTGCCTTTGTTCTAGTTATTTAGTCTCATTTTTTCTGATTATTTGCCAAATGTGAAGCCGAAGATGTGAGCAAGAGGGCCAGGAGAGTTGACAAGAGATTTGGCGAGCACAGACAGTACATCACTACATATGTTCATCAGATACATGTAATCTAAAGTTGCTAAGCCTATGCTCAGAAATCAGTCTGCGGGCCTTCGGAGCAATCAACCGGTCGCTTGGACCCCTCCCCTCCCAGCTCAGGTTTCTGAGCATGATATCATTATTTTCCTATCTGCCCACCTCTTGGTCTACCCTCGTGTATAGCTCGCTTGCTCGCCCAATCATACTGAGATTCTGTTGACCTCTGGTGTGATCTTTTAGCTCAGTGTTTCCTGGTCTGCCCCAGGTTTCCAAAGGCTAGCCCCCAACGAGGAAACTAGCGCCAACATCCAAATCCTCACGGAAACAGATTGTACCATCTTACCACCACCACCACCACCACAATTCTACATAAACCTTCCGTAGCGTATGAGTAGCTACGTTTCTCTGCGACAGAATAATTTCCCTTTAGAGGACGAATCACCTTTGCGTATTTGCCAGACTGAAACCATTTCATTGGTCAGACATCTCACAGAACCGCAGTCCGCATCACAGTGGCAACACTAGACGTGGCCACCGAGGAGAAGAAGGGAGTGGGACCGCCAGTGCACACTGCAGCGCCATATCTGGTTCGAGTACGCACTCTGGGTTCCTAGGAGGAGAAAGAGGGTGAGTTTTTTTCTTTCTTTGCTCTGTTTCTTTTAATACTTCCTGCCACCACTAACTCGGTATTTAGAAGGGCTCCTTCATTTGTGGGCTATGCCGAATGGAGCGTGGCTCGGATATGTCCTTTGCCGTCATCGCGAACAATTTGACTTGGAAAAATGCGGAGGAATGTGGACGATTATACAGACGGTCATGGCATTTGTCTTCAAGATGGGATGGGATGGCCCTTGTGGTGGTACGGCTTATTATAAGGATAATTCTAATGAGAAACCCCCCTCTAAAAATCGGGTGTTATCCGGAAACCGGGTTTCTCGAGAAACCCCGCCAGAATTTTTGGGGGTAAACGGGCTTGGCACCGGCCAATTTCTGAGATGCGTTGTTTTCAATGCCCAAAAGAATGAACACCATGCATGGGTCAGAGAAGTTGGATTGGAGCATTCAGATACACATCAAGCTCTGTCTAGCCAATTGAACAGCGCAGTGTGCGTTGGTGTGCGTCTTGATTTGCGACTTTTTTGCCTGTGTGGGGGATCTTTATCTCCTGGCATTCTCCTGCTTGCGATTGTGATAGCGGAGCCACACAGCCGAGTTTGCACCTCTATGCCGGCTCACATGTCATACACGGTCAACCTCTGTGTGATATGGCAGGTGAGTCACAAATTTGTTCACAATGAGTTTTGCTGGCTGCAATGGTGTACAACAACAGATCGAAGATGATTAAAGACGGATCACGTTCACTCCAGCCAAATTCAGATTGAGGAGGCTCAGAATTGGGCAGGAGCTAAAGTAAAAAAGTACCAGGCAATGATTGCACCCATAGTAAAGCATCGATGGCGTCCAAAGAGTACCACAGTGTAAAATTGCTGAAAATTGAACCGTGAGAGTAGTGATTTGATGCAATCAATATAGGCTATCGTATGCGGCTTTTTGCTCTGCTGTCCCAGACACTCAATACACACCCAAATCTATACCAGTGAGTACGCTTGAATACGGATCTTAGGAAACAATTTATTATTGAGAATCATCAGTGCACAGTGCAAGGGTAATTTGATGCAAAGCCGCATCACCGGAAGTCCCGGCGGGGTTTCTCATTAGACAAATGAAAGATTTCTCTGATCGGTGGGGGTTTCTCGGGAAACCGGTGAAACGGCGCGTTTACAATGTGCTGCTGTTAGGATTCACGTGCCCAACCAGCCTTGGTCACTACCTCTCCACCAAAAGGGAGCAATGTCAAGCTCGACTTGACACCTGGCTGGTGGTATATATAGTAGATATGCCATTTCACTCATGACATTACCTTCCCACTAAGGCTTATCGTCCCGATAAGTCTACTATAATATTCCTTGTCCCCAAGGGTTACCCTTGCGGGCTTAACCTTGACAGCTTTAATTTGTTCAATGGGCTATCCTCCTGTGACCGAGTTTCTCCAATTGGAAGTCGAGCAAACAACACATTGCAAAGGATCGGGCCGGTCACATCACGCCGAACGTCCCTAGTGACGGACCTAATCACATCACATGTTGTTCTCATTCCAAAATTTACTTAAAGAAAGGGCCCAGCCAAGGATTGAACACAGCTGCTGAGAGCTTGACATTATGTTAGGATTCACGTGCCCAACCAGCCTTGGTCACTACCTCTCCACCAAAAGGGAGCAATGTCAAGCTCGACTTGACACCTGGCTGGTGGTATATATAGTAGATATGCCATTTCACTCATGACAGCTGCCATCTAGCTATATTTTGCATTTTTTAGAGCTAGCACATGACAAAGTCTGCTAGCTTCTATTGGACACCTTACTAGCCTCTCAGAGCTACAAACTAGCAATGGGAACTCTGTTCGGTGGTACAAAGGAGAGTCAGAGTGAGCTCCAGCTACTGGCTGTAGTACGAGTTATAGTGCTATGCGCGGTTTACAAGTGTTATACTAGGCGAGTACACGCATCAAGGAGATAAACATACAGGTCTAGTACCTCAGAGTGTCAAGGATTCTATGAACGAGGACCAACGACTGCACAGACGGAGCTTTGGTCGGAGCTAGCGCAGAGTAGGAACGAGCACGAGCGAGCTAGCAGGTGTAGGAAGGCGGCTAGTACCATAGCAGCTGGACAGACCCTGCTGAAGTCGATACAGTAGTGGCCGAAGTGGCGCTAGCTGAGACAATGCGAAGGGACCGACTATAGGGGTATAGAAGTATACCCACCAGCAGGTCAGGTGATGGACGCGACGCAATCCAAAGAGCCTAACGAAGACAAATAGTGGAAACAGTGAATTCATGTTGAGATGGAGCAGTGGATGAACGCTAGGATGTTCAGTCCGTAAGATAGCGGGGTGGAATGGCGTGATTATGAGCAAGCTGCACCAGGAATAGTAGTTCCGGATTGGAGTTGCACATGGAGAGTTGCTCGGGTGCAGACTAGCATGCTGAGAAAGGCAATTATACCCGGTTTACTGTCGAGATGGTCAGATAGTTAGCCAGCTAGGCAGGCCTAGACCAAGAATAGACCCGGCTCGTCTTCCGGAGGCGGTCGCATGACCAGAACATCAGCCTGTTTTACTCATTTCTCTTTACCTCATCATTTTCTCACTGAACAGTATATAAAGCCTCATAAAATACCGCTAGAGACCAGTTCATGCCCCGCTCATCGCACAGTCGATAAGGGTGTGCTCAGGCCAGTCGAAGCGGAGATAAAGTGCCTTCTCTGTTGTAAACCAGTCTATATAAATCACAGTGTTGTTTGTTGGATCCAGAAGTAACTGTGTGAACCAATAAGTCGAAGCTTCGCGTTGGGAGGTTGTGAGCGGCGCCACTCTCCACGTATAAATCAGGACCGAGAGCACAAGAGTTTAAGTTTGAGAGTTGCGGCTAGCTTTGTGGTGGACTTCAGTGGTAGCTACGCATTGGGTGACCAGGAAACGCCTCCCGTAAAACGGACCACACCTGGCACAGCACTTTGGTAGAACTGCCAGTTGATTCATTGACCGACTAGTTGAGCTAAGAGAATACTCGCGGTCCTTAATAAGCCCAAGTGTAACAGAAAAGAGCTTGGATTCAGAGGAGTCTAAGTCGGCCGTTAGCTGCTAGCTAACCAAGCCATAGAGGAAGCGCAGAAGAAGCAGCATAGCCCGTTATTGGGAGTTTTCAGATAAACACTTCATTTACCTCGCCTAGGACGACTGCACTTTTGTGCATCCGCCTAGTAAACATCCTTATCACCCCCAAACCTGTACATCCCAACCTTGGGAAGTCTTGTTTCGGAACGTCAAGGGTAGCTAGTGAAGAGTGTGGTGTTTGTTTAGTTGGGATAGTTGAGGCCATAATTCAATTCTCGTTGTGCTAGGAATCCAAACCAGTAGTCACATACTACGGCTCGGACCCGAACTCACTGAGGAAGACGTGCTTAGTCTTAGTGAAGTATAGTAGGGGATTTGGTGTTGTGTTAGGTTTTGTGTGTGGTGTGTTAGTGCTCAGCTAGCCCGCATTCAGAGCTTATTTAGCCCATTTTCACTGTTAGCACATCTTGCCCGTTTCACCGGGTTTCCCATTATTAGAATAATCCTTATTATAATCCGCTAATCTTATCGCTGTAATCTCACTTACATCCGGTCTTTAATAGGATGCTACTTTAAAATTCCAACGAGAGAGACGGGACTCTGTTATCTACGTGCTGCTGAATGGTTTCTTGGTCTTACGCATCTGCGAATTACACCATGTGATTAACTTTCAAGTCGAGCTCCTGTGAATTTTTGTGTACTTCGCATTCATATTCATCTATTCTACCAATACTACAATGCGCAGGAGGAAGAAATGTTGAGAACTCACGGAGTCCAGACACAATCCCATCAGGCCTAAAAAAAGAATGATATGACTCGTACTGCCATGCGCTAGCACTGGCCTTCACCACAAGTTCCTGTTTGTGAACTTTTCAACCATGTTTGATTTTCTTCTTTTGCCAGTTACTCTTCCCTGAGTGAAACCAATGCAATATTGGTGTATGTACCACATGAAATACGAGATCATTACAAAGCCTTCTGGCAACCTTTTAAGTTCAAATACATTGACTGTCAACTGATGAAAACTTGAAGGGAATTCCGAGAATCCAGCTAATAATCTGGCTGCTTTACCCTAGAAATGAGTGAAGGAGGTTTTTTCGTGATGACTCTTGCCGCTCGTACTTAGTACTGATCTTCAAGTTCCTTTTGCGAATTTAAAAGATCGAAAAAACTGCTTCAGAAAAAAGTCGAATCCGCGTACACGGACATCGTGTCAGTGATTTAAATTTCAAGCTTGGTCTCTACCGCGCCGCATCAAACATACAGAGCGGTTAAGCAGGTGGATTCGACTGGAATTGGGAAATCCACGGTCGTCGAGGTGCTGCAGGGAAACCTGGTCCAGTCGGCCTGCGGGCATTTCATTTTGTGGACGATACTTTCTTGTATACTATCTGAGGCCTAGTTTTGCTACCCCAGTTGATTTCTACTATATGACAACCCTCTATTTGGTCGCCCTCATCCTCGCGGCGCCTGCTTTTGGATTATGTTTTTTTTTCCGATACAGATAACAAGCTCCAAGTCGAAGAGACGTCACTGCAAGCTTGCAACACGGAACCGACAGCACATTCCAGGTCTCTATCCGTCGTAATGATGAGCAATAAGCTGTGTAATGCAACAAGAAAATCGAACAGTGCCAAGTACTAAGATCTAGAGTGCATTCTATTAATCAGTTCACCAATCTTCCCCAACTCGCGTCGCGATAGAACACTCTCATATGTGTGCTTGAGCTGGGTCACCCGCAGACGCTCTCGGTCCAACTCCAACCGCTTCCGGTCAAGCACAAGCTGTGCCCGGTCCAGCTCCAACCCCTCCGCCTCAAGCGCCAGCTCCTCCCTCTCCAGTGCCAGTGCCAGATGCTCGTTCTCGCGCCGGCCGGACTGTGAAATGAGCTGCAAGTCGTCCCTCGAGACGCGGACGGTCAGCTTGGATTTTATGCTGTCAACGAACTGGAGGAAGAAAAGAAAAATGTTGATGAATGGACGTCGGGGCTGAGAAACTGTGCACACGCACGATTGGCGCGTCGGCCCTTTTGCTTAGACGTGCGTCAGATCGCGTGGTTTTGAAAGCCTATGGAAAGAAAGTGAGGTCATCGCAATTCAATAAATGGAGACTGACCTTAGTCTCCGAGTCCCCACCACCGAACTGCAGGCGCTCTTCGGTCACGGTGTGGCTTTGCACCGAGGCTAGAGGCACACATTAAGGACGAGCGATGCCGAAGGGGAGAAGAACATACCGGGCGTCGTGCGTTCCTTTAGCGTCCGGGACGTTTTCCTACTTGGACTTGCCTCGGAGCGCTTGTTGAACTCGTTGATCATGACCTGGACTTCTGAGTTCATTCATATAAATCTTGGGCACCACAACCCACCTCTGCGCCGCCGAACCCGAGGCCCGTCGCCACCACTGACCTTCCATACGGTACGGAGCCTGCAATTAAAAATTAAAAATGGCGTTGACAAGGCTTTTAAGTAAGAGTGAAGACATACCGTGCTCCGAGGGCGACACCCGCGACGCCTGCCTCCGCAGAGTCGGCTCCGAGCGTTTACGTTGCAGGGTCTGTGAACATCCCAGCACAAATTTGCGCAGTCAATTCCTCAAGGAATTCGGAAGACGCGAAACGCGACCCACCGTAGGCCGTCCACCCGCGAGACCGAACCCCACTCGCTCGCATTCTTCCCCCGTCCGGGTCACCGTCCGCTCTCCCCGCGCTTCGCACCGAGTCTGAAATGAAGCAGATATACGATATGTATGTAAGTCGACGGCTCGGGAGAAAAATTCAAGCGTACTACTCACGACATACGTCCCGGGCTTCGGGAGGCGGTCTGTCATGCCAGTGGTGTATCGACTCGGCCTTTCGGAAATTGGCACAGAAGAGGACGAGCGTGGGGAAAGGAAAGAAGGTGCTGCCTAGTTGTCATTTTACTCACGAATTCGAAGACCCGCTTTCCGGAAGTGGGCATGATATTACGTCGGATTTGAACCTTGATTATTGGGTTGATGTATTGTTTGAGGAGAGAGAGCTAGAGCAGAAGAGAGGAATGAGTCCAGTTTTCTGCCGTTAACAGCGTTTTGGGGGATGAACTAGTCACAACGAGGCACGGAGGAAGAGATTTTGAAGAATAAGATGTTCATTTAATTTGTTTGGGTGCCGAGGCATGGAGCTCGAGAGACCAAGTTGCACCATTGCAGAAGGTGTGTTCAGCTTTTCATCCGGCGGTCTCACGCCGCAGGTTCATCGAAAACTGTCTCAGCCGGTGTCGCGAGAAAATCTGTGTCTGTCCAGCAACCGAACTTCGAATTGGAGGGCCTCCGTCTTGCCACCAAGGCGACCGATGGTAACTTGTGGTTCGTCTAGGAATCATAAGAGATTTACTGTAAAGTTGCGTTGAATGAATGTCGTCTGGCAGCATGACTGGATCGAGGAACCCACTACCGACCAAGTGTCGATGTGAACGGTATTTATTCCGGCGGATGGACGCCCGCCTTGATACTTACGCACAGGAAGTATCAACGACTCGACCCACACGAGATCTAGACCATCTGCTCACTTCAAGTTCCCGGGATGGCGGGAGCTTATCAGGTTGTTTCCAACGGACCGAGGCAGCCCTAAATACGGATGGTTTGATTCGATTCGACTTGCATGCATGCATTCGTGGGCGAAAGAAGGAGATCTAATCCAACGAGCGAAGTTCGGAGTTCAATCAGCTTTGAAGTTGGCCTGTAGTTTGAAGCTTGAATTGTGATCATCATAGATAGATGAGAGTGAATCCGTGAACAACTTGATTGCGAGACGCCGAGAGGCGCTGTATCTCGTTATGAGCGCACCGGGGATAGCAGGCAAGTCTGAGCGAAGGGATTGATTGAAGAGGAGAGGAGAGGAGAGGAGAAACCCGGTTCTTGACTGCAGCGCCCAACATTGAGTTTGAACTCGACTCGGATGCCACCAGATGAAATAATTCGATGACACCTACTCCCACCTGCGTTGCGCATATGCCACACCACAAATAAAGACTCCATCCATTACAGGCCTCGCGCGAAAACCAGAGGAATCGCCTTGGTGGTTGTGGTCCAAGTTGTGCTCGAAACTCCGATCCGATCCGGCCGATCGTGCCAGTAGATTTCATTTTTGGCTTTTGACTGTTACCACCCACCTCAACTTTCAAGATCTTTGTATCGCACTACATCCGTTCTTGCCTTCAATCGCTTTCAGATGGCCTGTACAACGAGACTTCTAGGGGCTCTCGCTGCGCTTGCCAAACTCTCACTGCAATAAACCCGCTTTCGATGCTTCTCACTTGCTTGGTGCTCACGCTCCTGCTTATCACCCACTCTTGCTTGGACCTTGCCCAGGGCTGTTCATTTCGAAAATCCTCGTGTCTCGCTGCCAAGTGCAAAATTAAATGAAACCGTTTCACGGCGGATGCCAGCGCCGAAAGGATGACTATGCTTGAATGATGGAGTTGGGTATTATCTCAAGATCCTTGTCTGTGACTTTACCGCGGAGCTCAAGGGTAACGGGCAACGGCGTTCGCCAGCGCTCAACGCACGAACGAGAAGGCTCAACGCACGAACGATAGCCGGACGCATTCCCAGATCAGCACGACAGCTTCTTTCCCTCGACAAAAATACGCGCGACTTCCCATCTAACCGGAAGCCCTATGATCTATCTGAATACATTTTGGACAGTGCGCATCATATCAGGCTGACTGCCTGACGGTCATCTGGTCACTGCTATACTCCTGCTTTGCTCCAAACCCCGACTAGCGAGCGACACTTAGCCTCTTCCAGGCCCTGGCGGTCCTCCTCCACTCTCATTTTATCCCACGTCGGCCACCGGCGCCCATTGAGCCTCCCGTCGTCTTGCACAATGGCGATCCTCAATGTTACGATCGACGACGCTAGTCCGCTGATTAGCTACACCGGCAATTGGTCGCAAAATGTCTCAAAAGAGTAAGTCCGACTCTCCGCTTCAAAATTGAGAGGAACTGACTGGGGTGTGTAGGGCGTATGGCTCCGGCTACAGCTACACCTACGACCAGAATGCTTCCGCGACCGTGCGATTTCAGGGTACGCGGATCATGGTCAATGGGTCGATGTACACTTCAAATGGCCCGTACACCGTCAACTTGGATGGCCAAGATCATCATTTCAACGGCTATTCGTCGAATTTCACCTCGTTCCGGCACTCCATATTCAGTCGCGACGACCTTAGCCCAGGGCTGCACAATCTTACTATTTCGAATGACGGATGGGAGACTCTTGATATTGATTCGGTGCGTTACAGTAGCGTCTCCAACTCCACTTCGAGCTCACCCATTCTTCTCAGATAACATGGTCCTGCGGGCTCGGCGGAGCCAACGACACCGGCTCGACGGTCCTGACCGACCAAGTTGACGACACGGACTCGGCTTTCGCCTACGCTCCTAAGGGGTCTTGGAATCTGCACCCACCGAATATCACGATGTTTAGCGAGCAAACTGGGCAGTGCGTTAGAAACCATCTCAGGCTATCCACCGCTCACATTGATTTACTTCGACAGCTCTACTTCCCGATCGGGCGCCTCCGTGAACTACACATTTTCCGTGCGTATCAGCATACTCTGTCATCGCCTTTTGTGTGACGCAACCTCTAGGGTAAAATCGGGTTCCTCGACCCTCATTTCCAGTGCTCACTAAATGAAAGGCGACGCCGCCGTGACTATATATGGTACGACTGGACCCGGGCATTCGCGGTACAGTGTTCGGAGGCCCGACCAAGCAACGCCGCGACACTTCACTGCTGCCCGTGATATGTTCTCCTCACAAGTGGTGCTGTATTTTGGCGCAGGATTTGGGCCAGGGAACCACACCATAACGCTCACAACCGAAAGTCCTGGACTCTTCCAAATCGACTATGCGGTCGCACATACGGCGCCTTCAACACTGGCTACAAAGTACGCCACCGTCCTCCCTTGTTAAAATTGAGACGAATTGACCCCACGATTTAGTAAGCCCATTCCGTCTCCTGTCATACCCCCAGATCCGAACCTTTCCGCTCATAAACGACTATCGTAAGCCTTCCTTTCATTTCCCCCCTCTTGTATTCTAACCATCTCTCAGGGCTGGGGTCATCGTCACTATCACTTTCGCCGCACTCCTTTTCGTTTTCCTCATTCTTGCCGTTTTGGTGCATTTACTTCTAATTTTGCTTACTCGATCATTCACGTCTCCCAGTTCCTTCTGCAAAGAAACAAAACCCTCTGGTACCGCCTTCAGCGAGGGTACAAGGTGCAATCCCAATACGACGCGGGATCGCCCCCGAATGGTACCATCACCCCGTTGCCATATTCTGCCCCACCGCCGCCTATGCGGTCAAAAGCTGAATACTTTGACGCTAACGACGATTCGTTGGAGGCGCAGCCCTTGGACAGGGCTACCACGATGCAGTCCTATCTCACCGCATCCACACTGGTCGCGGATGCGGGCTCTTTTATGTCACGACATAGACCCTTCTCTTTGAAGGTCAGACTCATCTGCTTTGCAATTCACTCTTCCGCTGACTTCTGCCCGGTTTAGGCGCTACGCCTCTCATCAAGATGGGGAGGATCGAGCCCCGCAACATCTCAAGCTAATTTATCGCAGCAGTCGCCATCGCTACGACCGTTAACGCTATCCGCTCACCACGGATCCCTCTTGCCTTCTCGCCATGACTCTCTTTCACCATCTACTCGACATCTGTCACGCTCGCCGTCTGTCCAACATTTACTCCGCGAGGAATCCCAGTATTACCGGGAGGAATCCCACTATTATGATCCCTATGCGGCCTCAATGTCTGGCCTCGAGGAGGTCCTTGAAGAGCAGGTCGACGACGTTTTGCGACATTCAATACGTCGCAACGAACCTTCTACGCATCAGCAATGGGATGAGATTCTTCCTTGAATTGGGTCTTTTGGCGTATATATCATGGACATTGTTGTATTTGTGTTGCGTACATATATGTGTCATGGAAAAGTTATTCAAGAGGAATAAAAGCATGACGAAAAAATAACCCTTCGTATTGAGCTGGGGTCATTCAGTCAGCAAGGGATGGAGAAAGGTTGCGACATCTGGGTTGTAGGTGTTCGGCTAACCAATCCTCCGACAACATTGTAATGAGTTGGGAAAATGAAGGGCCGACACTTGCGGCGAACAAAAGCTAAGGGAGAGATAGTAGTGGCCATCGTGGGGGTCGAACCCAAGACCTTCGCGTCACAGTTACACAAGCAACTATTAGCACGACGCTCTAACCAACTGAGCTAGACGGCCCTTATCTTGAATCCCTACTTAATATTCATGTCGGGCTTCCAGACGCCATTTGTGCTCCTGTCCGGGTCCACGCCAACAGGCCCCGTGAAGCTCCGCCAAAGGCTTGTCCGGATAAGGATCTATCAAAACCTAACTTTCTTTTGATGAATTGCGCTCTAGTAATGCCCCGAGGTCGAGAGTGGTATCGTTACCGTCGTGCAGATGACCCGTAGCTATCCATACATGTAATTTTTATCCCGGGGTGACGCCCAGCGGTTTCAGAAAACGCGTATTTGATGGCATCATTGATGAATTGTTAGGTTTTTGAGGCCGTTTTTTTTCAGAAAAAAATACAAAAACACAGATTATGTCACGGCGAGCGACACCAACGGATTTTTGAGTAGAGGAGATTGAAGAGGAGCTCTTTAGGCAACTTTCTGCCTATTCAGAAAAAAACCGGCAATCAAACTGATCCGGTGAATTTTAGTAGGGAAACGGACAACCCATGGCAGGAGCTTCACGGGGCCTGCGTAGACGCCAACCCTCCGCCGACTCTCGTGTCTTTGGCCCTTGCTTTGGCCTGCAATGCTCCCTTTTCCTTGGACTCCTCTCGGCCGCCCACAATGCCTCGCTTGCCAACCGTGGAACTTCAAGTTGTCGTGGCCGCGGTCGGAGCTTCCTTTACTTTCCTCTTTGTATTCACCTCGACTCGAACTCTGGTCTGCAAAACTACCGACTAGTCCTCAAATCCCCCACTGCCAGTTCGATGACATTGGACTGTGGGCTGGACTGTGGGCATTAAGCCGTGAATATAATAATAAACAATATCCGGATCATTTTCTTTCGACTTCTGGGAAATATACACCGTGATAACGACCGCAAAACACCATCTGCTACCAGAGCCCTCAATGGACCACTGGCGGCATGACAGGTCAACAGGCCCTCTTTCCCGTGCGATTAAATCTCTGGCTCGTTCTCTTCAATGGCTCCTGGCTGTCCTTCAGAAATTTCGCCTAAACACCATCCAGTTGTTAGGTCGAAGATTTTTTCTGATGCTCTCAGCTGTGTCTCGAGTTGCACGGCGTTCCCCATCAAAACAGGAGTTGCCTGGTCCGTCTCAAAACCCAAAATCGCTTGACTCCGAAGGAATCTCTTTCCCCGACATATCCGCGGGGCGTGGAGCGCTCGCTATCCCCGGCGACGACGGGCGCCTGCAGAAGTCCACCTCAGCTAGCCTTCTTCCCATGTTCCAAGAGAATTCATCCCGCCATTCCGATCCCAGAGCCTCTCGCTCAACCCCGGATTTATTTGCACGGGCTACCACCCGAGAGTCGGACCCTATTTACCGCTGGTCAGACCAGGACCTCCCGGCCACGATCAGCTTCGAATATCCTCCGACTCCTCAGTCAATTCAACCTGCCAACCCGGACCTCGTCGGTCTTTTGCCATCGGCGAACCCTAACGTAGACAATCCTGAGCGTGAAAATGCGGGGATGCCACCTCTTCTCAGCAAATCTTACCCGCATATTTTCCCCGGGACACCTGAGAGCGTGCAGAGGTACGATCGCAAGGCTTCTATGTGAGTGTCATGTTTGTGCTTTGTTTAATTAATTCGATCCCTTGCTTATGCCGCCATGCTAGTCCTGATGAGCCATCCCAATGGACAATACCCCCGCTTTCGATCTCTTTCCTGCCGTGAGACTGACTGCCTCCCTTTGACTCCAGCTCATATCTCACCAGTGTCGCACCCCCACCACCTGGCTGGACCGCCTGCGTGCATCCTGAAGGCGCTCCGTATTTCTTTCACGAGGAGAAGGTTCGTCCCCATGTTCCCATCAGAATGTCATTTTCCCGACTTATCTGTTTAGCGCGTATTTACCGACGCACACCTTTTCGATGACGCCACACTTGAATTCATCAACGCCAGCATGCATCTCATCCACAAGTTTCTCCTCACCCATAATATCCAGTTGCCGCTCGGTGTCGACCTCGTTCTGGAGGAGCACACACGCCCAGACAAAAGCCAGGGATGTCTGTACTACTTCGTGAATCACCCGGACCGCACCGTATTTTGGTTGGATGTGGCCACGTCAGAAATGTTCTCCATCATGGCTGACTTGAATGGAGTATCAACTCCCTCCCATATTCGTATGCAGATCCGCTCTTTTTGTTGGCCAAGGAAATCTAATCCGTACACTTCAGAGCTCGAGCTCGAAGCACAATATTGGTGTGCTACTTTATGCCTCTGCGCTACATGGATGTTCACCATGAACAAGGTACCACTGTGAACTATTTCCAAGGGCGTGGGAGGTTACGCATGAAATACTGGGGGACCTCCGAGACATGGTGTTTTATGCGCTAGGCGGTGTGGCCTGCCATGCCAGATGAAGATCTTCCTCACAATCTTTGCTTTAGATGTCATCACCTCCATGACGTCGACCGTCACCTGGAAGCTCGATGAGCTGGACCGTATTCTACACCTTACTGATAGCCTCGCCAGTGAGTGTCATTCGCGCCTTTATCACTTGTCACTAAGGTGGTTGTAGAGACTATTGGAAACCCCAAATTCAGCAGCTCCAGCTGTCGAAATGTCGGTGCGTACTCTGTCCTAGTTCGCGATCGCTTGAAGATTCATAACATGCACCAGGTCGATTCATGTGGAGGTTCGTCCGTCAACGTGTTCACGACTTCCACGGCCAACTCGGCGCGCGCCTGGACATCGACCAGTGGGTGTACAACACCACCCCAAAGCGGACTATGGTCTTTGAACTATTGAACTTTCTGCTGTTCTCCACGCCAAACTGGAACCTCCTCGGTCTACGTACGCTATACACGCACGGGTTGGCCCCTCCTTCCACGTGGGCAACGTTTATCGCCCAACTCGAAAGTGAATGGCAGGAGTTTACGCTTTACGTGTGTGCATCTCCCCTAGTTAATACATCCGCATACAACTCAATGTTCAAAGGCTACCGTGGTCCTCACGGCCAACGTCGCGTTCCTTGCAATCCAAAGCGTCGACGATGAGCGCGCTCCATATCGCTCCCCTACGCAGATCTTGAGCTATCTCTCGATATTAACGAGCATCGGCGGTATCATCATCCGCATGCTGCTGCTCATCACCCAGCACGGCAATTGGGAATCTAAATGGGGGCCGCATGTGAGTCTGCTTCGTTCCACTGCACACGAGTCCTCCGGTCTCACTCATCGAGCAGACGTTTGCATTTTTAATCCGCCAATACCGGCTCGAAGCACTCGCTATCGCATACGCTTTGCCCTACGGTATGCTCCTCTGGTCGTAAGTCTTCCCATAACCCACTTGGCAACTCGATCAACGCGGATGCAAAACCAGAATGCTTTGGTTCCTCGCCGCATTTTCGTCTCTGTGCTTCGAAAAATCCAGTACCACGACACGAACCGTTGTCGCGGTTTTGTGGGTATCTGTCGCTACGCTTGTCCTGTGGTGCAACTACGGTAACACTCGCGGTTTTCGATGGTTAAATATGAGATTAGCGCGCTGGGCTCGGCGCACCCGCAAGTGATATCCCTTCTCGCGGTCGACTTGTCCATGCGCTCCCTCTCCTCCTGTATTATCAACTGTACCATTAAAACATGTATCACTCCGTTTCCTTCAATGGTCATTCACAGCAAAAGATTATTTCAAGTCCAAACCCATCGATAGAAGAAAACTACAAATGGACAGAGCGTCGTCTCCGCCATCTTTTCCATTTGCAAAACTGCCAAGAGCACAGAGCTGAGTACGCAGGTCGTTCTCCACAAGATTTCACAGATTGTTGCGTCTACCGAATTACATGCAAGGCGTCGAGCCATAATTATTTAAGTAAGGAGTGAAGTATATGCGAGGGCCATTCAGATCTTGGGCGACTCGAGCAAGAGATAAAGAGGGAGAGGACAGGTAAAAGTCACAAGGATCAAGCACCCAAAAAAATCGTACAACATACAACAAGGTTCTTTCTTTCGTCGTCTTCGTCGTCATGTCGCGCAGACGGCGCTGAATCCAAGACATCATCACTAATTCTCCTTCATCTCCTCGTCAATGGTGCCGAAGCCCATCCACGCGCCGGGGGCATGGTAGTATTCGGTGCTCGGGGAGGAGGGGACAGGCGAAGCGGGGCCGGCGGACGGCTTGTAGAATACACCATCTGCGACCGGCAGTGCGGGCAGCTGGATCGCTAAACGGGAGAAGGGCGGCCGGGCAGGGGCGCACAGCGGCAGTGCGGGCAGGGGTGCACTGGGCGGCGGGGGTGTGGGCGCGAAGAGGAGTGCGACGGGACGGCGGTTGGTCAGGGGTTTGCGAGCACGGAGACTGAATAGACGATACGGTGTCAGTAAGACGTCAAGGCAGGGTGAGGTGAGACGACGTACCGAGCCCCGACGCTTCCGCTGCGCATGCGGCCGAGCATGCTGGTGCCCTCGCTGGCGACGTTGAGGCTGCCGCTGCGGGATCTGCTGGGCGAGGAGGCCATGTGGGCCATGTGCCACGCATTGCCTGCTGCTCGAGCGGGCGACCTGAGCTTCAAGGCGCTGACTGGGGACGCGGCAGAGGTGAGGCTGGAGCGGCGCTTCCGCGTGGGCGAGCGGGGGCCCTGGGCGACGCGGTTGTTGATATTAGAGGAGGTGATGTGATAGGGCGCGGCTGCGGCGAAGTATGCGAGGTCGGCTGTCGCTGAATGGGAGGGATTCTCGTGGTCCATGTCGTCGTCGCGGGGGTGGCTGTATGTGTACACGGAGGAAGCATGGCCGTGCAGCCCCGACTTGTAGAAGACGCTGTAGCTCGAAGACATCGTGTGGACGTGAGGATGAAGATATAAAAGGGCCTTAAAAGAGAAGAGGCTTGAACGACGTGGAGAGGGAGGAAGAAAAGTCGAGGGGGGAGGAGGAGATGGTGGTCGTTTGAAGCAAGGGCCTTTTCAACCTCGATCACTCGCGTACACAAGTGAATACAACCTATAATTAACTGCCTTTGTTCTTCGCCAAAACCGCAATCTGGCTTGCTACGCTTCCCACACGTATCGCTGCCACTGTCCTTGTGGCGCACTGGTGCTGGTAGCAAATTCCTTCTCCGACTGATCTTTTTCCTCTTTCTAGCCTAATTGCATTCAACTGCACGGTGGAATGTCATTCGGCTGCAAATGTTGCGGGAGATGTCGCCGGTAGCACCGAGCTCGACACTTTCGTGAGTAAAAGATAGCCTTCGCGCGGTCCCTTCAGAGAGTCTATCATCAACAAAAGCCTCCGGGGGGGCATACAGGATCTGCTATCCACTGACCCGGCAACGGTCGCTACTCGACGGATTCAAAAATCTTTCATTTACATAGACGTTGTCTGCGGCGTGAAGTAATTCACCCGCTTCGTTCGGCCTGACTGGCTGCCACGTTTGAAACGCGCTTTGGGTCTCTGCTGCTCCAGAAAGGAATATTCGACATCTGTCTTGGTTCGGACGTCATTCCTATTTCCTGGACTCCTGCTTCAAGATTTCGTGGGCACGGCGCTTCGACCACGACCTTTGCAAGCCTCGCTACTGGACGGATTCAAAACTTTAATATCCTAAAAGGCGCTGCCTCTCATCCTGCGGCGTCAAATAATTCGCTTGCTACGTTCAGCCTGACTCGCTTCGACGTCTGAAACGCGCATTGGGGACTCTGCTGCTCCACAAAAACTCGACGTCTCTAATTAACGTGGACGCCGCTTGGACCGTCTTGGGCCTTAGTATGTTCAAATTTCTTACGCTCGGACTTGGAGCAGCTCGTGTCGTTTGAAACACAATGAGTTGTTTGCGGCTGACTCCAAGAAAGATTCAACGTCTGGCCGCACTGAGTGCAATTAATCTATCTTTGTTCCGACTCTACGCTTTGACGCCACTTGGATCCTCTCTTTGCTCAGCTATGGCGGAAAATCCAACTCGGCTTGGATATTATTGTTGTTTCCTGGTATTCCCTTCAAATTCGTGGGCAGGACACTTCGAGCATAGCCCTTGCAAGCCCCGCTACTTAACGGATTCGAAAGTTTAATTTCCTACCAAGTTTCGCTGTCTAGCTCGTCCTGCGGCGTCAAACAGGCCTGACTGACTTCGACGTTTAAAACGCGTATTGCACGTTCTGACTGTGCTCCACGGAGATTCGACATCTGTAATTGATATGTCTTTAACGCGTCCTTGCATCAATCCACAATGGAGGTATAGTACGCCGACAATACTTGGTCCTAGAGACGATTTGCGTGTCCATAGACCTCTCAAGACCAAACCTGCTTGCGACAGTGGGTCGGGGCGATCTCTATGATCTGGTTGAGGCGTTACCAACGGGCCGAATTATTGCCCATCAAGCGAAAACTTGCTGGGGGGAAAAAAAACTCAAAGACTCTATTTTTGTGACGACGGCTTGCGGTAAATGGGACCCTCTCGGTCATACTCCTCGCTATTTTTTCTCGGACCCAGTTGTAGTGGACGTCGCAAGATACCTCAGACTGGGACGAGTACATAGAGTTCCGGGGCTACGAGGAGGCAATCGTCTGGGTTTCCAGGACCTCGACTGGTGATGCGAAAAGTAGGCGGCCGATTCACAAATCAGAGTTCAAGGTGTGTGATGCGCGAATTCCACCTTGGGGGGGCGGGTTTACCAGGCGATTGGACCGAATGTTGGTTGAAACTTGAACTAGCCTCTTCAACGCGCGCGCAGTACTTACTAGTGTCACCGCTCGCGGAGAGCGCACCGCTGCTGCAAGATGGCCAGGGGGGCTCATTACCGCGGCCCTCGACAGGAATTGTATCAGGAATAGGGAATTACGAGCAAGGTGTGCGAGCTTGAGAGCCGGGGCTTTGGTTTTTGTGATTTGTGAACCTAAAGGTGGAACAGAACCCGAGGGAGTGAAAAAATGCCAGTTCATTTCTACCTTCTCAATATCCTTCATAATTTTTTTTCGGCCCCACTTGCATCAAGTACTGTGCGAGGCATTCGAGGAACGAAGTCGCGGACTCGGAGAATGCGTACGATTGTGCGCCAGAAATTTGGGACAACCGAGAAATTCGAGTTCTTGGCTGCTCTCGGCTTCCTTAGTCTCTTGGGGTTCAACGTGCAATATTGCCAGCTACGGGGCGAGGCACGAGCGGTGTAGCGCAAGATACGCGAGCGAGAAGAGCGTGGGGGAGCTGACTAACAACTGACATCACACAGGTCACAGGTCGATTTGCTCTGCTCGCTCCCACCACCTCGCGTCGCGCCGACAGATTTTTGCGCGCTCCCGACCCGCCCTCCTCACGCGCTTCTGGGGGGTCCGGCTGTCCGCTTTCTGGCGTCGGTACTCCCCAGTCTCGCGTCGCGCTGGCCGCGGGCTGCCCACGCGAGTTTCGTCTCCTGCCCGGAGTCGCCTTCGTTGCGCTCTGGTTGTCGGGAACGTCTCGTGCGAGCTACGTCTCCCACTTCCCAGAGTTGCTTTTATTGCACTCTCAGGGCCGGGAGCGTCTCACAGCGGCCTGCGGCCGCGTCTGACACACCACCATCCATCTATGCATGTTGTTTTGCCCTCCGTTGGCATCCTTGCATGAATTTTTGCCTCCCCAGTCTCTTCGGAGATATTTTGTGACCCACCGCTCCTCGGAGTGCATTTACCTACATCTTCTACTTACAGTTTGTACTACATCGCAGCTCCCAGAGCGCGATGAGCTAGCGTATTGAACAGCTAGGCCAAAGTTATCTGGCAGTTGAACTTGCTCAACGGGTGAAATAATTTCCCGTTGTTCATTTCTGATTCTGATTCATTAGAAATTTTCCAGTGCCCTTGGAAGATAAACACTGTTTGTGCCCGCCGCTTGCCTGCCACTTACAATCATGAAGGTGGATTGAACAAGAGGTGGGTGATCGGCCGATCTTGGACTCTGATGTAGCTTATTCGATCATCTCGCGCCGAATCGGCCTCACTCGGCTGCTCGGCGTGGCGGAAAATTCAGTAGGCAAACACCGTGGAAGGCAAGATCTGCCTTCCGGCAGGGAAGCTGACCAGCCTCGTGCCCGGCTCTCGGTACGGGGCGCTAATTCTGGGTCCCCACCGGGACGGCAGTTCCGCGCCGGGTCCAGGCCACGGTCGGCCTCATCAAGCGGCATCTACAGGCATCTATGTGAATTAAGTACATCACTGAGGTGCGAATGGAGTTTGACTCGGAATGGAGTCGACCATGACATATATCGTCTATCCTTCCAACCAAGGACCGCCTTCCAGCAATTCAAACACCTTTCACGTTTTCTACATCCGAGTCTTTTCTTGTTCCAGTCACTCGGACTCCGGCCCAGGATGCACAACGCTGGTGCTTGCTACCACCCGTATTTGCTGTTTTCAACTGTGGCGGGACGCCGGACTTGTCTGCAAAAAGCTGCGGCTGAGGGTATAGCTGGGCCCGCATCTTGGCCTCTGGTTGAATCGACCCGGTCCCTTGGCACTTTCGCAACGGATTGTACATATATACCAGTGCGTACCTCAAATATCTGAAATACCAAAAATACGTGATAATATTAATCGAAATTGTAATAGTTCACTCGCGCAGTGCTGGAATACGGTAACGCTTGACCCCAGTAAACAAATATTCTTTGAACGGACGCCATGGCACTGCAGAGGACAAGAGAGGGAAGCTTAATCACCACATTGAATATCCTCGACGCAGGCGTTACATTTTCTGTTTCATAACGAAATAGGACATCTAGACTACTGCAAGTCACTAACTTTAATCTCGAGCAGTTGCCCTGGCCACTCCTTCGCATTATTCTGAGTCCCCGGAGGAACAACAAACTCCCTCGCTCTGGAAAAGCCATTCCTGAGATAGTACTTCACAAGCCCGTCCTTCCCAGGCGGTCCCCTCCAGCAATCCAGCCGCAACCAGTCTGCCTTCTCCTCCACCGCAAGCTTCTTCACAAACTGGAGTAAAAACTCTCCAACCCCCCGACCCACAAATTTCCTGTGCACAACCAACGTCTTCAAGAACATTTCCTTCCCTGCTTTGTCCTCGGCGGCCACGGGCAGGTAGTCGGAGCGGAAGGGTGTAATGTCGAGGTATCCTGCAGACTCTCCGTCCACCTCTGCTATCCACCGCCGCGCTCCTTTGGCGTCCTCTAGCGGAATTTTGTTGCGGACTCGTTCCTTTACGTCGGCGCCCCATGGCTCCGCGCCCCATTGCGCTTCATGTCCCTTGCTTACAAGCCATTCAATGCAGGAGCTGAAGGTCGCCCATAAGAACTCGAAGTCGGACTCCGAGTCTGAGGTGTATGAGCGGCGGATCGTGATCGACATGAAGTGGGGGATCAAAAGATTTGGCTGCGGTGGAGTTGAGAAGGTCGTTTCTTATACTTTTGGCTGCGGCGCAGCGGCGCTGCGCACTCGCTGCGTGTATCCGAAACGTCTTGTCTTCCGACCGCTTGATTGCAGAAAGGGGCGGAATATACTGTAGTGAGAAGCTTCAAAGGAATTCTAAAAACAGAGGCAGAAAATATCGAGAAATTCAACTTGAAGGGACTTAGGCCTGTTTCCCTGTTCTTTCGCACCAACCTCGAAATTCCGATCCAGGACCGACCGCCATCGACATAAAGGACACGCCTTTCATTGCAGTACTAGTCACATTGATCAGTCCGATGGACGGACCACCAACGAACCGCAAGCGGGGGTGGTAGTTAAAGCTTCAGGCACAATCATTGGGCTTGCCTCAGGGTATAGTGGCCCCGGTATACAGTAAAACCCTGCAAGTATATGCCACTCAACAGCCAGCTGTCCTCATCTTTCACAGGTATTAATGGCTTTTTTCCAGCCGCCACTTTCCTGCCCGATTCCTTCGACCATGTTGTAGGACCGATTTCCATGGCGGATCCAAACCTTCATATTGGCATAACTAAAAGAAACCTCAGCATCGAGTACCTGATTTCGTACTGGAAAAAGCATAAGTCGATGCCTGCGGCCCGGGATACACGACGCTGGACCCGTATTTGCTATCTTTTCTAGCTTCAACTGTGGCGGAGTATAGCGATTTGTGCGACATCTTCCTATTCGGACGCCGCTTGGAACCCCCAGGGGCAATGGCATGGGAGCATCATCGGCTTTGGTGATCATGAAAGATCTATGAAGGCCTTCGATTGAAACTGAAATGCGCTTTGACTGTGACGAGGAGCTTGAGCTCCCAACACAAAGACTCGGAATTAACACCGTGTACAACGCGTGGACCCTCTCGGACCCAATGCTTCAAGTTGCCCCCAGCTTTGGTGGACGACGCTTGGACCACTCTGACAATGGATGGTCCGCGCTTTGACCAAACGCCGGCTATAAGACTGACGAAGCTTCCTCTGCATCAAGTTCAACAGCGCCGCCATGCAGCACCCCGGACTCTGGTTTGAAGACGGCGACCTCGTCCTCGTTGCAAATACGGCATGTGCCCAACCAATCTCCTTCCTCATCCACAGATGTACCTTCTGCAAATCACCCGTCTTCAGACGAATATTGTTGACCAATGACTTCAACTTTCATCCCATCTACAAGGATGCAATAGTCTGGGAGGTCACGGACCCTGCTGCGGACGTCGCAGTGCTGCTCCAATGCCTGTACTAGTAAGTCCGTACCTCTCACAAATTATTTAATCATAATACAAATCCCAGTGACCTCCCCTTCAACCACGCCGAACCCACTGTCACCGTCGACCTCGGCGGTCTCCTCCGCCTCTGTAAGAAATACGAGTTCGCCGAAATAACAGCGCGCATCATCGCCCAACTCAAACACGAATGGCCCACCTCCCTCGCTATTTGGGACATCCACGAAACCCGCATCCGTACCCTCAGCATCGCGCACGCGGGCGCCCCAGACGGGCAGATCGACGCCCAATACCTCGACAACCGCCTACCCGAACCCGCCTCTATCATCGCGCTTGCCCGCGAGTTCGCCCTCCCCGAGCTCTTCCCCGCGGCGTTCTACGCCCTCGCGCTCGTCAGCTCGTCCGCAAACTATGATGCCTTCCACGCCGACTTCCTTCCGGAGTCAGAACGACAGCAGCTGGCAAACGGCACCCGCTCCGCGCGCTGGCCCCTCCTGACTCCGCCCGACCTCCTCCGTCTTGCAAAAGGCCACGACCGCATGCGCTCGCAAAAGTCCCTCACTCGCGCTCTTGCATCTTCCCAACGCCCGCAAACGAAAGACTGCGCCGCGGGATGCACCTCGCTCCTCACCGCGCTCCGCGAGCTCGGGGACCACACGCACGATATTCTGGGCGCGCTGACCTACCTGCGGCTCTACATCTCTGAACCGGGTCAGGCAAGCAGGATGAAGATCTGCGCGGGGTGCGCGAAGGCGCTTTGTGATGCTAGTGCGGCGCTGCGGTTGCAAATATGGCGCAGTCTGCCTGAGTGGTTTGATCTGACTGGAGTTGAGTTGACGGCGTAGTCCCTGATCTGCACACAGTTTCGCTGTATTACGAGAACCGCCTGTCTGAAGATATCGGTCCATTTAAATCTCGTTAGGGTCAAAAAGTACAATATTTTAATCTACCTACGATGCACAAGAACAACAGCGTATCCAAAAACGCATCCGTACAAAGCAAGAAATAGATACACATAAAAAACTTTCACTTCACGTCTCCCCGCACGTTCATGCTCACCCCACGAGCCGGAACCTAACAATCGTCTTCTCCCCCGCGAAGTACTTGTGTGAATCGTCCGGAAGAACAGCAATCTCCAGCTCCCCTTGCATGCTTTTTGAGCGCCCCGGGTTCGGCGGGTGCCCCGGCGGAACCCGAACAGGGAGAAGCACATTAACGAGATGCACGCACGCAAAGCGCGTAACCAACCCGCCTGGCCTCCCCAATATGCTCACCCAGCTCGTCGGGCTGAACTCGAGCCCTCCCGCGCGTGCAACCGCGTCCTTGACGCCGTGCACGCGCAGCTCGATCTCGGACTTGCGCGTGACGACGTCGAGGTTCGTGGCGACCACCGAGTACTCGCCATTGAAGTCGAACATCGCCTGCGGCGGCGGTTGGGGTCCCATACCGCCGCGGAGAAGGAAGTAGTACGACTGCGCCTCGACGAAACCGGCGAAGCGCGCGCCAAAGTCCTTGAGGAGGTCGTCGGCGCACTGGTAGGGGGGATACGGGGAGGGGCGCTTGCGTTTCCGGGGAACTTCCAATGGCTGTGGTTGATTGTCAAAACAGAATGAAAGTATAAATGTCGAAAACCGTACCTTCTCTGGCGCAGTGGCCACTGCTTTCGAGTTCCATGCAGGTAAGTTCGGGTTCCCCTTCGGCTTATTGAGACTGCCAGGCGGTCTTCCGCCCTTATTACGCTGATTCTTCCGCCACAGACATTGCTCACACTCCGCATCCGCAACCTCTGCCTTTTCAGGAGGCATGAGCACCCCACAGTCCGCCTTTTCAGGAGGCATGAGCACCCCACAGTCCGCATACATGCAGCGCCCCCGCTTGTACACTTCCGCCAGCCCCAAATCATTCTTCGCATCCAACACCTCATTCATCGGCGTCTTCCCCTCCCTGATCATCGCGCGCTCCGCCGCCCTCCGCTCCCTTGTCCGACAAACCCCACAAATCGCCCACGCATACTCCTCCTTGCTGGGAATGATGTGATCGCACGCACGCCCACCACACTTGCGTGCTCCCTCGACCGTCTTCACCTTCCTCCTCGGCTCCGATCCCGGCGCCATATTCCACGTCGCCACAGGGTCCACCGGCACGCGTTTCGGCGCCGCCGAGGCCACCGGCGGGGCGCGCTTGGGCGGCACACCGCGCGGGGGGAGCGGAACCCCCGCCACCTCGAGCGCGCGCCGGTTCTCGAGCCGCTGCCACTCCTTTTGCGCCGCGTGCTGCCTTCGTGCCTCCGCTTCCGCGGAATCCGGCTCCGCGCTGTTGCTCGTTGTGGCCGGGGCACTTCCTTGAGCGGCGGCGGCAGCAACCTCGCCGTCGGCAAGCCGCCGCCGGTGGCGGTCGCGTTGATATTCGCGGTACTGCTTCCGGCAGGCGGTGCAGCACTTCCAGCGGTAGAGCGAGTGCGGGGGAAGAGGAATGCGGCAGCGGGCGATAGTGCAGAGGCGAGGTGCCTCTGGGGTACCGCTGGCCGAGGCAGGAGGCGTTGGGAGGGCTGACGCTGCGGTGTCAGAGGCCTTGATGGGCGACGAGTTCGGTGTGCGCGCTGGGATGCGGATCTTGAGGGACGGACGGGGTATTTCCTTTGGTAAAAAAATATTTAAACAAAGTCAGCTTTCATTCAAAGCTGAACAGAAGATAGGCAACAAACCTGCACGTCAGGCTCGCTCTCTTCATCTGAGTCGGTCAAGTCGGACAGCTCGCTATCCCAACCTGCACCATCCCAGGGATTCTCCACCGTATCCTCACCCACTTTCGAGGTTGGTTTTGCGTCCACAGGCAGCATTTCCTCTTCCACGGCGGCCGTCTCCTTCTCTTTGCCCTTGCCCTCATCCACTGGCACAACCACGGGCACAACCGGCGTTTCAGGCACTTCCTCGACCGCCTTCCCCTTTCCCTTACTATCCACCTTCTCAACCGGGGTCTCCACTTTCTCCACTGGCGTCTTCACCGTCTCCACTGCCTTCTCCTGCCCGCCTGCCACCGGCCTAGGCGTCTTCGGCGTCAACCTCAACTTGATCGTCACCCTCGGCTTCGGCGTCGCCTCGTCCACCACCTTGCCCGTCCTCGCATTCACGTTCGCCACCCGCTCCTTCCTCCCCGCCCAACTCGCCTTCACACACGCCAAACACCTGCGCCCCTTCTGCGCTGACAACACCGACCCTTTACACCCCGCCGTCGCGCACCCCACACTCCACTCCGCTTTCGGTATCGTCGGCGGACCCATGGGCGCGGGCATGGGGATCGCTACGGGCAGCGAGACGGGTTGAAAGGGCGGTGGAGCAGTCATCACACGCGACGGTCCAACGGCGCGCCCCCCGGGCGGGGGCGGCGGTGGCGGGTGCATCGGGTACGGCCTCGGCGTCATCGTTGGGGTGTTTACCGGGCGCCCATTCATGCGCTTGCTGGGCAAAGCTGGGCCCTTCACGGGGGCGGGTGTGGATGTAGGCGCAGCAGCAGCAGAAGGAGGAGGAGCAGCGGAGACCTCCGGCTGGCGGTAGTACGACAAGCGCCGCCCTTGGGGTGGGTCGGGTTGCGCGGCCTTGAGGGCGTTGACGAGCGAGGAGGAGGAAAAGGAGAGGACGCGTGAGGGGACTGTGTGGGGGGAGGGCCCGGGTGCGGGTGGGGGAGGGATTGGACGCGGGTTGCGCGCTGTGCGTCGTGGTAGAGGAACTCTTGGCAGGGGCGCGCCGGAGGGAGACTGAGATGGTGTGGGCGTGGGTGGCGTGCTTGGGATGGATGGGGACGGCATTGGGCCTGGCGAGGAGGACGCTGGTGGTGGCGGCGGCGCGGTAAGCTGTGGGGGGTGCGAATTAGTGCATGTCCACATGAATGGAAGAACAGTAAAAATAAAAATAAAAATGTTGGCACGCAACTCGCAAGCAGTTCGCGTCCGCGCCTGAGAGTACACGCGAAATCTACAGCGGAATGCTTCCAGCAAGTGAATAGCCCAACCACATGTGATATTTAGATTCACAACACGTCGCGCCAAGAGTCGATGGAGCGACCGAACGCGCCGCTGGAATCAAGTCTACGTGCAGTCATTCGATGTCGGTCTCCTTCCAAGGACGCGGCGTTAGTCCGGGCGGCGCAATGACGAGGAGAACGCGTCTAAGAACGTCGCGCGGACCACATTCCGCCTTAGGGGCCGTTGCATTTCGCCTAGGGGCCGTTGACGGTTCCAGGAAAGGGAGGAAAGACCACAAGGAGTTTTCATGCACGACAACCAGGAGACTGCGAAAGGAAAAGAGAAGTCTACAAACCACGTCGTCGTCCGGGTACGCCAAATCCAAGCCCATGTCTTCGTCCAAGTCAGTGTCCGGGGATCCTGGGGTCTGTCGGGGATGTGAATTAGCTGTCGTAGCGAGAGGTACTGTGGAGAGATGAGAAGGCGGAGAAAGCGCGCGCGATCTCACCCCACAGCGGCAGAAAAAAAATGGCTGTGCGGCGCTTGCGGTGTTTAATCGATCTTTTTCTTCGGCCGCGCCGCGTGCGCACGGAATCCACCAAAAAAAAAGGAAAAGCGCATACATTGGGCTCTCCAGCGACTAATGAGGCGCCATGGGCCTCCACGACGACTTTGTACGGGATGAGTTCGCCGCGGGCGTTAAAGTGGGCGGGGGCGGGGCGCTTGTGCAACTATACCGAGAAATACATGAGAACCAGGTGCTTTTGAGGAGGGAAAACAAGCGGAAGAGACCTCGCTTGCACCGGGGCACGAGGAACACGTCCAGGAGGGCGGGTGCCCGAGCTGGCACTGCGCTGCCATCCGCGCGAGCTACCGACAAAGAAAAAATCAGCGGGAAACGGCGGGCACAGCAGCTAGCTAGGTATCGCTTGATCTTGGGTATCGGGTCGGGGAACGGCGCCAAAGCGGGATTATTTGCACCTGTGTGTTTTTGCAGCTGTGATTTTTTCCGCATCATGAAACTGCATGCGGCACTGCCACAGAGGGCCAGAGTCGGCTCAGATAAAATCTATTTTTCGGTCTTGAAAAATTATAATAACTGCGTCCGAGGTGGCGGGAATTGGCAACGATGAAGGGCTCACCGAACTAATTGAGGTTAAGCCTCAAGTCACTCAAATGAATCAAAAAGATTAATAAAATATGAGCGCCCTCCCTCCGTGCAACTCTAAGTAATCTTAACTCAGAACCCATGGCTGCCATGACTCCTCCCACCCCCATGTGAGTGCATCCCGCCCCCGCTAAAGCCACCGCCGCCAAAGCCACCGCCGCCGAACCCCCCACCGAACCCGCCTCCCCCGCCGTGGAACTGCGCAAAGAGCTCCGAGAGGTCGACGCCGCCGTGCATCCCCGCCGAGGACTCGGACATGCCGTCCTCGTCCTCGCCCATGTCGTACCGCTCGCGCCGCTGCGGGTCAGACAGCACCGCGTTCGCCTCGACGACCAGCTTGAATTTTTCTTCGTCGCCGCCCTAAAATCGCATTGGTTTTTCTTTCCTTCCTTTCAAAAAATGGAGAGAGAACCACAAACCTTATCCGGGTGATGCTTCAAACTCTCCCTCCTATACCCCTTCTTGATCTCCTGCTCCGTCGAGTCCCTCGCGACGCCCAAAATCTTGTAATAATCCTTCGTTTTGCTCCTCTTCAGCGCCGCCTCCGCCTTCTTCAGCTCCGTCTTCAACGCCTTCACGTCCGCCTCCCCAGCGGACCCGTCCATCCCGACCTGCTGAATCGCAGCCTTGAAGTCCGCCACGCACTTGTCGTACTGCTCGAGGTGGAGGTGGATGCGCGCGCGCGTGCGGAGCGCCTTGAACGAGGTCGGCGTGAGCACAAGCGAGGCATCCGTGTCGATGAGCGCGTCTTCGTGTCGGTTGAGCTGTTGTTTCGCGCGTGATCAGTGGTCTTTGAAATCGACGTGGGGAGAACAGACCTTGAGCAAAGCCGTGGCCCGATTCGACAACAACGTCGCACGGATCTGCCCACCCTTGGCCTCCTCCTCTGCCTCTCCGACGCGCTGCAGGCCAAATCAAGAACGACTCCACGAGATAAGAATGTAAATCCTCACTTCCAGCGCCTCGCCGTATTTTCCAACCGCCTCGTCAAGCCGCCCCAACTTGAACGCGGCGTTGCCCTCCTCCTTTAGCCGCTCGACGTCCTTGACGCGCTTCCGTAGCCGCTGGGCGGGCTCGTGTCCAGGGTCGCCACGGAGCGCAGATTGCGCGTGCTGCAGCGCCTGCGGGAGGCGGCCGCTCAAAAAGAGCACCAGCCCGCGACATGTGAGCACGTCCGGCGAGTGTTGGTTTAATCGCAGGGCGTCGCTAGAGTCGAATAAGTCTTTTCTTAAAAAAAAGAAAAAGAAAGTGGAACAGGAACGCACTTGGCTGCAGCATTAGCCGCCTCCAGATTGCCGCGCGCCAACTCAAGCTCAACGCGCCAAAGCCGCCACTCGGTCGGGATCTCCCCACCCTCGCCCTCGATCCCCTGCAAGCACTTATCTAGCGCCAATCGCGCATGCGCCCACTCCTTCTTCGCCTTTGCGGATTCAAAGTTTTTAAGGTGCCCTTCGAGCAGGTTGATCTTGCTCTGCAGCTGCAGCGCCGGCGCGTTCCTGGGCTCGATCGCAATGACGGCCCGCAGCGTCGAGAGCGCGGGAGTCGATGAGCCCAGTGCGAATTGGCACCGCGCGAGGCGGAGGAGGGTTTTGGCGGAGGGGGCGGCGGCCTGCAGCGTTGCTGCGAGCTGGCAGTCGTCCAGCGCCGAGCGGAAGCGCTTGATACCCATATATGCCGCCGCCCGGTTGGTGAGGAACGACGGCTCGGCGGGATTCATTTCTTTGAGGGCGGCATGAAAAAAATTCAAGATATTTTTTGGTTACGAGTTCCGTCGATGCCTACCTATGGCTTTCGTGTACAGGTCGACCGCATCGCCGAATCTTGAGTGCAAAAAATGAATAATTTTGCGATACGCGTCGTACATAAGTCTCGCCGCACCTTTTTGCTTTGAAAGCGACATTACCCTGCTCCTTTACCTTTTCTGCCCGCACTAGTATGTCCTCCTCCGGTTCCTCTGGCTCTGGTTCTTGCTCGGGCTCCGGTGTGCGCTCAACCGACGGTGTACTGGGTACACTTGTGCTCGCAGAGGCCACGGGCTCGGAATTCCTGGAAGTACTGGACAGCTTAGACATGCATCGGTACGGCATGGTCGCACGCACCCATTGACCGGCGTGGATGCTGCGGGTGTAGAGGCCTTCTTCTTGGTTTTCGTGGATTTCTTGGCCATTTTTGAGCTCGACGGAGAGGGCGTGTGCAAGGTGCGATTTGTCTTTCTTGATTTCCTTGATCGGTCTCCGACCCGCTACCCGGTTTTATTTGTTGTCTTTGCTCGAGCACCTTCCAATCCAAGATCGGTATTCTTTAGCTCAGGAGCGAGAGGAGGATCTCAACTCAAAGCTCAAAGACTCAAACTTAGACTTCGTTTGTGATTAGGAGCATGGACGCGTCGGGAGGAATGTCAGCACCGAACTCACCGATAGCGGCTGACAGGACTCTTTCGAAATTCCTCGCCTCGTTGGATCTCAACAGTAAGCGAGAGCGCTGCGGGAACAACTGCACTGGGTGTAGTACGACAGAAAAAGATCTCGGCCGGCGACTGCTCAGATGCAGCAAGGTTGGCTCGTGGCTATCTACACGGAGGCCCCGTGAAGCTCCTGCCAAGGGTTGTCCGGAAAATTGGATATTTGAGGGCCAAATTTTCGATTTTCCTTGTCCGAAAATTGGATATTTGAGGACCAAAATCTCAAAACCTTGTCCGCAAATTGGATATTCGAGGGTTGGAAGCCAAAATTTTGGGCCAAATTGTAGGAAAGTTATCACCGGCCTAGTCCTTTATGTTGTGAGTCTGGAAAATGTCACTGTGGCCGAATGGTCTTTATGTCTTCGTGTCCACTAATCTTGTTTTCTGTGATCGCTTGTTCGAACCTCTTTGCTCCTCTTTTTCTGAGATTTCATAATATCTCACGCTTTTCATTCTCGCACTTCTAAATTTATTGTCTAACAGCAAGAGTTGTCAAGAGATAGAATAGCTACTGCAAGTCCGTTCGAAGGACTGTGCGCCGTATCGCGAGGTTTTTATCGGGCGGACATTGTAGTCGTTGGTAGAACCCTTACTTCCCCTGCGGCCTTAAATTGGCTGGCGTTCACGAAGCCCACCGTACAAAAGGAAGTGAAAAAGCTCACGATAAAGCTTCCCAAGCCCAACAGCCAAATATATACTATTATCCTTATACCTCTGTCCGGGAGCGAAGAACACAATTTAACGCGCGAAAAAATCGATTTTTAGTCATTCACGTGACCACCCCTGTCCGATTTTGGATATTTGAGGCCCAAAACCTGGAAAAAATTGGATATTTGAGGCCAAAATTCGAGGTTTTGGGCGGACAACCCTTGGCGGGAGCTTCACGGGGCCTCTACACGGTCGAACTGAATAGAGTTGATTTGTTAGTGCGAGACCGTGCTCTATTGTTCAAAGGAGGTATGACCTTCGTTCGCTTCTCATCGTGGCCTCGCTCATGTCTTGAATCATCTAGTGTCAGACTCGGAACTGGTGCGATCACGAGCTGGGATTTTTACATTCTTCACTGATAGCGCACACGCACTTTTCCACAGGCCCGTGCACAAAGGGTTTTGCGGAGACACAACACCCGGAAAGCTCATCGGCAAGCTCGTTAAAAACTTGACTAGCAGCGCACTCTTGCACGTGCAGCTGCAAGCATGCCTCATCTTAGCGTTCGATCTCCTTCAACGTCCGCGGTGCGACGAATGTCTTATCGCCCGAATGGATATTGGGATCGAGCCCTGCGACCTGGCGGATTTTGCGGAAATTTTCTTGGGAGGAGGATCGTCCAAGAAGAATGTTCAAGGCATGCTTCAGCTCAACGGAATCACGGCACCCATGAACCCGGGCAGGTTTGCGGCCGATCGCCAGGCAGCCTGGCGCAGAGCGCGGGAGGAGGCAGATTCCAACGGATTCCACGATGATGCTATCGCCTTCGTGGAATTCATCTACGCAGATGCCGAAATCTCCGCTTGCGTGCCTGTGCGAGTCGCGTCCAAGCTGAAGAAACAGGTGGCGGCGCGTATAGACCAGGGTCTCACCCTTGCAATGACCGCCACTCATGAGTTGAAAGGACATTATAACGACGTCAACTGCATACAGTAGTCCCAGTTACTCCCTCCTGGTCTCGTCGTTGCTTATTGCATTGATAGGTGCATCAACCAAACCATTAGGGCCGACAAGACTAACAAATTGCTGCTACGCACCTCGATGCGACCACGCGACATCAAGATCATTCGCGACATCGCCGCAGGCTCAGATAGCGTCCCAGCTATTATACTTCATGCGAAGATTGCCAGGGAACACGTCTATGAGGCAATTTATCAAATGTTCGTGGAACGGTGGAAGGCCGCGACTGGTGTGGCTCCGTCGATCCTGCCCCCGAACTCGAACCGTGTTGTATTTCGTCCGCGTGATGAGAACCCCAATGTGAGCTGGAGGAGGGGGTTAACTCGTTGATACTAGATGAAATCCTCTTGACTCTTATTATGTACTACAATATACAGTCGACTTTCTTGGTTAATTAATGGCCGCGGGGAAGCCAGAGCGGTTGCGCTTTATTCGAGAGACCACGGATTTTGGTCGATGTTCGCTGGCGCCGGATCTTGCCTAAATGTGAGGGATCACACATGCCTCCACATTTCCCTTCTATTTTGCGGTACGTGGAATCGCGGATGGGCATGATAGTAGTTGCTTCGTTTGGTTGAACCCACTTCAAGAGATTCTTGGGGACAAAAGTTAACGCGCGAATTTGGAAATCGCAGATCAATGCTCGTAGTGGTTAAAGAACCATATCCCTTCAGTAGCTTCGAGTCAAGCATCACAGGTGTGACAGAAATTTGAACCGTGGGAAGTTGAGTTGATGCATTGATCGTCATTTAACTCTGTCGTCCAATCGCCTGGAATTCGCACATCGCACACCTTGCTTGGATTTCCTGATTCCTGATTTGTGAATCGGCCGTACACTTTTCGCATCACCATTCGACGCCCAGATATTGAAAAAGAACGCAAGTATTGTGGTCAGACAATTTATCCAATCCACAGCCCCGAAAGGTTTTTCAACGCCTACTGTCAAAGCGAACGTCGGTCGGACTATTGTTAATTGTACACTGTATC
Organism: Mycena alexandri; assembly: GCA_029233265.1. NCBI lineage: Eukaryota > Fungi > Basidiomycota > Agaricomycetes > Agaricales > Mycenaceae > Mycena > Mycena alexandri. Next base: position 207,035 of record JARJCM010000118.1, on the reverse strand, counting down.
ACCAGTCACCTCTTGAATGAATGTGTTTCCCCTTTTTCTATGCACCGGACGGTACCCCTCCTGCATTCAAGTTCACGACTATTCCTATCGCTTAGCAACACGACTGGGACGAAATCGGGACTCCCCAACACCCCAAAAGTGAATAACCGCCGCCGCTGAATCCAACGTCCCGGTGGCTCAATTCGCGTAACGTCCAAGATTCACCGAACGGTTATACTGTGCAGTAAACTCTTGCCATTCATTGTTCAGCCGCGCGATGAACGTCGCCCCCATAGAGTACCGTACCCGTCCCGCAGCGTATACTGTACGCAGTCCAAGAAGGTTCCAGTTTGGTGCAGAGAAGAGGATGAAATTCAATATTTTGAAGAACGCAGTTCGTTTTGGAACCGTGGCGTAGACCGATTGATTGACCGTGACGTCCAGGCGCTGGCTCCCTTGCTGGCTCCCCATAAAAGTTGGACACGCGCTCACGGACTATCGAAGATAAGGTTATGAGCAGAAGCAGATGCAGGAAGGTCGTTCACCAAACAAAAACATGAGTCGAGCTGACAGACTTGGTAACGGCGAGGCTTTCAGAAGGTGAACTTACCCGCGACCGCGGCAGGGCTGATAGAAGAGCCCATCATTATTGTCAATCTCCGTAATACGTGGCACCTGTTTTTCTTCCACTTGTGTCTTACCAACACCGGCTCGGGCGCCACTTACCAACACCGGGTTCAACTTCACGCCAATGGCACCCTCCAAACAGACTAAACCTGCGGCCGTCGTCTGGGACCGCCGTGGAATGAAAAATCTTCATTTGATCCCAGGGAACATCGACGCCTTCGTGCGCGCCCAGATTGCGGAACAAGTCGCGCAGTCACCCGGAACCGTTTATGTTCCAGTTTCTTGGGAAGATACACAGGCCATCCACCATGCCCCAGGCCCGTCCTCCACCGGCCTCATGGACGCACCTTTCATCGGTGGAATTACATTTATTCGGATTGCGCATCGTCCCAATGCCCCGGCCACCAACGCCCCGCAAGCGGGGGTGGTCTTGAAAGATCCGAAGAATGTTATAGGACTTACCCCAGGGCATACAGTGACACCATGTAAGTTAAAAGCCGATAATTCCCAACTGCTGTTTTTATCTTGTTCTTTTTCACAGGCAGCATGTTCTTTCCAGCCGCCATTTTGCCACCCGACTCTCTCGAGAGGTCTGTAGGGCCGGATTTCATGGCGGATCCAACTTGTCATATTGGCATGATCAATGAGGGTGTCCAAATTGAGTACCTGATCTCGTACTGGAAAAAGACGCAAGTCAAGGCCTGATTTCTGTGGGTGTACGCTCTTTCATTCCCGTTTCCAGCTGACAACATTTAGAATCACATCCTGCGATCTAAAGATGTCCGGCCAATTAGAATAATTTTGGTGAGGACTCTTTGTCTCCCGAGAGTGACCTTGCTTACCGTTGTTCAGTAAATACAGCCTTCCGGTTTCCTGATAAACCCACAATTTGTCAGTAGTCGGTCACCTGAGAGTGCGGGCGACAATTGAACCAACTTTTTCTTGATAAAATGGTTTGTCGTGTTCGTACGATGAGGCTCCACCTTCCGAAGCATGGCAACGCTACTACAACATTTAGTTCGTAAGGAGCGAAACTGGACCATGGTCAACTTTTTGTGTCGGCCGGTCCGACCATTTCTCCAAACTCCCTCCTCACGACATCGTCGTTCAATGACGTTTAGCGCTTTGCCGCAACTCGGCTTCGGCAGCTCTTCCCTCACCCAATTTTTGGGTTAAGGATTGTTGCTAATGTTTCCTCCAGTTGAATGACCTCCTCTGCCAACCCTCTCCAACGTCGGCAACAGCGCATCTGGAAGTTTTTTTTATGCTCGGCCATCCTCATCGAACAAGGGAAAAGACGATGATAAGCCTCATTTAAGCCTTGAGGTCCTCCGGATGAGTGCTGAGATTGGTTCGGCGACTGGATGGCAGGCACGGGGAGACGCAAGTCCACGACACTGCTGTTTGTGGAAGACAAATAACCACCTGCACTAAGGTTCGGCGAGGGCGAAAGGCTGGCGGCGGGCGGCGCTGGACGCATGATGTGGCTGGGGGAAGCTGAACGGAAAACTGTGAGGCGGGTAGGACTCTTGACTCATAGATTGCTGATTTCCTGAAACGACCGAGAAGCACCGGGCTGTAGAGACGTTGGTACGAAACTCGCAGAGGTATCAATACCGGGATTAGCGGGGAAAGCCGGGGATGTGTCCGAATTTTGGCCATCATGGTCGGCCCTTTCCGGGTTCACGATACGAATGGTTTGGGAGTCCCCCGTCGTGGTAGATGTCGTGTCGGGTTGCTTTTTGGTAGCTCGAATCAAAGTGGAAACCAGAAACAGTAGACCCCGAACCGAGGCTCGGACAAGAGTATTTCCTAGAAGCAGTCTCCGTATTGCAGCTAAAACCCACCAATTGTGAAGCATTGTGTGCGTGGGAGGGGGGGGGGGGGGGGGAGACAACGTGGACGGCTTCCGTCTAAAGGGTTGGAACTCTGTATCAGACTTCAAGATAATTGAACTTTAACGTGCCCATCGCTCTCTGAAACCCGCTCACTTTGCAATAACAGTGACACTCGGGACAGCGTACGAAGATTTCCGTGCTCACCATTCCAGGCGTAAGATAATTGCAGGAAGACTGCGAGGAACTGAGCCGGGAGTCCCAAAGTGTCCACAAATCGCACCGAGATAGTATCGTCCAAAGGGCTAGGCGGCTTTGGGGTAGGGTGGTGCATTATTTGAAGACTAGGATTGAAATGGACTTCATCCAGACGGTCAAATGTGCGGAGAAAGTAAATAATCACTCAATAGGTGTGCGTACTAATTGGTTCACCAGGCGAACGTGTAGGCAACTCAACGTGCTGCGCTTACGAGCGAAGCGCACTTTCGAATGCAAGGCGGTTTTAGTCTGGCCAGCCGTAACCGCGACTTCATTCCTGAGCCACAAAAGGGGTGTCGGAAGGTTTGAAGTTGATGTTCAATGAGGATGGCCGAGCATAAAAAAAACTTCCAGATGCGCTGTTGCCGACGTTGGAGAGGGTTGGCAGAGGAGGTCATTCAACTGGAGGAAACATTAGCAACAATCCTTAACCCAAAAATTGGGTGAGGGAAGAGCTGCCGAAGCCGAGTTTCGGCAAAGCGCTAAACGTCATTGAACGATGTCTTGAGGAGGGAGTCTGGAGAAATGGTCGGACCGGCCGACAAAGGAAAAGTTGACCATGGTCCAGTTTCGCTCCTTACGAAGTAAATGTTGTAGTGGCGTTGCCACGCCTAGGAAGGTGGAGCCTCATCGTACGAGCACGACAAACCATTTTATCAAGAAAAGTTGGTTCAATTGTCGCCTGCCCTCTCAGGTGACTGACTACTGACAAATCATGGGTTTATCAGGAAACCGGAAGGCTATATTTACTGAACAACGGTAAGCAAGGTCACTCTCGGGAGACAAAGAGTCCTCACCAATTATTCTAATTGGCCGGACATCTTTAGATCGCAGAGTGTGGTTCTAAATGTTGTCAGCTTTAAACGGGAATGAACGAGCGCACACCCACGGAAATCAGGCCTTGAATTGCGTCTTTTTCCAGTACGAGATCAGGTACTCAATTTGGACACCCTCATTGATCATGCCAATATGACAAGTTGGATCCGCCATGAAATCCGGCCCTACAGACCTCTCGAGAGAATCGGGTGGCAAAATGGCGGCTGGAAAGAACATGCTGCCTGTGAAAAAGAACAAGATAAAAACAGCAGTTGGGAATTATCGGCTTTTAACTTACATGGTGTCACTGTATGCCCTGGGGTAAGTCCTATAACATTCTTCGGATCTTTCAAGACCACCCCCGCTTGCGGGGCGTTGGTGGCCGGGGTATTGGGACGATGCGCAATCCGAATAAATGTAATTCCACCAATGAAAGGTGCGTCCATGAGGCCGGTGGAGGAAGGGCCTGGGGCATGGTGGATGGCCTGTGTATCTTCCCAAGAAACTGGAACATAAACGGTTCCGGGTGACTGCGCGACTTGTTCCGCAATCTGGGCGCGCACGAAGGCGTCGATGTTCCCTGGGATCAAATGAAGATTTTTCATTCCACGGCGGTCCCAGACGACGGCCGCAGGTTTAGTCTGTTTGGAGGGTGCCATTGGCGTGAAGTTGAACCCGGTGTTGGTAAGTGGCGCCCGAGCCGGTGTTGGTAAGACACAAGTGGAAGAAAAACAGGTGCCACTCGACCGGTGTATTACGGAGATTGACAATGATGGGCTCTTCTATCGCTCCTATAAGTATAACAATGCCGCGGCGTCCAGTTTCTGGTTATATCCTTCCCAGGAGACCCTTTTCTCATGCATTTCTTCAACCGGACAAAAACTGGCCCTGTCGTTGAAGAGTCTCCGCGCACCGACCATGATTCGTCGCAGCGGATGGAGATTGTCCTCGACAATGAGTACCTATTTCTTCGAGGGACCGGCGTGGACGTTGAGCCGGCGCGCCTCTCAGGCAACATAGTTCTTCATCTGAATGAACCCACCACCATCCGATCTATTACTCTGCAGTTCCGCGGCAAGACATATCTCCCCGTCCCCCCGCAAGAGTCTAGTTCGTCGAGCAACCCCCCGGTATGCCATTTTTCTTCTGTCGTTTTTACTTTTTGGTATTCACGTCGAGACAGTCCACGTACATCCTCTGCAAACATAACTGGTCCTTTCTGGAAGGCCAAAAAAAGCAGAGCCACACATTGAAGGCGGGCCGCCATCTCTTTCCATTTCAACTGCAGGTCGGCGGGTCCCTACCATGCAGCATTGTTACCGACGCGTTTGGCGGCGCGTCTGTCACCTACAAATTGCGAGCGACGGCTCAGCGCACTGGATTTAGCCACAACTTGGGCGCCGTCGCGCCTGTGTTTCTGATACGTTCATTGGGCGCGACGGCGCTCGAATACCAGCAGACGCGCGACATTGAACACTTGTGGTCCGACAAATTAATGTTCTCGGTCGCGATTCCTCATACTGCGTGGCCCGCCGGCGACGAGTTTGTTGCGTTACTCAAGATCTCACCATTAGTCAAGGGTGTCGGTGTCCTCTCGGTGACCACCTCCCTGCGGGAAACAACCAAGGCGTTCGGACGTCCCGCCTCTGTTACCCGCACCGTCGCATCGGTGACCCACGAAATAGTCGGGGGGAAGGCTGTCGAGGCGAAAGAGTTTGTGGATAAGGGCAAACATCCACTTTTCTCTCTGCCGCTGCGGTCTTCCTCGACCTCGTCTGTTCCAGAGGCGGGTCACAGTAGCGGTAACAGCAGTGCTTCAAATTTGACTCCGCCCACCGACCCCGCACAAAGCGAAAGCGACGTTGTGCGTGTCTTTTCGTCGTCATTTCCTTCATCATTTAAATTCCCACAGGTCACTTCTCTTCCCATGCATATTCCCTCCCACTTGACGCCCAGCCATCAACTAGATCCAATAAAAATAACACATAGCATCCACTGGAGCGTTATCGTCACCAATGTTGATGGACACCTTTCAGAGCTGTTCTGTTCACTGCCCATCACCCTTCTCGATTCACAGCTCTTGAGCGAAGCTCGCGCACATACAATACTCGCGCGTCAACTACTCGTCGGGGGGCCAGAATCACAGCCAGAGCCGCAAGACTCGAACGAGCTCCCCAGCTATGTCGCGCACGTCCGCGATCGCGTCGCCAACATGTTCCTCTCTGGTGAGTAGTAACTAGTTTCCAATTATTCTCGATCGCACCTGCTAACAACTTTTACAGAGGGTAACACTATGCGCGTCACGAATCCATGGATCAAGAGCGGGGTAAGCCCTATCCTCCGCGAAGGGGCAAAATCCATGCCAGCGAATGCCACCCCGCTAGAGCTCATCTCCGACACGAACACCCGGTACACCCCCAACCCCGAACGTCCAGTCTTCCTTGACTGGGTCAACGCCGAACTCCTCATATCCCAAGGTGCGACGCGAATGCTCCCCGTGGAGGACGCAGCAGACCCCGACGGCACGCACACCCCCGGGACCCCTGGCGCTGGCGCCGACCACCCACCAACGCCGCCGACGCCCGCTGCGGACGGCATCGCGACATACACGCACGCAAGCAACGCCTCGCGCGCCCTCGCAGGGCTCTTCGTCGCGCAGATGGAACCGACGAGCGCGCTAACACATCCGCACTGGCTCACCGGGCGCCCTGACCCGAAGGACCCGCGCGCGAGCTCGGTAGACTTGCAGCGGCGCGTACGCGAGGTGACGGTCTCGGAGCCGCAGTCGAGTTCGGTACTGCTGCATCGTGCGTTCACGGAGGTGCCGGACTACGAGGTTGCGCTGAGGGGGTTCCTTGGGGGTGTGCCACCGTTGAGCAGCATGCAGGGACTGCCTTCGTATGATGAGGCGTCGCGAAGTGGGACGCCGGACTTGTCTGCAAAACATGCTGCAGCTGAGAGTATGGCTGGGCCCGCATCTTAACTTCTGGCTGAATCGAGCGGATCCCTTGGCACTTTCGCAACGCATTGTACCTACATGAGTACCTTAAATATCTAAAACACCGAAAACATGCAATAATAGTAATCGAAATTGTAACAGTTCACTCGCGCAGTGCTAGAATGCCCAGCAAACGCCCCAAAATACTCTTGGATTCTTGGAAGGTATGCCGTGGCACTGCAGAGGACAGCTTAATCACCACATTGAATATCCTCGACGCAGGCGTTAGTGCATTTTTTGTTTCGTAACGAAATAAGTAGGACATCCAGACTACTGCAAGTCGCTAACTTTGATCTCGAACAATTGCCCTGGCCACTCCTTTTCATTCCGAGTCCTCGGAGGATTAGCAAACTCCCTCGCTCTGGAAAAACCATTCCTGAGATAGTACTTCACAAGCCCGTCCTTCCCAGGCGGTCCCCTCCAGCAAACCAGTCGTAACCAGTCTGCCTTTTCCTCCACCGCAAGCTTCTTCGCAAACTGGAGTAAAAACTCTCCAACCCCCCGACCCACAAATTTTCTGTGCACAGCTAACGTCTTCAGGAAAAGCTCCTTCCCCGGTTTGTCCTCGGCGGTCATGGGCAGGTGGTCGGAGCGAAAGGGTGTGATGTCGAGGTATCCTGCGGGCTCTCCGTCCACCTCTGCTATCCACCGCCGCGCTCCTTTGGCGTCCTCTAGCGGAATCATTTTGCGGACTCGTTCCTTTACATCGGCGCTCCATGACTCCGCGCCCCATTGCGCTTCGAGTCCCTTGCTTGCCAGCCATTCAACGCAAGAGTTGAAGGTCGCACATGCGAATTCGAAGTCGGATTCCGAGTCTGAGGTGTATGAGCGGCGGATCGTAATCGACATGAAGTGGAGGTCAAAGATTTAGCCGCGGTGGAGTTGAGCCAGTCGTTTCTTATACTTGGCTGCGGCGCTGCGCATGGCAAATGGGTATCCAAGACACTAATACACGCGGACCGCCAGAGGCGGCGGCATCCGCCGGAATCCAGGGACCATCCGGCGGATGTCGACGCGTTGGCATCCACATCCCGACGGATCATCAGGGAAATATGCCGGCTTCCTTCAATCCAAGTGGGAAAGTCGGCCTGTCTGTGAGACTCTTTCTTCCGACCTTCATCATCTTTCTTTCTCCTCATCCACGTGTATGCAACACCCATGGAGTTCCTGAGTTCAAACAACCCCCTCGCTTTCTTCTGCCGCTGAACTCCCGCAAGAACAAGCTGCTTCATGGCCAGCATCTCTGAGCCTATATGAGCTTGTCCATCAAGCTGAAGCAGTTGGCCTCAAGACTATCCATCTGTACGGTCATTTCGATGAGGAGGTAGTGAAGTCATTCTTACACCTTAAATAGTGGGTCAAGTTTTTGAGTACCAATTGAGATTTACAAGCTCAGCTAAAAATTATGGATTAAGATTATATTCTTGAATGGCCACTCTCCCCGTTCCATGTGCTTCCAACTCCTTGCCATCTTCTGCTAGCTTCAGATGGGCTGCAAGTGCTCTATCGGCCAGTTCAGTGAGTCTTTGGAGTGCGACAGAAATATTGTGGCGGGCTAGATTTGTTTGCACTTTCAGAAGTATGTTATGTCGCGCCTTGACGAGTTAGTTGCTCATGGCTCTCCTGAAGCTTGTTGTTGAGGGTCTCGATCTACCGGTCAACAAGTAGTAGAGTCTTCTGCTGGGCGTTGTCTATTTGTGATTGAGAGGCGAAGTCAGACCAATTTAAAGTGAGCAAATACCTCAATGTTGAGCTATGTTATACATCAAGTGGTGAGACGTCAAACCTCTAAGGTGCGCAATTTCAGAGCGTCAAATGCCTGGCCCTTCAGAAGACCTCTGAGCAGGGTGCAATGAACCCCTTCACGGTTAGCGTCCCGATGAGTAGACTCTATAAGATTAATGCTTGCGTCTCCCGCCCGCCAAACCGCTTCCGGAATGAAACTTCGCTCCCAGCAGATGGCCTCGAAGACAGAATGAGTGGTCTCCTTGTTGTGTAACCGATCTGCTACCAACTGAGCACGAGCACGGAAACACAGATTTTAAAGAGTACACGCACCATTTCCGGCCTTGCCGCCTTTTTCTCGAATCGCTGTCAACACCCCGTTCCAGCTTTAAACACAAGAGACTGTACATCAGCCCCTTTACTTCCTGTGTAACACCACAGCTGGTAATATTGCGGTGATAGTGGTTAGAGCAGAGGCGAAAAAGGTGATGGAGATGCTCATAAGGTGTAAGACTTTGAATGCTGTGATGAGGCTCGTGGAGGTTGGCCTTGAGCGGCATGGAAGCTGCTCGTGCCTGAAGGTATAGTCCTAGATCTGTCCGGAGTTAATAAAAGAAATGCATGCATTCACAAGGGTACGCGCCTTTGGCTTGGATTATCAACCCCTTCCTCCACTTCAACTTGGGAGTCATGGCTGAGCGGCTTGCAACCAACTCACAAGCTGTCTCAAGGTGTCGTAATCCTTGGCGCACACTCTATCAGCGCTATATCAGCATGTGCCAATGGCCAACGCTGGCCAACGATATCCACTGGCGGCCACCACCGGTGGGCGACAGCGAACTTTCCAGCGGCGGGTATACGTGATCTGAACGATTGTCTTCAGATTTAACGCAAGACATACTAGAGAGGCTGGTATCGAGCCTAATATTACTCTGGGCATCTCGTCTCAGCGGCCACGAAGGGCTACGACCGCTTACGACCATCGCTGGTCTGACTCCGAGGCACACGAAGGAACGACGATCATATTTCACATGATTCGCCATCAAATGATGGCTGCACTTAAGACGCAAGACATTTGTTGGTCTTTCCTTGCATCTTTCTCTGTTTTCTTCGTCTCCCACCTTGAGGGTTTTATTTTCGTCTTTCTTTCGTCTCCGGCAGCGCCCATTTCGCTCTTTCTTTTCTACGGCTATGCTTGCATTAATCTCTCTTCTTACACTCGTTCCTTCTACCCTCTCTGCGCCGATTTTTGGCCTTTCTAGCGGATCCGACGATGCTGCTGCTACGGGCGCTACGACCTCCATCGCCCTCGCTGATGTACAATCCTCCCTGTTACGTCCGGCGCAGTTCGCGCGCGTCGCCTACTGCTCCAGCAAGTCTATCACGGACTGGACTTGCGGTGAACCCTGCACATCCCTTGGAAACGTGACGTTCTTGCAATCTGGCGGAGGTGTGTGCATATAACGTGCTTGGCTCCTGCGCCATCGCTCATCTTATGCGCAGACCAGGGTCTTATCCCATTATGTTCGTCTTAATAGCGAGGCATGCTTTTTGCAGGACTCTGATCCTTAGGTCTGATACAGATTACATCGCGCACGATCCTAGCGATAACAGCCTTGCCGTGGCGCACGAGGGGACGGATTCCAAGAACATGTACGTACCTTCGACTATCCCTCGAATGATTCTCTGATATTGTCTAGTCTCTCCATCCTGAATGATGTGAAATTCGGGTTGGTGGATCTTAACGTCACGCGTTTCCCTGACACCGCGGGTAGTACGTGGCTGCAGTTAGGATTATCTGTACCCTGCTCACTGAAATATTCGTCCAACAGAGGGCATACAAGTCCATTCGGGCTTCCAGCAAACCTTCGAACGCACCGCGGATGGCCTACTCGCTGGGGTGATGAAAGGATTGGCCAGTACTGGTGCGAAGAAGGTGACCGTCACTGGCCACAGTCTTGGTTTGTCGCATTCACCGTGGTCTTTCCATCCTCTAACCCTCCACAGGCGCCGCACTTGCGACCATGACTGGAGCCCTCATTAAAAAATCGGTTGATCCCTCGGTCGAGGTCACTGTGACCGGGTTCGGTCTCCCGCGTGGCGGTAATCAGGCTTGGGCCGATTTCCTCGACTCAGATGTTCGTCCTTTGCATTCACCATAAGCCCCGTTAATCCCTTCCTCAGGTCGGCGTTCAGTACATGACCAACCAGAACGACCCTGTACCCATTGTGCCGCCACGTTCGCTAGGGTTCCACCATTCGAGCGGCGAGGTCCACATTGTCGACGATACGCAGCAAGACTTTGTGGACTGCCCTGGCCAGGATAACGAGAACTGTTCGACCGGCAACTCTTTGCTCAAAGTAGACGTCACTAACCACAAGGGTAAGCACCGTGTATATCTGCAGTTCTCCGAGTTGACGTGTTGATACAGGGCCCTACTTTAACGATATCTCGTTTGGCAGGTCGGCCTGCCCAGATGGCCAATGAGCACTGATGACGGGAAGGGAAACTTTTGTTGGGTACTTATAATGCAGCCTTGCTTGATAATAATAAGAGCAGTGACTTTATAAACTTGAGGTATTTGACCATGGGTGATTTCTTTCACGAGAGAGCGGTTTACTTCCTAGCATTCAGCTGCATGTGGATCGATTCGTCACCTTGGGAAGACCAAGCTCATGCTTCGAAATAAATCTCAAAGATGTATATTAGGTTCAAACTTCAGCAAGTTTTTCGGAACAGCTTATCTTACTCCCTGGCCTTGAGCACACGGGGTCGAAGACCCTTATTTTTAGCGAAGGATATGCGTCTCATTTTCCCCAAGTCTGGTACTTGATTTGATTTTTTTTCTTCCGCTGCGCGGCGCCCTTTATACCCCAATCCCAGCCAAGGCGAGGGTAAATACGTGCTTACTTATGTATGGCGTTCAAGCTGAACCGTGGTCCTTCCAAGGTGTTTTTTTTTTTCTTTCTTACGCTGCGCGGACTGGTCCAAGTTTGATTCAAACCGTGGGTAATCTCAAAATACCGTACAGCCACAATCTCGTCACCATCACGATCGGCGATCGCAGTTCTCTGATTGTCCCGAAATAACTATTTCCACATCCATCGCGGCCTGCTAATTTGTGCTACTAGCCTCTAGGGTTTGCTCTGGTCTATGTATCCCAAATCCAACTCATTACGTTTCGCTCGTGTTGGTCCCCCAACCCTTAAACATCCTTGGAATTCCTCGCAACAACGGCAGCCGGTTGATACGGTTGACTAGATGAACCTTATGGCTGTTGCAGTCTCCGAAAATCCCATGTCATCAGTACACCATCCCTATACTTGAAGCCGCGGAGAAGCTAGTTCTTTCTCCTTCTTCCTTCGTCCCTGCGGGTCGCTTTCTTTCCCTTCTCTGGCAGCGCCTTTCCCCTTTTTTTCTTTTCCGTAGCCATGTTTGCTTTATTAAATTTCCTCGCGCTACTTTCTTCTGCCCTCTCCGCGCCGATTTTGGGTCTGAGCCCTGGTTCTGAGAACGCTGCCGCCACAGGGACACCGACTGCCTTGGCTCTCTCCGATCTACAGTCTTCTTTCAAGCGCCCAGCACAGTTTGCCCGTGTCGCATTCTGCTCCAGCGTGTCTATCTCGAACTGGACGTGTGGCGAGCCCTGCACGGCGCTCGGCAATGTGACATTTTTGCAATCCGGCGGAGGTGCGTGCACATAACGTGCTCGACTGCTGCACTATAACTCACTGTACGCACAGATCAGGGCCTCATCCCACTGTGTTCGTAGCTAGGCATCCTTTTGCGCAGGACACTGATCCTGGGTTTGATACAGATTACATCGCGCACGATCCCACTGACAACAGTATTGTCGTGGCACACGAGGGGACGGTCACCAGTAACATGTAAGCTCAGTCGATTTTCCCCTCTCGTGTCTCATGTTTCCCAGTCTCTCTATCTTAAACGACGTTAAACTCGGCTTGGTGGATCTCAACGTTACCCGTTTTCCCTCCACCGCGGGTAGTACGTCTCTTACCACTCTCTTACTTCCCTCCCTGGAATATTCGTCCGGCAGAGGGCATACAGGTCCACTCGGGTTTCCAACAAACCTTCGAACGCACCGCGGATGGCCTACTTGCTGGGGTCATGAAAGGACTGTCGGATACTGGTGCGAAGAAGGTGGCGGTTACTGGCCACAGTCTGGGTATGCCCAACTGTTTCCCACAGCTCTCAGTTTCTGAAAAATCAAAACTGCAGGCGCCGCAGTTGCGACCATGACCGCAGCTTTCCTCAAACAATCCGTTGATCCCTCGATCGACGTTTCTCTGGCAGTGTTCGGTCTTCCCCGTGGCGGTAACCAGGCCTGGGCAGATTTCCTGGACTCTACAGTTTGTTTCTTTGTACTCCGAGTCCAGGGTGTACGCTCATGTCTCCGCTATCAGGTTGGCGTCAAGTACATGACCAACCAGCAAGACCCTGTACCCATTGTGCCGCCGCGTTCGCTAGGGTTCCAGCATCCGAGCGGCGAAATACACAGTCTCGACCAGTCGCAGAACAACTTCACATCATGCCCAGGGCAGGATAACGAACACTGCTCCACAGGCAACTCCCTTCTTCAAAGCAACACTACGAACCATGACGGTGAGCAAACTACAGAATGCCAGAACCCAGTTAATAAACGTTAACAACGCAGGGCCGTATCTCGGCATAACCTTCGGCCGAAAGAGTTGTCCCGACGGTCAGTAAACATGCATATGTACTCGGACGCGGAAGAGAAACTGTATCGAATATGCTTAATAATGTAGCGTTAATAAAGATAGTGGCTCTGGTGACTCGAAACGACAACTGAATAATAACTTTCCGTCCTGGACAACATAGTTACAACTATACAAACATCAACCGCCTTTCATTCCTTTGAGAAACTCGGTCTTCTCATCGCCGCTCTCCATGTCATCTATGGCCTCCCTGCGGCGATGTCAGTGGGATAGGAACCAAAGTGTTATTCATACTCACTCATATGCGTGCTGACACTCCGCAAAGAGACTCTTCCCCTTCCCCCAGTCGCTTTTCTTTTGCCTCTGGGAGTTCCTGGAGAGCATGTCCTGATCCAACTCTGCAATCACTCGTTACTTCTCAAACGACGCAACTTGGAAGGCTAAAACACACCTTTGATTTCGCCCAATTCTCGCATCTTGTCGATAGGAAGATATTGCCTGAATAATTCGTCGGTTTCGGACCGTCAAAAACTTTTTGGGCTTACCATGATTTGGTCTTGTCGAAAAAGCGGATGATGTACAACCATTCTTTCTTCCCTTTCTTCTTCTTCCGCTCTTGCAGTGTTTCCTGCAGGACCTTCACCGGTATCAATTCATCCGCATCTGCGAACACCATCGCAGGCCACCAAGGAAACGAGACTGGAATCGCGGATGAGAAGGGAATATATAGGAGTATAATAAGTCTCTTACCTGCTTTTGCCCACACTTAATGACCAATAAAATCAACGAAGCTCAGATTATCATGAGCGTTGGCTCACCTAGAGTTCCGGCCTCTACTTTTTTCTGTCCCGACAGTCGACCGAGGTCATCTATCCGATCCCGAGACCGCGCACTTGATGAAGCAGTCGCGGGAGGAGCAGACACAGACGCAGCCGCAGCCTGGTGCCCGTTCGCCGGTTCCTTCCGAGTGCGAGACCGAGACGTTCCCCTTGATGAAGCAGTACGGGGAGGAGCAGGCACAGACACAGACATCGCCTGATTCCCGTTCACCGGCTTAGCGTGGCTCCGGAGAGCAGGCTTTTCCGGTTCTGGTTCTCCGTCGGCGGGCTCGTCCAAACTTCTGTTCGTAGCCTCGTCCGGGCTTAGGGCCGCAGGCTCATCCAGTCTTCCGGCGGAAGGCTCATCCGGCTCCGGTTCTTCAGCCGTCGGCTCAGCCGGGACGCCTCCCGTAGGCTCGACCTCTCCGCCCGCAGGCTCCTCCTGTACGCGACTCACACCCGAATCTTTATCCGTAGGCTCCTCCTGTTCACCACCCGCAGGCTCCTGTACACGACCCACGGGCTCATCCGGCTGGCCATCCTCAGGCATGTGCTGTTCTGCGTTGGCGGACTGATCCTGCTCGCGCATGGGTTCATTTGGCATTGCATGGGCGGAGTTTTCGTCCGGGTTCGTGAGGTATGCTTCGAGATCGCTGAGATCACTCAATTCTGATCCCTCGTCCGTGTCTGCGTCGGCGTCGGCGTCGGTCTCTTCTCCATCATCTCCCTCTGGTTCTGGCGAGGGTGAGATTGAAGATAATGGCGGAGATAGCGGGTCGACGTCCATCTGAGCGTCGGCAGCTGCAGCGGCCTCGGCCGCCAGCCGTTCCTCCTTCCGGCGCAAGCTTTTCTCCTTCCGAATCGCAGGCGTATCCAGCTCCTCGATGATAACCAGGCCATCCGGCGTGCGAATCACGTTTGGCGGTGGAATGAACACTCGCTCCGGCGTCACCAAAGGAAGGGAATTCAGCCGTGAGGGCCCTGAGTCAACAGATCTGTTCGCCACCGTTGCTTTTGAAATCGGCCGATCTGGCTCATCTACATCCATAGAATTGTCGGCGGCGCTCGACGATGTTCTTGGGGGTTCATCAGCGTCTTGTAAGGTTTGGTTGTCCGACGCTGCGGTGCTGAACACGGACAAACGAGACGTGCCGCGATTGTCTAAAGTACAAATCAGAATACGGAAAAACAAACGTGATATAGCGCTTACCCAGTCGAGCTCTCTTTTTGGGCGGAGGTGCAGAGGATTGATCTACATGAACGCGATTATTACGCCGAGAACCGGCAGGTAAGATCCAGCCTTGCTCGAACATCGTGAAGGAGTCTCGCTCGTCGACGTGCTCAACCAAAGGAATATCCCCGGGGGCCGTTAGCTGTGCGGAAGGCCGCCTTGGGCGAGGGGCCCCGGACGCATCAGACGAACCAGACGCCTCACCAGACGTCGCAGAAACAGATGCAGATACCTTCCCGGCCCTGGAGTGACGAGGCGGGGCAGATGTAGAAGTGGATGCCTCAGCATTCGCTTCGAAGGCCACGGCCGCAGCAATGGCACCGCGAGTTCGACGGGGACCGAAAGAGGCTGAAGCCATTGCTGCAGCAGAAGCTGCTTTTTCGGCCTCTGCAGCAGCTTTCAACTTCCTTCGTCTCTCTCTACTTCTTTCCCTGTCAGCCTCGCGATCTCTCTTTTTCTTCTCCACCTTAGTTGTTGGTTTCGAAGGTCTCGGAGGAGGAGCGGACGGAGCGGGCGGAGGAGCGGGGGGAGGAGGGAGCGGTTTCTTCTTTTCTAACTCGAAGTTGAAGAGGGAGGTAATAGGGTCTGCGGAGAGGAGGAGGTCCGAGTCGTCTTTGATGGCGTCGGCGGAAACAAGGAGTTCGAGAATCGCCAGTGGAGGTTCAAGGTCGCCGATGACGGGAGGAGTCCATGATGGGGCGTTACCATCCGGCGGCTCAGTCCGTAGAGCAGGGGAGGAAGAAAGCCGATCCAGATCCACGAGAATTGGTTGGGCGGTAGCTTGAATCCTCAAGGCCGTCTTGCGGAAAATCGTGCCGTCCTTATTATACAAAATTGCGTTGTCGAGCACTAGATGAATATCGTCCTAATGATGGATGAAGCTACCATCTAATGACGCAGCGAGAAAGCGCCTGACCTTAAAAGACTGAATATCCCAATATTGGTGGTTATCGAGTTTGGCTTCGATGTTGCTCCATGACATGGGATTCTTGACGACCTCGAAATAATCCGGTACGTCCTTCTTGCTAACAGGGAGCTTGAAATAGTCATTTCGATCTAGTCTAAGCAGAAATGTAAGTTGAGGCGTCAAGAATTGGAACTGGCGACCTACGCCGAAATGCGGTCGAAGGCCGACCGAAGTTGCGGAGCGTGTGGAAAGAGCGCACGAGAAAGAAACTCTTGGATGAGCTGTGCTTGCTTGAGCTTTCGAGTCTCCCGTCTGCGGCTGAGTTGCGTCAAGCCCTTCAGGTCCTCGAGATCTTTGCGCAGATGTTGTAGTTGCTATTCGGCCGACCGTCAGCTGCCGTGCAATGAAAGGGAGTGAAACCAACCTCTAGTTTCATGAGTTTTTCTTCCTCTCCCTGCATCTTTGCACTAGTACTCGCAGTCCAAGGTTCGAGATGTAGTCGCTTTAGTAAGGGAGCTCCTCGTCTGGCCTCTCGTTTCAGACTCCAGTACTTGCACATCATGGCGATAAACTCCTGCTTCTTCCGAATGGTGGTCCGGCTGATATATTGGAGGATTCGATCGATAATGATTGCAGGCACCAAAGGCGGCCCGGGTCTGTAGCTCTTCGCATATGCACGCGCCGACTTGGACAATTTAGTGCTGTTGTATTGCTCCTCATCATCCTCCTCCTCCTGTTCAGCCTCCAGTGCCGCCTCCCGGAGGTCTGCCTGCTCTTTCTAGAACGCCGTGAGTGCCGAGGAGGGAGAGTTGAGAGAACGACGTACGGATAAGTGCTTATCGCAGTAGGCTGTCAGCTGGCCGGGTTCAACGCCCGAGGTGGTCTTCATCGGTAATAGCAACTTGTCCTTGCGACCGCATGTCACATGAAATGCAAGGGAACACGATTGTTTGGCGCATTGAATGCATGCACCTTCGCGTTGTCCGCATATGATGCATTTCTGCTAATGAAATTAGAAAAGGGAGAGGTCTCACAGCAAGAAGAGACCGCTAACCAATTTCCAGCGTGGTTTCACGATTTTCTCTACGCCTATTATGGGCTCCATAAAGACATCGTTAGAGACACGCGTCTCTGGTACCCAGATTGCGCACAGCAGGTGGATCCACTCTCCTTGAGATGTCTGCTTGAAAGCGCCGCCCTCGTTCGGGCACAGGATGCAGGACTGACGAGAATTAGAAGAAACAAGGGAGAGACGTGCGGTGGTGTCTTACCACCGGGTTTTCAGGAGAGACGGTACATTTCCGGCATAACCATTGCCCTTCTGGAATATATGGAACGCCATAGCAGTCTACGCGACGAATTTAGCAGTCAAGTATTAGCGCAAACATGAACTGACCTTGGTGAACCGCGAGATTACAGCCGTCGCAGAATACAATTGCATTGCTGTTATCGGCCTCGGAATCATCACAAATGGCGCATGTCGAGTCTTCCGAAGGGAGCGCCAAATCGGGTTTCGGGATATGTTTGGTCTTGAAATAGATGTTCACGAAATCATCGCAAGGAGGACGCTACGCTACGCACCAGGTTAAACCACTCTTTCTCCAGTCGGTCCATCACGACTTCGAAGACTTCATACGTGACTTTGTCCAACTGTTCCTTCTTCCGTTCTGCGTTTACTGCATCTAGCCATTCTTGATCTGCCGACATTATAAGTTGATGAAAGACGCGCATACAAGCGCGCAGACGCGTGAGTGGCCTACCCTGCTCGTCCATATCGTATTCCACCTGCCGCTCCAGGTCGATCTCGAGTGGTTCTGCAACGACGTTCGGTACACAAACTGCAATTATCCGAAGCGAGAACCGCACCTATATGGCGAATGTACTGGTCGGGTCGGTGGAATTCGGAGAAGTCGTTGTCTACGTGTTTTTGTGAGCCAGCGAGCCACCCCGACCATCAAAGGACTTACACCCGAAGCCGCGCGACTGTGCTTCGTGGACCCCGCTAGGTTGGGTGGACACATCGTCTTCAATCTTCTCGAATGAGACTTTGGGCAGCGCAGGCGCGGGCGCTACGGGGGATGCGTGGCCGCCGCGAGCCATTTGTGCCTCACGCGTACAGTTCAAGAGGCTTAACTGCACAAAATTCTTAATTGCGGTAAGGACAAAGGGACCTTGACACTTGTTTGGTTCCAAAGGCATTCCCTTCCACGAAAAATAAAATAATAATCTACAAATTACAGGAATAAATTCCCGACGTGGACTACAGCTCAGCCTCGTCCTTTCCGACGTGCGACTCGTCCACCTTGACCGCCTTTGGAGCTGGTGTCGCTTCTGTCGTCGGCTTGGCCGCTTCTGTTTCCGCTTTCACTACTTCAGTCTCCTCCGGCTTCGCTGCGGTCTCAGCCGAGGCCGCTTCGCCCTCCTTAACCTTCTTCAACGGCGGAGGGGAGCCAAAGCCATGGACGTCGTGGTAATTCTCCGCGTTTCCATTCAACACGGCCTGCTCAAAGTCGATGAGGTCGGAGTATCCGCCATGGAGAAGGGCTATCCGCTGAGCCTCCTGTTTTTGCTGGATTGCAAGCTCCTCCTCGCTCGGTTCAAACTCCTCCGCCTTCGCCTCTTCATTGATCACGTTTATATCAGCGGTACCGTCGATGACCGAGTCGAAGAATTTGCTCAGAGAGTCGAATTTGTTGATGCCTGGATGATATTAGAATCTATCGGGTCGACGAAGCGACGAAAGGCGACAAACCTTCATAACGGAACGGCTTGGTCGATCCCGGAGAGTAGACAAGAACCTTGGACTCCTTCTTGTCTCCTGCCTCGAATCCCAGAGCCACAGAGGACTTTCCTTTACGGTCACGATGGGTTCCGAATTCCAGCTGCCCCTTGTATTTGTTTGCGAGCACTTTCCAGAGAAGCGGTACTTTTTTGTCCTTCGTCAGGAGTAGCGTACGCGTCTTGTCGACCTCCTGCAGACACCGGTAAATCCCTTCTATTGCCGCAGCAATACTTGTTGCCTACCTTCTCGATCCACGGAACAATCTCCTCGGTCCTGTACAATTTGGTGAACGAGGAGGGTATCCGACGTGTCGCATAGTAGTAGAAAGCACTAGCTGTACGCTCGGCACCCTCGTAAACCATAGGCGGAACCTGGTTCCCTCGAGGGAACACCTGTATCGAAATTAGCGTCGTCTGGCAGCGAGGACGTATATTATTTGCCTTGATCGTAGGAAATCCCTTAACACCCTGTTCCGCACACAGCCGCTTGTTCTTGTCGTCGTCGCAGTCAACAGCATACAGGGGAAGCAGGGGGTGGAGACCGAGGGCAGCCTTGCTGTATTCCGGCGCCAATCGTTGACAGTGCTGAAAACATGGTGAGGAGCAGAGCCCAGCAATAAAGCATCCAGTCATACCCCACACCAAGGGGCAACGAAAGCGACCAAGCTAGTTTGCTGCAATGCATTTCAATTCACAAGATACCAACCACGAAGTGAAACGACCAACATTAGCCTTCATGGCCTTTTTGAAGGTTTTGGCATCGAGCATCTTCACCAGCGAGTCTGGCGGGAAAACCGCCGCCGACGCAAACGCCGGTACCAGTGCGAGCGACAGCAAGAGTCGAGAGGAGAGCATGGTGGAGGTAAAAGTGCGAGTGAGAGACACTGATATTAATACTCGGCTACCAATCACCAATCCGAAACCCGGGGACACGTCAGTCACTTCCCGCGGGTTACATACCGGCAGTCCAAAGCGGAATCAGTGGTTGTCTCCCGAATTTCCGTAGACGAGCGACGCGTATCCGGTACCGCAGGCGTGGTAGAAGCCGATGTGAAGCTCACAGTCGCCGGAGATTGCAGAGGAAGAATTTCAGTATACGCGTTCGTGACGTCCGTGACCGTGTCTCGTGTGTGTGACTCTACTAGGCTTTTGATCCCACCCCACAGCGGGCAGCGCGATCGCGAGGAACGCAATGAAGACACGACTGACTCAATGTGGCCGCAGTGATACGGACTGCATCTTAATATCCACCCGCTAAAAATATCAGACTTCGAATCGAACTCCTCGCGGAAAGGAAGACTTTTCAATCAAGATTCAAGACGAGCGATATATCTTGGCTACGAGAACGAGTCCTGGTCAACTCCAACGAAGGGTATCTTCCCAACGTTTCTGCAATGCCATGGAATGCGCTTCTGTCTGTCTGAACTGTCCAACGCCGCGTGTTTCTGGATCTGAATCCTCGAGGCTACTAACCGGTACTACCCCATCACGCACCTCGCGCGTGCGCATCCTTATCCTGCTTTAAAAGGCTTTCTCAAGTATCTGGCTCGATCAACCGCCCCTCCCAGCTTCCCCCACCTTGATCGTACCATCGTCGCAAAATCACTACGGCGCCGAGCTCTCTCTTGTATACCTGCTACCAAAACTTTAAAGCTATGATTCCGGTCGCAGACTCCTTCAACGTCGTCGTCTGTGGATTCGCGACGCTCGCAGCGACCGTCGGCTATGCCTACACTCGCAAAGCTCGCCCCCTTCCGTCGTATGCAACGCTTTGCGGAAGACTTTCAAAAGAAACTTACTCAATGTCGGTAGACGGGCTGTCTCACAGCATGCGCTGGCGGACCAGTCTATCTTGGATTCTTCGTCGACCATTGTCGTCCCCGAAAAGTCCATGGATGAATCCGATGCGAACAAAGAGAATCCTCTGCCCGACCAGGCTCCAGAAGCATCGCCCAACACAATCCCCGAAAAATCAATGCCCGACCTTGATTACAGCGCAGAGAGTATTACAGTATCAGAAACCGCAGCGATAGTACCAGAGGCCGCACCCACCGTCCTCGCCGAAAATAGCTCGCTGAAACGCAAGCGCACACCCGAGCAGGAGGAAGTCGATCCCGTACGTCGGCTGAATTCAAAATTCATTTTGGCGTTAACATGCCAGTCTCTAGGAAATGGCATATCCGAATGTTCGTTGGCTTCCCGAGGACCCACACTTCGGCTCACTTTCATCAGAATCTCAAATCGATCTACCCACCCAGAAAACGTCGGAGTGGTTCTGTCTCGGATGAGGAACCCTCTGAAGCCACCGTTCGTATCCCTTACCGTAACAAATCGTGTCTCTGACCGGTCGGTAGAAGGAAATCGTCGTTCAGCTCTGCGACTCTGCAATCACCGATAAGCCACTTCCAGTGGCCACCCCGTCTGCCGACCCGGTTCTGGTCCTGAAGCTCGAAGAAAGTGTACCCCCAGAGGCGCCCAAACCCGAACCCATATTCACCGAAGTCCCCCGCTTCATATTCCCCAAAACCCCTCCGCGCATGACGCACTTCCCTTCAACCGTCAGTCCAGCTTCCATACGACCGTCGTAATAAACTGACGCCCCTCACCTTCAGCGCAGCACCACCGCCTCTCCAGGATTCGCCAACTTTGCCGGCTCCTCGTCCCCATTCTTCTCGCCCAGC
This sequence comes from Mycena alexandri, assembly GCA_029233265.1. Lineage (NCBI taxonomy): Eukaryota > Fungi > Basidiomycota > Agaricomycetes > Agaricales > Mycenaceae > Mycena > Mycena alexandri. The sequence continues at coordinate 185,681 of JARJCM010000118.1, read as the reverse complement.
CCGTACAGTGCTGCGAAACCAATTTGGCTGAGCACCACTGAAGACAAGGCGGAGGGTGAATCTGAGTCAGAGCCTGCTCTCGCAGCGGCCAAGACGCCGCCGACCCTTTCGATACAGACCCGTCAGTGCTTTGAAGGACCTCCCCTGCATGCGACTAAACACCAACAGTCTCAACGGGCGAAGAGGAGGAGGATGTTACGCTGGAGCTCAAGGGCGTCAAGCTCTACGTCAAGCGCGGCGAGGCTAACTTCTCCGGCGGCATGGTCGGCCACATCAAGCTCCTGTCGCACAAGACGAGCCTCTCAAAACGATTACGTTCGTCCTTCCTCACATTCCTCCTTTCTTGTGGCCTTTGTTGACCAGGGATGTATGTAGTTTTCCGTCGGGAGCCGCTATGGAAGGTATCCATGAACGTGCGCATGCAGCCCACCGTGCGCTGCACCTTTGACGCCCAGGAAAACGTCCTCCGCGTCGCGCTGAAGGAGCTCGAGGACAAGTGGGAGTCGGGTTCGGCGACGGCTGCGCCACAAACGGTTATTTATGCTTTCAAGGTACGTGTGAGCTGCCTGTGAGGCGACATCGGGGACTCATTGCAAGGGGAAACAGCCTAGCCGATCGTGTCGAAAGAGCGATTTTCAAGATTTTGCAGAGGCTTTGCTCGCGCAGGCGCGGGAAGGGGGCCAGTTATAGTTTTCCCAGTTTATAGTTCCCTTGAATGATATTAAATTAATGTCATTGTCAAAGAAATCCTTAAAATCACACCCATGTCTGAGGTCGTTCGTTTTTTGCGCGCAATAGATAAGGAGAAAAGCCAAGGAAAAGAAAGGGTCGTTGTCGAGCAAGTCCTCTGGAAAAGAGGCACTGTACCACTGGGGTAATTTCCAGTTGAGGATGAGGCAAAAAAAACCACAAGAAAACCGAACTCTCGACCTGGGAGTCGAACCCAGCTTTCGCGCGGTCAAATTACATTACAATCAACATGACAGGCGCGTGTACTAAACCGATATACTAGTCGAGACTCGAAGTGTCCTAAAGTTAATGACCTATATAGAGTGGACCTCCCGAGACCGACGAAAGGAACCCGGGATCAAGGTGGTTAGTTTCAATTCGTAACCACCACCTACTCCGATGGGATATTCGTCGAGGTGGGACCAGCCTCCTAAGGAGAAAGAACCCTCAACCTCTCGAGTTGGTGAGATACCTCGACCCACGAAATTCAAGTCAACGGGACTCATTTATATATTCTTCTGACACCTCACTCTCCGCGCACCTTGGCATATCCAATGGCTTCGATTCGGGATGAAAGATTCTTCGCCGGCTTCTGAGAGACATCTCGAAGATAACTCGTATCACCACCGCTCGTCCCGACGCTCGGACTCCGCGTCTCGTTCACGCACTTCTCGCCACCACACTCGTGATGGCGAGACGAGCAAACGCAGCGAACGACACCGGTCGTCGGAAAGGCCCGACGTTCGTTCTCTCGTTTGGTTCAGCCGTTTCTGCGTTTAGATTTTGCTCTAGGTTAAATTGGCTCGCCGAGATTCAAGTGTAGAGTCCGGCACTCGCTCGCGTTATGAAGAAAAACATTCAGTGCGCGCTGCCTTCTGCCTTTCCGTCTCCCCACTCAAGTGGTATTTTTCGACTGTAGAGCAAGCGACGTCGCAGCCCCAGTCCGCGTCGAGAAAGGGAGGACAGAGACGACTCCGTCAGTGTCTTTTAATATCCGAGTAGGCTGCACTATATTCTTAGCGGCACATGTAGCGCCGCCACGATCGCACTGTGAGCAGGAGCCCCAGCCGGGAACGCCGCCACCGCCGTGACTCTGCAGTGGTACGTCTGTACTCAAACTCGTATGGAAATAATGGGTTTTGACCTCGCAAGGTGCTGTTATGTAAACCATGATCTCTTTCGACAATTATTAGGATAAAGACGAGTATGCTCGCGACAAGGACAGGGACCACGACGGAGGCTCTTCGTCCCACGACCGGAAACGCAGCAAACGAAGGAGCCGGCACGAGGATGAGGATGACGACGAGGACTCGGAGGAGGATCGAAAGCGACGAAAGCGGAGAAAGGAACGAGAACGCTCCAGGGAAAAGGACAAGGAAGAGAGAAGGAGCGTATTGACCGGGAAAAAGGTAAAGAACTGCGAAGCAGTTGGCACACGACTCAAATGCTTATTCCTTTCAACAGATTAAACTCAAGGTCAAAAAGGAAAAAGGTGACGAGGAGCGCGACGCTAATCGACGAGACTTGCTACGGTTCTTGAATTCCATGTAAAATACAGAGACTGGCCAGGCTATTGGGTAGATAATGCAAGGTACATGGGTAGATAAAGATGAAGAGTAAATTCAGATCTTGTAAAATACGAGGTGTTTGCGATCTGTTGGAGCAACAAGGCCAAATCTGCGATTGTGCCGTGACGACGCGTTGACAGCCTCAGCCACTTTACGCGTTTCTCGCGGCACCTTTTGTCCTGAACCGCAACATATACCTAGAACCGCAAAATGGACACCGACTTAATCAAGCTTGTGAACAAGCTCCAGGACACCTTCAATAACCTTGGTGCGGTCGCCCAGTTGCTATGTCCATCGGGATAAAATATTCAATGTTTTTATGGTAGGAGGCGAGCTGGACATGCCCCAACTTGTCGTTGTGCGTAGGATCGAGCCCGTACCAAGGTCTCTGTGACTTACGAGCTCCCAGGTGGGCAGTCAATCAGCAGGAAAGTCCAGTGTACTCGAGACGTGAGTTGCCAGGTAATTCGTTCCCGCCACTCGCTCATCTGTTTCCGCGCCGTAGCATCGTTGGACGGGACTTTCTTCCCCGTGGCCAGGGCATCGTGACGCGTCGGCCTCTCGTCCTCCAGCTCATACACACACCCGAATCCAGCGATCCCTCACCCAGCAGCCCAACGTTTCGTGAATGGGCCCAATTCCTCCACATTGACAAAAAGTTCACCGACTTTGGCGATATTCGCAAGGAGATTGAGCAGGAGACGTTTCGGGTCGCGGGGCAGAACAAGGGAGTCAGCAAGCTGCCTATATCCTTGCGGATTTACAGCCCGGACGTGCTGGACTTGACGCTCGTCGATTTACCAGGGTTGACCAAAGTGCGTGTCTACAAATTTCACTATGCAAAGTACTAAGAGGTTCAAAGATTCCCGTAGGAGATCAACCAAGCGACATTGAACGGCAAATTCGCAACCTGGTGCTGGATTATATTTCCAAACCCAACAGGTGCGTGTTCTCTGCATGTTGCTCCAACACGAGATCCTGACGCTCCAATAGCGTGATCCTTTCTGTCTCCCCCGCCAATGTCGACCTGGCCAACTCCGAGTCGCTCAAGCTCGCGCGTCAAGTCGACCCGCAAGGCCGGCGAACAATCGGTGTCCTCACGAAGCTCGACTTGATGGACGCCGGTACTAACGCGTTGGATATCTTAACCGGCCGCGTCTACCCACTCAAGCTCGGATTCATCGGCGTCGTGAATCGCAGTCAGCAAGACATCATGGTGGAGAAGAGCATGGACGCCGCGCTGAACAGCGAGACAGAGTTTTTTAAGAGCCACCCCGCGTATCGGAATATCGCGCACAAGAATGGGACGAAATACTTGGCGAAATCCTTGAACCAGGTGCGTCGTCTTGTGTTCAAGAAGGATGTTTTCGTTAAAGTTTTGCAGGTTCTCATGAACCACATCCGGGACAAGCTCCCGGACATGAAGGCGCGGCTGAACACCCTCATGGGTCAGGCTCAGCAGGAGCTCAACTCGTTTGGCGATTCAGACAGCTTTGGAGACCAAAATCAGGTTCGCAGTGTTTCCTACTTAATCGTCCCCGCATACTAAGAAGATAAGTATAGCAAGGAGCCCTCATCCTGCGCCTAATGACCCAATTTGCACGCGACTTCGTCTCCTCCATCGAGGGAACAAAGGTCGACATCTCCACGAAAGAGCTTTCCGGCGGTGCGCGCATATACTACATCTTCAACGACATATTTGGGCAGGCGCTGGACTCTATCGACTCGACGCAGAACCTCGAGAACCAAGACATCCGGACGGCGATTCGCAACTCTACGGGGCCCCGTCCCAGCCTCTTCGTTCCTGAGATTGCTTTTGATCTGCTGGTGAAGCCCCAGATCAAGCTGCTGGAGGCGCCGAGTCTGCGCTGTGTCGAGCTCGTGTACGAGGAGCTTGTGAAAATCTGCCACAACTGCACGAGCACGGTAGATATTCCTTCCCTCGGAGATGGTCAGTGACTGAATGTTATGTGCAGGAGCTGCAACGATTCCCTGGTCTGCATGCCAAACTTATCGAAGTTGTTTCCGAACTGCTACGAGAGCGGCTGGGTCCCACATCTGACTATGCGCAGAGCTTGATCGCAATACAGGCGGCGTATATTAATACCAACCACCCTGCCTTCATTGCGGGCTCTGCGGTCGCTGCGCAGCAGGCGAGCTCTCCTCCTGTCCGACAGATGCCTTTACGAGTGAGCCGCCTTTGACCTCCCTTGTCATTCTTATTTATATCAATGCCTGTTTTGCAGCCTGCATCTACCGAGCCTACAAATGGAGCCGGGACAGACGAGGACGCAGACTCGTCGGATGAGAACGGTCTTCCTAACGGGATTTTCCCTTCGCGCGGCAACGACCGCTCTGTATCGGCCACAATACACGACCGCGCCCGGACATCGACCGGATCTGCGCCTTCGTCCAACAACACCGTCACCGTGCCCGCAAGAAAAATCCCGAGCCAGCGACCCCATTCTGCCATGGCGCAGACCCACCGCGGTTCACCGCCGTCGGCGCGGGAAACGTTCTTGAATTACTTCTTTGGGCAGAATGGGCCGGGGCCCATCCAGGGGTCGAATGTGGGGCATGTGGGGCACCAGACGCGGCCGAGTGGGAGTGGGAGCGGGCAGAGCGTCGTGCCTGTTGGACGCGATGTCTCGGGTGGAGATAACTCTAATGCTATAACGATCGCGTCTGGATTGGCGGGGCAGCGGGACGGGAGCAATGCCGCGTACGATATGAAGAGCCTTGGAAAGCATATCGAAGCTGTAAGGATCTTGCTTTGTTTTCAAAGACTTGACTGACCGTGTGCGTGCGTATTTGCAGATTCCATCCGACGGAAGCCACCTCACCCTCCGAGAGGAGATGGAGACGTCGCTCATCCGGTCCCTCATCGCGTCGTACTTTGGGATCGTCCGCCAGAGCATCCAGGACCTCATACCCAAGGCCATCATGCACTTCCTCGTCAACCACACGTCGTACCATGTACAGAACCGGCTCGTCGCGTCGCTTTACAAGCCCGAACTGTTCCAGGACATGCTTCACGAGGATGAGGGGCTGGTGGCGGAGCGGGCACGGGTCAAGTCGCTCCTCGATGCGTACAAAGAGGCGTTCAAAACTCTGTCCGATGTTAATGTGAAGCCGACATAAAATTACCTATGCGAGCCTCCACGCCATTTCACGCATTTCATTCACGCTTTAATATACATATACGCTAGTTCAATTGGATCCCTTAGATAGTATCATGAATCGCTTTCCGTTCTCGAGATAATATCGTTTCAAGAGTGAAAGAAATTTCCTGAAGCGCCCGAAATATTCACACTCAGATTCACACAGTAAGAGGATGGGAGTGGACTAAAATCCACAAAAGCATGCCATTCCGTCTAACATATCACACAGGCAGGAAAACGACCAAACGCGGACAGGGGAACCAGTAGTAGATGTAGATAGCGACAGATATAGCGGCGGGATCCCAAGCTGGGAGGAAGAGCGTGGAGTGAGCAGTCAGTCCAGTCCAAATTTCGACGCAGGAAGCGACGTTATGGAAGCGTGGCCTCTTCGGTGGTCGTCGTTTCAGGCTGGGTCTCTGCGGCAGCGGGTGTCTGCGACTTGACCGCGACCCACTTTTCCTTCTTAGTGCCGTCGGCCTTGTCGGCCTCCTCCTCCGAAGTCACCGACTCTTCGGTGTCGGCTTCCATTCCGGTGGTGGTGTCAGACTCAGAGCTGGATGATGAGGAAGAATCAGTGGAAGGCTCTTCGGTGGCTGCGGTTGTCGCCGGCGCTGTGGTGGATTCAGTGGTAGGAGGGGTTGTGGCAGAAGAGTCACTCTTCGCGACCGCAGCCTTCTTGGCCTTTAGACGTTCGCGAGCTTCTTTACGCTCGAGTTTCTGCGGACTTAGTTAGTTGCGGAGATAATGACAGGACTCTAGTAATCGCACCTCTTTGGCCTCCTTCTCCTCTTTCTGCATGGGAAAAGTCAGTTGGAAGAAAAAGGAAAAGTTCGCAGAACGTGCCTCCTTAGCTGCAAGTTCTTCCTTCTAATTTCGACGATCAGCTTCGGCGAATGATAATTCGATGTTTTTACGCACCTCCTTCTTTTCCTTCTCTTCAACCTCCTTCTTCTCTTTGGCTTCGCGCTGTACGAGAAAACCAAACATCAGTAACCTAAAGTTACACCAGTTGTTATGAAGGGAAAGAGACCTCGGCCTTCTCTTTCTTGAGTTTCTCGCGGGTTTCACGTTCGGAAATGATCCACTCCTCGACCTCGTCGACGCACTCACGCGGACGGGTCTTGTTCTTAAGGAGGTAACCTTGAAGTCCAGCGACCTGCAGGTGAAATGAGTCGATCATGCGGCGCCAAATGTGGGGAGTACGTACACTCAGCTCATCTTCAGGAATGGCTGCTGCGAATCGTTTGGCAAGTTCAGAAATCTCAGCTTCACTCAATAAAGGAATAGCGTGTGTCGACGCCTTGCGCTTGGGGAGAGGTAGATTCTTCTGTGACGCGTCGGTGGACTCGGTCTTAACAACCTCCGCGACCACGGCCGGCTTGAATGGGAAGAAGCACTTGAAAATGCCTTCTGCTTGCCACTTGGTAGCATGTGTAAAGTTCACCCAGACGTCCATACGACCCGGTCGACTGAGCGCCGGGTCGAGACGTTCAATATGATTCGTGGTGGCGAAGAGGAGGCTAGAGATATATTCAGCCTGAGACCGACAGCAGCAATGGTCAAGACTCACCGGCCTTCAGCAGCAGCAACGCCGTCGAGACTGTTTAAAAGGCCACTCAAACTTAAGGTTGAACCGTCAGACTCAGCCGTTGTGGTTTGGTTGGTGGAGGACGTCGTCGTTGTGGACGTTGGAGCCCCCGTGGAGTTGGAATCACGACTGACTGAGCGCGTGAACGCCGCGTCGAGGTCCTCTAAAAGGAGTATACACCTAAGAGGCAAATCAACGTCTGTACCGGACCGACGAAATGGATGAAGTTCACCTGTTCGGGACGAGACTCATCAAGGTGGTGAGCGTGTTATCGCTCATACTGTTGTCATGACCGAGTTAGCCGTTGAATGGACAGCAGAATTCACGTCTTCTCACCCCTTGGAGGAGAGGGACACAACGTAGATGTCCAAGCCCAGCTCACCCGCTAAAGAGTGAATAAGTGAAGTTTTGCCGCTGAAATATAATTAGTCAAGGGTCGGCATAAAGAGAATTTATAATTACCTTCCGGGCACACCGTGCAACAAATAACCACGGCGGAAAGGAATGCCTTTCAAAGAATAAGCCGGAATACGCGGATAATAAATGAGTCACCAACCTCGTTCAGCATACCTAGATTTTTTAAGAAAAATTGAAGGAACGTGCGGATAACGATATCGGCTTACCACTCTTCCGAGCATAAGAAATCCTTGCAGTCAGCCAGGAGCATATCTTTGACACCTGGCTGAAGTACAATGGAGCTCATCGGCCTTTTTTGACGAGCACCATTCCATCGCCAGCACTGATAGGTGCTGTAGAGAATAAATAGATAACCTCTGGCACACGTAAAGGCACATACGTGTCGGCCAAAAATATGTGAACACGGTGCTCGGCATCTTTTTCGTATTCCCGCTTGGCCTCCAAGACAAGTTTCTTCAAGATGTCATTGTTCCGTGCCACAACACTGAGCGAACCAGTTTAGCGGGATTCCGTGGCATTCGGAGGAGGGCGGAGAAACGCACCTAATTTTGAGAGCGGAACCATGCCCGTACTCCGGAAAGCGTTTGGTGCGCATAATCTACGGGCGGAGATTAGTAGTTGGCCCGAATGAAAGCGACGCAAACGTACCCTGAGCCAGTGGCCGCGCTGGACACGGAGATGATTGCGCTTAATACTTGCTCTCGGTTTACTGCGGACCACTCACATAATATATCGTGTGGGTCGTGTCTTCATTCCACAGGCACCGGTAGAGGGAGATGGTGAAGTGAAAGGAGGGAGGAAGAGAAAAGGAAGTTCAAAATTAGTTTTGTTCCTCGTCACGTGTGCGCGCTCTTGACTCACCGATGCTTGGTTGGAACGCAACCAAGCGCTTCCTGCGACCGTGAACGAGAGTACCTATCCACAACACCATTCAGCGAGTCGAAAGGTCAAGACCTGGACCATGAACTACCGTCATCCTCCTCCTGTGGTGAGTCAGATGGCTAATAGGCGCAGGTAGGTAAACGCGGGACTTGCCTCTTCCTCCTCCAGATCCCCAGTGGTCGATTGGTTCATACCATTCCGTCCGGCTGAACGAGTCGTGATCTCGAACTCCCGGCTGCGTCCCCAAGCGGGTTGCTTAAGAAGCATTAGCCCGGCATTGCCTAAAGGGTACGTGCCTCTGACCGTACCTTGGAGAGCCAGTGCATTAACCTACCGACAGTTCAAGACGGTCCATCGAAAGTAGAGTGGAAGCGTACCAGTCATATGGATAATCCTCTTCACTGAAGTGAGCGGTGAGGAAGAATGCTGACGGTATACATCAGCAACCATCAACCCAGCACAAACGAACTCGTACAATCCACAAAGCCATTCCAAGCCGAGACAGACGCGCGTCGAGCGGTCTCCACCGTGCCTCCGATGACCACCAGTTTCTGCAGGGTGGCGTCAGTGGCAATGTACGAGTTCCCGCGTGGATGAACCTACTAGAGTGTCCTGAATGGCCCCTCCACTCATGCCCAGGGGCGACAACATGTTCGAGAGGAGGTTCATGGTGAAGGGAGAGAGTGAACAAGAATAAGCGGCCGAAATGATTCGGTCTTAAATGGAAACTCGGGCGTCTGCCTCGTGGGTTTAAAAGACAGGGTAGCGCTCCGTCCATCTGCCGTCGCGCTTGGGGATAAATACATAACTGGATCTGAGATGCTTTGACTCATGGGGCTTGCTCATTATTACTGTGATTACTGCCTCCGTGCTCTTTACGTTTTACAGGTTATAACTGGCCTTGTCGTGAAGTCCGTACCCTCCTCGAAGCAGAGAAATTTCTCGTTCAGTGGGAATGTTTATGCGGCTGTCTGCGCACTGTCGTTTGTGGGAATCCGTCAGAGTCACAGTGTGTCCTCAAATCCGCCTCCAACTGGAAAGGCAGATCGGGGAGCCCTTATTGCGTCCGACCGACAATTTGACTACGAACGGGCACGTTGTAGTCGCGTATTCGCCAGCGGACCGTCGACTGTGGCGAATACCTACCTGCGTAAGGTACATTTCGACCGCGGACCACAGCTCATTTTTCATGGTACTATGATCGTATTTCGTTAAATCTCACAATTTGATTAGATTAGCCCAGAAATAAAAAGGAAGACTGACCTCGTAAACTCAAATCCTAAACCGGCGCCAGACTCCAGGACCGGGGCCCTGACAGAAAGATGGGATCGGCCGCTCAGATCTCGGTCCTGCGATCCTCAGTCTTCCTCAGTACGCGACGCGATACGCGAGCATGCAACTGACTGCATTTTATTCAACCACGCCCAGACCACACCCGATAATTAGCGTCAATTGTTCATTATCTCTCACATAGTGGTGGGTTCAGACCTCCTTTGAGCCTCTACTTCCTTCATTTAACGCGCGTCTACATGCAATTTACCCGACGGCTGGTATCTCATTTCGCGACCCTGTCAGTCATCGGACTACCTCCGAGTCGGACCGATGCCACGTCGAAAATGCGCATGAATCCAGCTTGCTGCCAGCTCAGAGAGCATAATTTGCTCATCCCTATATGTTTTAAAGGATGCTCAACGTGAAATGCGTTGAAGCCTATGTGTATTCGTCACAATGCATGTCGGACCGACCGGAAAGCGCAGCTGACTAGGTTCGCTCCGTTACAGCGTGCAGCCACTTCGCATATCAGGACAAGAATCGATTGCTTGCCAAGCGCTAATCAACCACCGTTCCATTCAAGACTGTTGAGACCCACAAGGAACCCTCATTTGACCATCCACCACAGCAATACGCAGCTGAGTGCGCGCCTCCTCCCGGGACACCGTGCCCGCAGAACAGGCGCCAGCGGTGGTCAAGACACCGCCTCTCGTAGCGGAAACCTGACACGTCCACAAGATTGAGGGTTTTCTCGCAACAGCATCAGGGGTTCCCCTCTCTTCTAGTTCAAATCGTGGGGCAACTGCCGACAGAGGACATCAATATTCTGAAGAAGGAGCGCCACCCAGAGAAAAACGGGGGCCAACGCGGCTCCGAACTTTATGGCGGCTTTACAATTGGAAGAACCGCCTATGACTCGCAGTGGTAGGTCGACACCATTGTCCGTAGCATCAGATCGGCGAAGAATCAACCCCAAGAGTTCGACCGCCACTGGAGGTTTTTAGACGAGAGGGGGTGTTCTAGTCGTAGCTTCAAGCTTTTGAGGTCCTCTGCGAAAGAGCTAATTACAATCTCTTGTCAGGATTCCATCAGATACAATGTCGGACTCACCTTCCATCTTTATCACTACATGTCAAAATTCGAGCATTCAAAGTGAATGGAGTACCAGGTCTACGACGTGTACGTGGCGCAGGGCTCACCGTCATACACACAAACTCGCGCAGCATATGATGAGTGTTTTGACAACGAACCGGGATGACGGGCCGGGCGGCGTCCCACCCCATCGGTTCTACGACAGTTGAATGGAGGAATTGAACGAGGTCAAAGGGCTGATTAATTACGTGCGGGAGTCCATCGCCATGCGGAATGGAAATTAGCAGTTCCAATAACGCCGTGGTTCAACGCACTTGCAAGTGGACCAGTGTGAGGCGCCGTGGTGGAATACTCTCCTCGGATCAACTAGCCTGTAGACATCAGGTTGAGGTTGACCATGAATTGAAGGTAATGTGGGTGCATACAGCCTTCGGCTTAACGAGCGAGCTCGGCAATCCATAGCATGCGGTGTCCGTAAAGCGGACGAGATGTACGGGCAAATCGGAATTTTTGAACGTCCATGTATGTATATCTTTCACCAACGGACGTGCGAAGGAGGATGATATTGACTCCGAGACGAAGCACTTGCCTTGAAATTCCTCCTTGAGGGCAGTGGATTTAATTGCGCGTATGTGAGATGAACTCAGCGGTGGGCACGAGATGCGTAGTTGAACATAGGAGGAGCGGGCACCGGAGATAACTGAAATTTGGGAACCATGAGCGGGCCGCGGCGAGAAACTGTTTCTCATTTTTTCCAGGATCGTGGGTGGACAAAGACAGACAAGGACAATGTATGCGGGAGCGTTAAGCCTGCTGCGTGATCGAGATGGATGATGCGGGAAATTGTATCCCAATGGAATTTTGAGGACGAGGGCGGAGAATGGCGTTCAAACCGATTGACGGCAACAAGAAATGTCGGGGTTTGAATTCGTAATCTTCTTTTAAATTTCCAGAGCGCTGAAGGAGTGAGGCAGATAGCCGCAAATGTGTAGATCGCCGTTCTGTACGCACAAATCCGGGAGGTACGGACAGAAAAAACGGCGAGGAACATCGGACTTCACCAAGGATCCCTGACCCCACGACCAGAGAAGACAATCGTTCTCGGTGACCCTGACCCTTGAGTATGGCGCAAAGAGAACAGGCGCACGAAATAGCGATCAGTTTATATATACACCTAAGAAGAGAGCTGTAACTGACCGTATAGTTCTTGTGCATCGAAAGATCATGCTACATTGCTAGTTGGCCATGGTGGTCAAGACAAACCATTGTTTATTTACTTCAGACCACAAAAGATATCAAGACCAAATACAGCCTTAAGAATTATTGAACCGTGTAGGGGGGTAAAAGGGCTAGCAATACAAGGGGCGACGACGATTTATTATTACAAGCGCGCTATGACTATCCTGAATTGCGGGGCAACAGACCCATCTCGAGTTCTTCGGCCTCCTCATCCGCATGCTGCGTTACGACCTGCAAACCCTCCGCCATCTCTCGTTTAACGCAGAGCTGTTCGGCCAGTATGATCATGATTGCGGAACCAGCAATCATGACCAGCCAGAAGAAGAGTGAAGTGGGTATTGATGCGGAGTAATAGGTCGTCAGAACTAAATGATTGAAAACGAGAGTCAACGCAAAGTCGAGGATGAGCCTTGGCCTCCGAATTAGTGTGTAGAGATAATATATGCTTGGGAGATGTCAATGATTCCAGCGAATAAGATAGGTATGCACGTACTCTGCGGAGCAAGCAACGAGCCAGCAGAACGCGATAACCCAACCTCGCATGCGGTCGGTGCGCCCATCCCACTGGTCCTCTCGCCACCCAGAACCAACTTTCCGTCCGCCGCTCCAAGCCCCGGTGTATGCACTCCACCGCTCCTCACCCTGCATACCGCGTACTGTTGGCCGGCCAGCCATTTCTCGCCAATCCATGACCATTCCTAATAAAATTATAACGAATCCTAGTTTGAGTGCGTCAAGCAGACGTACCGACATTTGTGGCACCACCTTCGTAGTTCAGGGAAGTTGGTTCGGCGAAAAGGGTAAGCAGTGGCGGCACGCAAATCGAGAGCGTGAGATAATGTAAGCTCTGCATTGAAACGATCTAAGGAGACGATTGAGAACGAGGAGAAGTCGGTTATGAGTTGGTAAGTGCCTGGGATACGAGGAGGACCGGGTCCCAGTTTAAGTTGACTTTGGACATGAGGGAAGAGGCAGATCAAAAACGCTCCGAACAATCTATTTCGAACGCTACAGGTAAACAAAGTGCCAGTGGCTGTGCTTTTCTGCCGAGTCGGCAGAACCAAACAGACGTTAAACAATGTTCAATTTTGACAAAATGTTTTACTGCGCAATCTTTCCACGTGAGACGGCTGGGTCATGAAATCACAGGACATATCTGCATAGTTTGGTCAATATCGCTCAACTTGTTGGAAGCAGAGATCGCTCACCGAAAAAGAGGCGAATCAACTCCTAGGGCCGAGAAGTTGGCCTTCTGGTCCAATGGGATATTTTTCTCGCTGCAGAGATGCGCTTTCTGCCGGTTGAGCCGACGGTACCAAAGTGTTGCGAACGACGACCCTAAACAACTCAAAAACAAAAACCCGATGGCCACGCCTGTGAGAGAAAATCATTGCAGTGAGCGACAGAAACTGTGGAAAGATACCCGCACCATGACCGAATCGGAAACGGGGTGCGTCCTGCGTTCGGTAGACAAACGACGCGCATATCCCCCCCAAATTGCCAACGCCACCGATAAGTGCGATAATGACCGCCTTCTTGAGGGACCCGCCGGCGTTGCCTGCACTCCATGCGATCGACAGTGCGATCCCCGGGAAGATTCCTATGGCCGCAATAATACAGCCAACGTATCCAACTGCAGGCTGCTTTTCGGGATTTGTCGCGAGTAACATGATATACCCTAAGATCCCGAGGAGACTGAACGCTGCAATAAATGGCCCACGGATTCGTGTGCGGTCAGAGAGCGTGCCGACGCCGATTGTGGACACGCAGCCGGCAGCGTAGGGTGGAATCGTTAACCTCGCCCGTTTTTTAAATGGATAGGCGCAAGTGCAAAAGTAGCTTACAATTGTGCGTTTGTTGCCGAAAAGCCCAGGGCACGGATGATGGTGCTATTGCGGTGAGCCCAAAATACAACCAGGTATGAAATTCGACTTACGGGAGGAACAAGGTGAATGAGTATATGGGCACGGTGAGCCTTGGCATTCAATCAAGACAACACATAATTGTTGGGTGCGCGAAAACCTACCCGATGTAGATACTAGCCTGTAGCCATGACTTGGGGCTTTTCAAAGTGTCCCACACAAACTTCATCTCAAAGTGGGAGGGTTCGCCTGCGGTGTCGTGCCGCAGAGCATCGAGTAAGTACTCCCGCTCCACCGGTGTCAGGAAGGTTGCGGTTGAGGGATACTAAGAGCATTTTTTCGAAATCTAAATTGAAGTGGAAATAATGAAAAACTCACGTCGATCATCGTCCAGAACGAAACCAAGGAGATGATAATAGTGACTTCGCTGAAATTAGGGTTATTCATTGCATGCCTCTCGAAACCATACCCAGGCCTTCAAGTAAAAACTTCTCGGGCCATCAGTGGTTGTGTCACCAGTAATACGGAGCAACTTACAATCCACGACCAGCCAGGTAGGCCACCAAGTCTTCCGCAATCAGTCAGTGAAAAAAAAACATGCTTCAATCCCACACGACCTACCCATTCATTTTCTCAATACCAAATGCAAGCAAGCCTCCAAATGCGCCTCAATGCAGCGTTAATGGGAATGGCGATAGTGCAGGACGCGTTTACGAACCTGCCAGTGTTGCGGCTGAAAAATAAAAGGCGATCGGACGCGCCTGCTGGTCATGACGATACCATAGAGTGACACAAAATGCTTTCATGCTAGTTAATATTTGTTGGATTGAGGGATGTATGATTGAACTCACCTAGCGCGGGAGCGAGCCCAGATTCTGCCAAACCGAGGAATAGTCGCGCTCTGAAGATAGCTCAGCATGAGAATGGCAATGATCGAAAGCGGGTTGGTCACATTATGAGACCCTGCCATGTTTTAACGAACGCCATCGACACCACTTGAATTTGAGAATGTTTCACTCTGGCCTCCAAGGAAAAGAGAGAAAGATACTGACTAACTATTCCCCAGGCCACTGTAATTTGGAATGATTTCACTCTGCGCAAGGGAAGAGAGAAAGACACTTACTAACGATCGAAGAGACTAGACCATTACGTTTATATTTTGAACCAGTAACGAAAATGCACAACTTACTCCACATCGAAGGTCGGAGTAGTTTCAATAGAATATTGCTACATCAAACCGGGTTAAGTGGCGGTAAATCATTGCGGCTTTAATCCTAACCAGGGAATTTCAAGTAAACTGTATGTGATCTGCACAGAGATGAGGACGACTGAAGGCCATTCAGAGTGATACGACCCACAAAGAAGGCTGCGGCGGCCATTTGGTATCTCATGCCCGATAATTTGAGATCCTCAGCCATTCCGGCGATCTGAAAGAACAACATCAGACATATCTTGATCTCATACACATAAACCACCTTACCCTCGCGTTTCCTATATGAAGATTGGAGGTGGCTATGAACGGCATAATGAAACATACCTAAATTGCTTCGATCCCTTTTGGCCAGCAATGTAAGATGGCATATTCAAAGAGGTATCTACAGATAGACGTACAAAAAACAGCACAAATATAGGATCGTTATTAAGGGAATGAGGCGAAGGTCAATTTTACGGCGGACGGCATTGTCGAGGTGGGCGATTCCATCTCCGCTCGCAGTACTGGAGCAGGACGTCTGAACCAGGTCTTCTGCTTTCAAGGGCAAGTCCTTCAACGACATGGGGCTCGGGGTGGAATCGATATCGCAGGTAGAGAGGGTGGGGGAAACTCAGTTGGCCTAAGCAGACGAGCAAGGTTTAATTTATTACATTGCAGGTAGTCCCTTCAAATTAGCACAGCGCCGCTCTCCAAGCGCAGTTAAATGATTCGCTGACGTCCCGGGATCGATCATGGTACGAGTGGCTTCCGCGGCGCCCTAAACCTCGCGTGGGCACAAAACTGTTTCCGCCAGTGGCCACTAGTCCTGTCTGTTGTTGAGCTGAGTCCAAAGAAGCGTTGAGGGCCGTATCCACTGGGGTTGAAGCGAGAAGACCCGGGGGCTCCTAAAAGTAGATTTTTCAAAGTCCGACGATCATGATGTTTGATCGGATTCTCTGCCACTGATTCCGATAACGACATCAACGACTCAGAGGTTCGAACGGCCTCTAGACCTCGTTTTTCGCTGCAAATTGGTCTGAGGGATCGCCTGTTATCCTCTTCGCTTGACTCTACAGTACACCATTCAATTTTCCGCCAGAACCGTCAACTTCAAGTGCTAATCGCGAAGATTTATTTAATATCCTCCATTACTACAGTCGGATTGCTCATAACGCATAAGGTCATAATGCATACCAGCCAAAATTTCCTCATAACGCATCGGATTTTGGATCCACCAAAATGCATTTTGTCACTGTAAAGGGGTGGTCATAATGCATAAATGCCCATAATGCATAGGATCCAACCAGATTCCCCTCATTTTGGCAGGGAACGGATGTTATGCGTTATGAGCAATCCGACTGTACTTACCAAAGAAGTACTACTCCGAGTCTCTGCTCCGAACCCATTTTACCTTTGAGGAAGTACCGAGATGGATCGCACGCCACCACCTCGAGTTTGAGCATCTTCAACGTGCCAGTCGTATGTCCGTGCTCCTCATCGATATCTTCTCTGTATTCTCTGTGGACAATGTCGCTGACCAACTATGCTTCCACCAGGATATTAAGTTGGTATTGGCTGCATTCATCTTCACTGTTCCACATAATCGTTCAAAACAGTTGCTTCCGTGGTTTGCTCTTCGGTCGCCATCTTAACGACGGTCCACAGGCTGCTCATTCGACGATCCCGACTGTGGGCCGACGACGTGCGTTTTTGGAATCCACTGATACCCGCTTCATTTGAACTAGCATCCTCCAAGGATGCGCTATCTTCTCGACTTGCATCCTTGTATTGCAAGTCGCTTCCGTCTTTTTACACGCGGATATGGCTCGTAAATACATCATTTCCCGCCTCTTTAACTTCGGGATCGCTCCTGATCTTCATTATGCAGCTAGTATGAACCGGTCCACCAGAATCGCAGCCTATTATTTGATGTGTGTACTCACCACTTTTTAATTGTTGATCATCTGGGCCATTCTAAACACCAGATTGCAGAGCTATTACATTTTATTCTATTATCTGGTCTCTACTACTTGCACTTGCGTATCGCCGAGGCCTTTCTTATCAGTTCACAGGTCCGCGCGGCTCTCTATTCTCTTCTCTATAATCCGGATAGACCCAAACGGTACTCGTTGTCGCCTCCTTCTCGGGGTTGCCTTGGTCTTTTTGGGGGCATGTTTAATCCTGATCGGCCAACTCTTCTGGGTCTGTGAACGAGCTGAGAACCCATGGAAGGACTCAGTCACTCCGCAATGCCCGCTGAGCAGTCAAGTGGTAATTTTTCAACTCATTTGTGCGTCTCTGTTGCACGTAATATTATCTGCATTCAAGAGCGTTGTAGCTGACGTGGTGTCTGACACTATATTAAGCGTCGCGCCCCTCCAGCTCCTCGTATATCTCGAGGACAAAGTTCTCCGCCGCCGGCTTTGCATAATTTTCTCAACGTGCATTATAACCACCATCGTTTCTGTCGTACATGCGGCGCTAATCCTTACGGGTGGCGGCCCTGATGTGCTCGTGGCCGCCGTTGTGGAGGCCAGTGCACTCATCATATTTCGAACTTTTTCTCATGAAGATTCGGCCAACAGGACTCGATCTCCCTCATCGTGTGCAATCTTCCAATCATTATCACCGCAAGCCTGCGCCTCTGCAGCAATGAGACGCCAACAAGTCCGACGACAAGTCTCATGCGATTTGCTACGGATGTTCGCACTGATAACATCGCTCCAACCTAGACGCGCTACGGCAAAAGAGAGAGGTTGTTTGCGAGTCGTAGGCAAACAAACTCATCACTTTCTTTTGCCGTATTACAGACTGGTAACGAGTCTAGCTTCAACCACCCTCCCCAACATTTCCGATTGCGAAAACAAGTTCGCCGGGACCCTCGCTGCACTCGAGTCCAGTGCAGTGGCCATGTAACGAGTCTTCAAAGAACGATCCCAGAGACTTAATAATTTAATCGATTATCATTAAAAATTCTGGAGTCTGACTGTGGGAAACTACCAGAGACCGTGTAGATAATATAATACACCAGTTGTAAATAAATTACCACCCTCGTTTCCGTCCACCTTTACCCCACTTTTCGAGAAGGAACCCAGTCAAATATTCATACACTTCCCTCTGTGCCCCACGCCGATTAATACCATGGTCGCTAGAGGCGTTTACAATCAGAACGAAACGGAGACAATGGGAACAGCGGTTACGCACCTATCAGTAAACATTCTGAATCTAAAATTCCGCACCCGCGCCTTCGTGAACATATCCAACAGGTGCGCCGAGTTGGCGAAATGAACGTTGTCGTCCGCGCTCCCATGCGCAAGCAGGTAATCCACCTTTTGGAACGCTGTAACGTTGGAGATCGACGCGTTGATGTAGCCGCCTGGGTTCAGCGCTGGGAGATTCATATACCGTTCGGTGTATATTGAATCTGGGCTTGTGTTAGATACCTAAAGACTCAGGTCATTGTATATAACCCGTACCATATAACCGCCAGCTTGTTACAGGCTAATCGGCACTGAGTCTCCCGAGAGCGCGTGGAAAAAGCTGGACTTACAGCGACGGACATTGCGAGCGAGTGGATACCAGCATCGGCTTCAACCACTTTGGCGCTCATGAATCCACCGTAAGACTGAACAATTCCGCAACTTAGTTGGCGCAGAATACGGAAAAAAATACTACTTACCCAACCCCATATCCCAATTCGGCGGGGATCCACATAATCCTTCGCTGCCCATAGCCTTCACGAAAGGTAAATATCACAGGGTCGCAAAGTTACGCAACAAACTCACCGCGCCGCGGCAACCTGGTCCTTCGTCTCCCAGAAGCCGAGGTTGTTTTTCACAGGATTACGCAACGCGCGCCCCTTGAATCCAGTTCCACGCCCGTCGACGGTGACGACGACGTACGAGTGCGCACATGCGAGGTACTCGTGCCAGTCGCCGCGGGAAAAGGTTAAATCGACGAGCTGGCTAAAAGGTCCCCCGTAGCTGGCGAGCGAAAGGACGTCAGCGAAGCGAACGGAAGAGGGAATGGGAACGAAGAAAAGCTTAGCTACATACACGCGAAAGAGAACAGGATACTTTGTCCGTCCCGAGTCGTCCATGCGAGGGGGGCGTACTTCCTTAACATTGAGTTCTTGCGGACCGTCAGCCTCCCCCGCGGAAAAGCAGTAATAAGCGGGCTTACCGTATCCGTCCACCTCGATGGTTGAGTGCACGACCGTGGCGGACTCGTACTCCTCCGTTACGTTCGTCAGACGCTCGTTCGTCGTCAGCACGTATTCGAATTCTGAAGAGTAATGTTTAGTTTGCGAAAGAGTTTTGTTTCTCGAGCTTACTGGTGTCAGCAGCCTTGATAACTTTTTGGGACGGGATTCCCGGCCCCATGTAGCTAAGTAGATAGAACCCAGCCTGAGGAGAAAAGTCTGAGGAATAGTACGCAGGTTCCGACACATCGGTGAGCGCCGTAGGAGGCGCGATCGTCGGTTTCTGCGTTGGGGTCGAACTCAGGTCGGGCAGTGGGACGGAGTAGAGGTGGCGCGACGTCGATAGTGGGTTAGCTGCCTCGAAATAGCTGTACACGGTTTAGTGGAGGGAAAGAAGGGCGAGAAGGGAGCACAAACACGACTCCGTTGGCTGCGTCGACTCCCATGATGCCCTTGGTTACCTCCCACTCCCCAGACGTGAGCCAAACGGGGGTGGAGCTGCTCGGAGGACTGAAGAGCGCAATATGATTGAAGCCTTCTGGAGTAGGCACTACATCGAGGTACGCGGCAGCGACGGTCCCCGCAGAGAGGTTCGACACTAGGGTGCTCGGGAGGGCATAGATGTTTTGGAACTGATGATATTAGACGATGGCAGCAAAGTGTTAAGGCTGCTCACGTTATCCACCCAACCCTCGTCTCCCTCCTCACCGTGTCTACCCAACTTCCGGACCACAGTCCCTCGCTCTCGTTCTGCGAGAGTTAAGGTTGATGCCGTCCGGGCGAGATTCTCAAACAAAACGACGCTCCCATTGTCGGCATTCCTGTTCAACTCCTTCAGGATGAGCATGTCATCGCTGACCCACTTGATCTCGGAGATTGTACTATCGTCGTCGACGTGTCTCCCCGCCCAATCAAGGGTGAGGATCTGCACTTCGGGGTCCCCAAACTTGGTAGTCTTCTCCTGCTCGGTGAGGTATGCAGCGAGGTCGAACACGGCAACCTCGACGAGGGGGTTGCGGTAGCCGGGCTTCGGGTACTTCATCTTGACCTCGGTGGTGTAGGGGACGACTGTGTCAGAGTTCTCGGTGGGATTGTACACTGGGAACGTGAACTCATCGACAAGGCTTTCGTCGAAGACAAGGAAAGCGAGCTTGGACGACAAGGGGGAGAACCATAACGCGGAAGCGGCGGATAGGATTTCTTCTTCGTATACCCAGGACGGAACGCCGTTGAACAAGGACGTGGAACCGGTGGTGGTCAATCGGATTGGGGTATCCGATCTACACCACTGTCAGAGATAGCGAAAGAGAACCAGTGAGCGCTTACGTTGGTGAGGGCAGAATGTAGAGATCGTTTCCCGTGACGTAGGCTATGGACTCTCCGGTAGGAGACCAAGTAGCGTAGGCGACCGTCGGCGGGTTTGTGGGGGGAATGAGTGGTGTCGTTGTTTTGGTCTCAATCTCGTGGATGTAATAATTTCCGAAACTCGACCACCGCCAAAGCTAGCATTGTAAGCACAAGGGGTCGACCGAGGTGAATCCCGGCACCTTTTGGTGGTCAGACTTGACGAGGATATATTTCATGTCTGGCGAGAGCTTCCAGCTTGCCCATGAGAGTGGTAGACCGTTCGGCTATTGCGGTCAACGGGGAGAAGGAACCGCGGGGAAAGATATGGCGTACGCTTTTAACATCGAAGGTGTAGACCAAATTCTTCGTGGTGTTCGTTTTGAGATCGACTAATTTAATATACCCGTCCTCGGAAGTCGAAAACACCCCGTCCCCAGCTAGACGCGATAGAAGTTAAGAGCACATCGGCAAAGGGGGGGATTCGGCCCACCTTCTGGCACCCATGCGAGACTGCGCCTGTCCGCGGTGAAAGTACCATTAAAGACGTGGTCCATAGTTATTTTGCCCACCCCCGGCGCATGGTACGTTGTTCCGACATAAGAGTGCGCTGCTATTATGCCAATTATTGCTGAAAGAGCGACGAGGGAAGCGAGTGAGATAACGAGGAGGCGGAGGGAGGTCGGCCGCTTGGGGTAGAGTCAAATGATTGTCCTCCCCGTAAAGTTCGAGATACCAACCCGGTCAGCCAGCTGGTTGCCGCGTTCCGCAAGGCCAGGGCTGGAGGGAAGACGTTTTTCTAGGAGTGCCTCATCTTCTGGATCCTCGTCTGAACTCGTGGGGTCAAATGGACCATCCCCGTAGTAAGTTTGAGGCCGGATTTGAATGGGTGGTGGTCGGTCCTTCAGTAATGCCTCTTGCTCGAGCCCTCCCTCTGGGTTGTCTTGAAAGAGTGGCTCATACTGCGTACTGGACATGGAAAGCAACGAAGAAGCACAGTTGCACAGCTTCCATTATCGCAATTCTAAAGGGGATATTACGTGGCTCAACAAGCTCTATTCTCGACGCTCATCGATTTTATGGCGAATGGCCAGAGTAACTCGGCTTCCCCCACAATTGCAACAAGCTTAGGGTTAATTTTCAGAGCTGAATCCCACCGTGGACTTTATTGCGGGCACATTGGCCGTACGTAACTCGCACCGCCGCCCCCTAACTTGACGAAGCTCAATTTTGCCAGGGAACAGCTGGGCTCGTCGCCGGCTTTCCCTTTGACACGGGTATGCGATTTACTCGTCTACTCATCGTTTATATGCGAACGGTGTCGCAGTCAAGGTGCGCCTACAAACACCGGAATTGGCTGGACACTACCGCGGGTCGACGGCGCGCGCGATCGCGACTATCGTGCAGGAGGAGCGCTTTCTGGGCCTGTACAAGGGAATAACCTCCCCACTGGTATGACCAGTGATTCATTCTCCCGAATTATTAAAGATCATGGGCGCAGCTGACCGTCGCCCTAATGAATGGGCTTGTCTTTGCGTCGTACAACTTCTTCTTACGGCTGCAGTCTCCGGTCACCGCAGAGGCGTCCCTCGCGCAGATAACCCTCGCCGGAGTAGGCAGCGGCGTTGTCTCCGCCATCGTCACGACCCCAACGGAGCTCATCAAGATCCGGCAGCAGCAGTGCACGGGCTCGTCGACGGCACGCGGCGTCGCCGCCGCAATTTTCAAGGCGGGAGGATTGGCGGGGCTTTACCGAGGCGCCACTGCGACAGCACTCCGCGACTTTGGCTACGGCGCGTACTTTGCCGCGGTGCGCAGATCGACAAGTGCGCGGTGCTGACGCTAATATGCGCCAGTACGAGGCAACGACCCGCGCGCTTTTAAAGCCGGGGGAGACGCGTGCTGAGGGCTGGCCGGTGCTCGTTGCGGGAGGCGTTGCGGGAATCGGTAAGCGTGTACATTGTGGTCAGGATTTAGGAGGACTATCGACTGAATGTGGATAGTTGGTTGGCTGGCGACTTTCCCGTTGGACGTGGTCAAGACGCGTGTACAAGGTAGCGGACCTGGCACATTTTCCGGTCCAGGTGCTACAGCGTTGCTTGCCGGAGCCAGCACGATAGAAAACCCTTACCGCACGACGTGGTTTGCCATTGTTAATTCATATCGTGCCGAGGGGTTGCATGTATTTTACCGCGGGCTCGCGCCGACCCTTATACGGTGCGCCGAGAATTTCTCAATCAAAACTCGAACTTGAACTTGAACAGAGCCGTTCCGGTAAACATGGTCACGTTTGGTGTGTTTCAAACCTTGGTGAATGCATTTGGGTAGCATGTGTAGAAGGTAGAGGTATCTGTATTCCGTTCGATATTTTAGAGGTCGGTGTTGCTCACATTTCCGGTCGCCTTTGCTTATGATTTCATTTTGGACAGCTACTGTAGATAAATTAGAAGTGCAACTTGAAGCCAGATCAAACCATTGTCGTCTGACTCTGGTAGTAACAAATCTTGCCGAGCGGCGCAGTACCAGCACACGGAGATGTGGAGCGGTAGCGAAGAACAGCGAAGAAGTGATCAGGGGGAGGGAGTAGTCGTCTTCGACATCCAGGTACAGGGACTGGTTCTTCTGTGCCTTCGAAGAAATCATTACTCAAGAGATAAATCCCGTAGTATGCCATGTATCTCAAAAAAGTTTGCAAACAATTTTCCTCCGTCGATATCTCTTCGGTATCTGCTTGAGCACCTTCTGAATACCAATCATACACTGTCATACATCGTCTTTTTGAACTTGTTGAGCCCTTGGTTGAGCCACGTAATTCATAACCCCTTTAAAATTGCGATAATGAAAAAGCTGTGCAACTGTGCTTCTTCGTTGCTTTCCATGTCCAGTCTTGTCCAGTACGCAGTATGAGCCACTCTTTCAAGACAACCGAAAGGGAGGGCTCGAGCAAGGATTGTTGGGAAGCTGAGTTACCCTCCTCCTCTAGCCATTCGCCATAAAACGAACCGAGCGGAGACCGTGTCGGGCCGTACACGGCGCTACACGGCGGCATGCTCAGTGCTGTTGAGTCATAAACTCTCTTCCAACCACGACGTTGACGAGCTGGATCCAAAAGTCCGCACTCCCACCCAAGTTTCCCTTGGCCGGCGCTCTACCTACATCGTTTGCCTTTGGTTCGGTTGGCCAAGGTGCCAAGCCCCGACTCGCGCAATGGTAAAGGTCCACCCAAGATTATCCGGATAGTAGGGCTTCCGATTGCAGTCAATCGAATTGCGCTCTTTGAGAGACTGGATGAACGTTGCGTATTCTCAGCCCCCGCCTCCGCCCTACCTGCTAAAGTCTGGTCGTATTGCCTATGGCCCGAAATTTCAAAACATTTTTGTCTCATGCACGCGTCGGCTCCGTTGCAATGTCCACGTACGTGAGACCGGTCTCAGATGTTTATTTCCGTCAAAGTCTAGGACCCGTTCTTCAAGCCCAGGGCAGAAGCTGTCACACGACCAAAATATCCAATGTTGGAAATCACTCGACCTTGGATGTTTTAGTCCTCTCGCCCATTTCTGACAGTGGCCGCTTTCCAAATGTTCCGATACGATGTCGCCTTATCACGCTGAACACGCTCCCGCTCTACCGACGCAGCCGATATGGCAATTTAACCGCACCGTTCGGGGCGTCGGGTGACGGAAATGTTTCCCGTCATTCGTCACATGGATAGGTCTCTATGTAACTGTTCAACTTAAACCCAGCGTCTGGAATAGCGCCCGCGGCGACGTTGCAACGTGTCTTCGAGAAGGAATACAGGCCCCGAACGAAGAGGACGTTATCGCCTCCACCTCTAGCGCGGAGAGTATTTGCGTGAACCACATATTCTTGACGCGACCCACAGCGAAGTAACCACCAGTAGCCGTCGAGACTCGCAGGTCATTCACCATCTCACGCTCGCTGAACCGCAGCTGTCAGTCAGATCCGTCCCCGGCCCTCCGCTCATCAGCTTCACCTTGGGTTTTCGATAGTTCATTTAACTCTTTGCATCGACTTCATCTACCGTTATTGCCACTCCACAAGAACCTTTAGCAGGAAACTAGGTAGCCAAGAGCGAACTTACCCACTGCCCATCTCAGGTCTTTTACGTCAATTACCCCTTATCGCCATCATCAAATTTTGTCTCGCTTCTTTGCGAACTGGGCATATAAGAAGATTTTGGGGAAGGAGGAGGTAACACCACCAGCCACATATCATCATCAGTATGCATTCACAATCCGAATCGCAATCCAGCCAAGCCGTCGCCGCGCCTGTACGAAAGGTCTACTGCACCCTCCTCTCAATCCCTTCACCTCCCTGACTCGATTCCAACAGCCTCAGCTCCACCGCCGGCGTACACTCTCCGCCGTGTCCATTCCCCGTGCTGGTAGCCTGTCCAAAATCACCATCGCTGTGCAAAGCACCAACGCGGGTGCCGTGCGCGGCGCCGCCGCCGGCGCGTTCACCCTCACAAGCTCTGCGCGCGCTGCACTACGCGGTCTGGGGTCCCGAACGTCTGACGACTCGGATTCAGACTCCTACGAAGAGTACCCACCATCCCCCATCCCCGCGCATGTGCGCACGTACAGCAATTTCAGCGACAAAGACGTGCCCTCGATTAGCCGCACGGCTTCGCCATTCGAGGGCGAGCGGGTACCTATTCCACCGGGATGGGGCGGACGAGGAAGGGCACAGCGAGTGCGGGAGAGATCACGCTCGCGGGAACGGACGCAGCATCGTGAACAGGCTCACCGTTCGCGTATACACCCGGTGTTGGAGACGCTGGAGCGCGAATCGCGTGTAGGGACGGGGCGCGTCGTGTGCGCGGCTTGCGCAAAACCGGGGGTGAACTTTCCCCGTTGTACGCGTTGCTCGAAAATGTTTTGTTCGCGCGGGTGCCGAACAGCGGTGGTCCATCAGTGCCCTTCGATGCGGCGTACACAAACCTCGTAGGAGGCGGATAGTGGCGTGTATTCAAACGAGCGAAAAGGGGTTTGGGTGATGCATTTCTCTTTGGTAGCGATTTATGTAGCATTTTTCTTTGCCTTGCTTGTATTGTACAAATGTGATTAGGAATACGTCGACTATATATGCGAATGATGAAATGTCCTGTCTAGTAACTCCTGTTATTGTCCACCTCCATCCCCTCAAGTGCGTCGCCTCCAAGAAGCTGCGCACGTTGATACAGTGCTTCTCGCTTGTCCTCCTCCTTAGTGAAATTCGCGAGAGTTAATAATCCCTCGACAAGGAACGCCCGCAGCTCCTCTGCCTCCACCCGCCGCTCATCATCTTGTTCTTTCACCACCTCCGTCCTGGCGCGCTCGAAAAATTCCACCGCACGCTCAAGACCTTCGCGCGCTTCCTCCGCCTCCTCACTATCAAGGACGCCAGAATTTTGCAACTCTGGAGCCTGCGCACTCCTATCTCCCCACCCACGCGTCTCCGCCATCGCCTCGATGTCCTCTACATGCGCGGTACCAACAACGAGCCAGCACCGCCCTCGTATACGCGCGACGACGTGCGTCTGGACCTGGATTTGCTGCAGGACGCCGTCGGCCCATGTAGCCCATCGCATTCGTTCCGCTGCCGCGGGGAGCTGCTCAGCTATCGCAAGAACCTCGCGCGCGATGGTGAAAAGTTCCGAGGAGCGGCTAAACGGCACGGGCAGTCCGCCTGGCGCGACAGCCGGCACAGTGTGCGGCATAAGGAAGATGCCGCGCGTGAAGTGGTCCATGGCGAGAAGGAGGAGGTCGTGTGGTACGGCGGTGGCGAGGATGATGCGGTGCGAGGCCGGCGGGCGTCGCATAGCGATGGCGGCAAAGGGCGAAGCAGCGGCCGAGGGCCATTGTGGTTCGAGCACTGGTGGAGGCGGACTCGGAGGTGTGGCGCACTGGAGCGTGAGGGCAGCTTCGGCGACGCAGAGGAGGGTGCGTCCCCACACGACGGCCATTCGCCAGTCCTCCTGCGCCTCACAGCCGCGGCCACTGGTTCGACTCGGAAGACTCTCGCCTGTCTCGAACACGTCCAGCGCTGCAAGCCAGTATGTTGCTGCCGCACTTGGTTCAGTGGGAAATGCGAGGGATGGGTCTTGCGCGATGATGTTGCCGAAAAGAAAAAGGGTAGTGCCAAGGAGAGCATGGAATGCGGTCGGGGATTCTCTGCATTTGCTACGCGACGGTAAGCCACTGACACACAAAAAAAAAACTTATCTGGGACCCACCATTTTTTCCGAGGAAGGGGCGGCGCTGAAATAGAGGTAGAAGGCGGCGGAGCCGTGTGCGGCTCCGCGAACAATATTGAAGGGTCTTGGTAGAGCAGGAGAAATCGATGGCATGTGTGTAGGACACTGCGCAAAAGTGAAAGAGTTTCCGTTACACCGTCGGCTGCGTAAACATGAGAGGGACTCCTCCGACCACGAAACACACCCACTCTCGTACTTCTCGGCCGCACGGCGAAAGAGATCCTTTAAGTCTTCCCACTCCTCAAGTCGGGACTCGGTCTCTGGGTCGAGATCACTTCTATCCATGTCGCTTCTGTCGCTTCTATCGCTGAGGCTTCCAGAGGGCTCAGGACTGCACTCGACGATATAGCAGTCGCCGTCGTCGTCGTCGCTGCCGTCGTCGCTGTCCTCCGACCGATGACGTTTGGCTGGGCGCAGATCGTGATCCAAGTCAAAGCCTTGTGTATATTTTGGTGTCCCACGCCCCTTCCATAGACCACGGGGGCGTGAGCGCGCCTGGGGCGGCGGGGGGAAGGGCGACCAGAGGAGCATGGTGGGGAATCAACGGCATGGCGACCAGTGTGCTTTTAATCCTCTGCCCGTAAGCCAAGCCTACATATTCTGGACTTGGGCCAGGCCTTGCCGGGATTTGC
Source organism: Mycena alexandri (assembly GCA_029233265.1). Lineage (NCBI taxonomy): Eukaryota > Fungi > Basidiomycota > Agaricomycetes > Agaricales > Mycenaceae > Mycena > Mycena alexandri. Next base: position 158,243 of record JARJCM010000118.1, on the reverse strand, counting down.
TGTTTTCGGCTTCCTGCGTGATGCCGTGGCCAATCATAGCCGTTCTACACTGTGTCGCCTCAATGAAGTCCAGCGAGAAAAACGAAGCACCCGCAAGTTGGCAGACAGACAAGTGGGAAGCCTCGGTAGCTCCTCAGTTCGCCACATAGGTAACAGGAGGGAGTTCTATTCAAGTATCGACCCGGTTCTAGACCCCTCTCTCATTGGTCCAATCTTATTGGCCAACGAACTACCTGCACAGCAATTGCAGTTTATTGTTGGTTTGTTGCCGTCCAAAGAGGATGAGCCTCGGATTATTTCATGTCGCCGAAAAGACTCGGAAATTATTCGAGACATATGCACCAGACGAGTCGACAAAACCGAACAGCCCGACGCTAGAAACAACCAGGCAGATCGAGACCTCTTCTGCGGAGATACTTATCGTTCGATAGAGTCGGATAGCTTCTCACATATCGTCGCGGGTTGGTCGCCGTCTTGGAATCTGGTTCCAATCTTCAAAATGAACAGACATGGCGCGAAACGTTGTAAACGCGGGAGGTTTTGTTGTTCCGCAACATCGCAATTAGCTCAAACATAAAGGACAGACTCCAAGTTCAATTGAGGTCCACCGCATCACGGCCCAATAACCTAGTATGCCTAGGGAATGGCGCCGGAAGTTTGAAGCCTGAGTAAGTACTTATTGAACGCGCAATTTGAGGTTGTTCGCGGGAATGGCCTTCATTAAAGGATTCAATCAAAGGTAACGGGCCGACCGCTGAGGGGCAGTTAAACTAAGATCAAGTATGAAGAAGCAGAGCACACAGCGAGGCCCCCTCATGAACAAACGTGCAGCTCGGGGAGTCATGTTGACAGCTGGTGCCAGTGGGCGCGAGTCATTGTTACGCCGACCAGGTAACTTGGGCGCTATTGGAATCGTCGGACAAGCCAAGTAAAAATCGACAGGGAGACGTTTTGCCGCGTCATGACACAGACGGCTTCAACGCGGCAATCCCCTTACACTGGCGCCAATCTTGTAACATGAGAGGGATAGGGGGGATGATTTTGGCCTGAAATGAACATCTTTTGCTCTTCCAGATCGTATAACGAGTTTCGCAACTCGCTGTACTTGTCCTGACCAGGTCTGTCTCAGCGAAGCAACAGAATGAATAAAAAAGCCAGGCACGGGTATATGACAGGAGATCAAGTCGAGATCAAGTCCGACACTGTGGTGCCTGGCGCCGATGAGGCACCTGGGGTGGCGGCCGAAAGCCAGGAGCTCAGTCGGTGAATTTTGTTGCTTCGGCGACATGATCATCCGGGTCTTTAAAGGGTTATACGAAACGTGAATTTATCCTGCGATATAGCTGTTAGCGCTCATAATAAGGAGACAATCTATCCAGGGGCCGCCAAGGATGGAGCGTAAAGCTTAAATTAGACCATTTAAAGGATCATACGTCCTTCGCGCGCATGCCCACAACCTCGTAAATGCCGCACACAATGGCAGGAAACCCTTCAGCAGCACCGTGGCGGCTCAGACTTCCAGAGAAGGTCGATCAAGATGACGAAGAGTGGGGAGAAGGAGAGCACATAACACCGTTGGCGCCGATAGAGTGGTTGTCCAAATGGCAGGAGGATAAAGCCCAGTGGGAGGCGGAGCGAGAAAATTGGCAGCGAGAGCACCCGCCTCATAAACCCAGTCGTTCTGCGCCATCTTCATCACCGCCTCGCTCGACATCGCCACGAGAGGCGACGCGTCCGAAACGATCCGTGACGCGCCCAGAGCCCTCTCCCACGGAGCGAGAAGCAGCGCCACCGGAAAGAGATGTTCAACAGGATGACGGATGGGGCCGCAGATTGTGGGATAGATATTTCCCTAGAGCGCGACGTAAATCGATCACCGAGGATCGCCCAGACGCACAAAACGACACGGAGGATTGTTTCAAACCCCCATCGCGTCCTGCGGGTCAAGTCAGATAGGATGCAGTGCGTAACCATACCATGTACACCACTTGTAAAGTTGCAGAACACCACGTTCACCGGGCTTTCATCTTTCACGCCAACATCTGTACCGCCACGAGTGTTCGGGGATTCGAGCTCGAATGATTTGCAGATGGATATGGATAGCTTCTGGCAGTCTTCTGGTTCTGCGAGTTAAAAGGTGATGGTGGAGGGTATCCGCGTAGAAAGAGGTAGGAAACACGCGACTCGGAAGTTTGTTCTACACCGGTCAGCCAAACAAAGGTGTTGATTTCCTCCTTTCACTCTCGTACCCCTCCATTCCACTCTTGACGCAACAGTTGGCTGCCATTCAGTTTATTTGGGAGGATCACAGTCGGTTTCTAGGTGCTATGACGGTCGAGATTGTCCGGACTTCTCGCCCGTCATTGCTCCTCCGAATTGTGACCCGTCCCAAAGAAGCTTTCTGGTTTCAGCTTTCTTGTTCCCTCTTATATATGTGTCCCTGCTTCGACCCTGTCCTTCCCTGCGATGATGGCCCTCCACGCCTATGATTTGCATTTGATCATCTTTAACTAACTTTAAGGGTGTGGCTGGGCTGTGATCCATGTCATGAAGGCCGTTCAGCTCAAACCTTTTGCAACCTGAACAGTTGTGGGTCTGGTTTAAATTAACCATGATCAGCGTTCTCTCGGAATAGGCGTGTTCTTATAACCCCAGCGTTTTTTACGCCACTCCCAGCAAGCCAGCATGAACATCAGCCAGCTGCTCTGCTCACCACCGCCATATCAGGCTCCGTCGCCCGGACGCTCTTCAAATGGTGCCCCTCCCGCGTCTGACCACGATGTACCCAACCGTTTTTTTCTTCCTGCACACCACGGCGACTAATGGAGACCGTACCAGTCACGGAGCAGTCAAGGCTCTCCAAGCCCAACTAGCCCAGACGCGTCCTACAAAGTCATAAGTACGCAGTGTGCGTCTTCCGTCCTTTGACCTCCGCCTTACCTATCTTTTTCCTCTTCAGACCGATGCGGCAACTGCAGGCAACGCGGCCACAACCGCAAAACATGCCCCAAGCCCGAGACCCCAAAATTGCCCGCGCCGCCAACGCGGCCTCGAGCGCGTGGCTGCTGTGGTCTCTGTGGCGAACCCGGCCACAATCGCACTTCATGTCGTTACGGTCCTCCTCCAAAGTGATGATGAATAGGTGGACTCTCAAAAATGCGCGCCCGGCGCTGCGCGTTGCACGACATTTTTTCTTCTTTGGACCTTTACCTCGCTTGCATGCACGATGCAATGTTTAATGTACATATCCCCCCAATTCCGCTGTATCATAATAATCCACGAGCTTCATACAATATTTTGCTGGAAACCACGACCCTTGCAACATAATCTCAAGCCTCGTTTCCTGGATTCGCTATTTCCGAAAGGCACTTTTAATTCCGCAAATGTTCCATCAGATTCAAGATTCAGGGACTGAGGTGATGCAGCGCAGAATGTGGTACTGTACTCATCTGTACTCGTCCTCGCGTGGTCGTGAGATCCTCGATCAAAACGATTATGCTCCTAGCCTCCTCAAATCAAGATTCACGAAGCCTGGGGGTTTGGGTTACAAGTTAAATAGATTCCGTATCGATTTTGTGTAACGACGACATCTACTGCCACATGTCTTATCGTTCTTTAAAGAATAGGCCGTCTCCGCGACACGGGCTTTGACCGCTTGCGCTTCTTGCCCTTTGCGAACGCGTTGGCGCTTTTCAGGTCGCGTCCTAGGAGGTCCTCGCTTCTGACCTGGTAAATCCGCACCTGGGAAAAACAACATTAGGTCGGCTAAGGGACTGAGAACGGAACTAAAGACGCACAATCCAGTTTTCAGTGGTGTATGCCTCATCTGGAGAGCGTCATACTACGTTAGATAGGAAGAGCGACGCAGGGAGGACAACTCACCGAGGTAGTCTAGTGTCGGGCCCACTTTGGGGACCTGTTGGTTACGAACACGATCCGTGGACGGACCGCCACCGAAGAGCTCAGAGAACCTTGAGCGCATCCAAATAAGACAAGGGCTGAAGCGGTCTTCGAAGATGGCTTACCGGTAGTACGACATCTTGTACATGAGACTGTTCTTCATGGCGGGCGAGGCGTGCTCGTCGACACGGTACTCGCCCTGCGGTGTGAAGTAGTTGGGCTCCTGGATCTCCTCGGGCCAGACACCCTGCGCGATCCGCACCATCCACAAGAACTTGTTGATGTCGTCACCCGAATACCCGAGCAACCCACCGAAGATGACGAGGACGTAGTCCACATCGTGCTTGCGCAGGATAGGGTACGCGACCTCCTCGCTGCTCGACATGGCCTTTCCGACGGTGGCGATGTGCGCTGGACAGCGGTGATCAGTATCGAGACCACAGGACGGGCACCAAGTAGATGGATGATGTACGTACTGTTGTTCCAGGTATTGTTGTCCACGAGCGTCGGGCGGTCGGCCATCCCAGCAATCTGGTACCCGTAGTCCCACCAGCTCATGACGACGGCCGTCTCTGGGGTGTTTTGCCGCAGCCAGTAGTAAGCTTCACGGAAGTCGTCGATGATGTGCTGGCTTCCGTCAGCATTTTGCGACGCGAGTACGACCGAAGGTGAAGAGTAGGCGGAGGCAGTGGCCCAGGTGCAGTGGAAGACGAAGAAAGCGAGCATACCGACGGCGTTCACGATGATGGCGAAACGCGTGTCTAGGCCGTAGATGCCCTTCTTCTTGTTGGGTACTGCGGCTGCGACGAGGTCGGAGAGAGCACTACCGGTGGAGGGCGCGGCAGGTGCGGCCTTCTTGGGTTTTTTCGCGGTTGCGCCTGACTCCGGAGGTGTTGCAGAGTCGGCGGGGGCCACTGCGTCGTCAGGCTCCGCGGCATCGACATAGGTGTCCAGGAGCGTGGAGAAGGCGACGGCTGATGCGACACAAACGACAGGGGTCAAGGTGAGCATGAGACGGACCATGACGCCAGCGAAGTAGCTGGCCATAACGGCGTAGATGATCACAAAGACGTGCTCGTCACGGAGCTGATGGAAGCAGAGGATAACACCAGCGGGGAAGAGGAAGATGAGGAATTGGAGATCCATAAAGAACGAGGGCCAGGCGGTAGGCTGATGCTCTGAGACGGAAGCGATGATGGGAATATGTCTGAAAAAAAAATAGTTAGCAGTAGTTTTGGTGGTGGTCAAATGGCACCTACTTTTTGGCGTAGCCGGTATCCCAGAGCGAGTAGAAACGACCAGTCCACGGAGCGATGGCGCCTTTGTATGTCAGGCCGACGAATGCGGCGAACCCAAACAGGCCAGCAGTGACGAGGACGACAAAGAGCAAGTCCTGGAATTGCTTTGACGAGACGTGGGACCGGACTAGCTGTACAAAGGCCACGATTTGCAGCAGACCGAAGACGCCTGGCAACGAAAGATCAGTCAAATAAAGCAAGCACGACAGAAAGAACCTGACCTAGGGCAGCCATGTGCTCGCTCGTCGACACCGGTTGGAAACCGACGAAGGGGACTTGCATGCTGGACAACGTGCCAATCACGTACCACGACGAGTACGCGACGTAGAGGCGGCTGGTGAAGCGGCCCATGAGAATCAAGACCAGTCCGTGTAGAGGAATCATGTTGGTGATGAACACGTATCCACCTGCACAAAGATTAAGAAACAATACTTGGAGTGTATCGAGGACGCACCCCAAGCGGCCACCATGTAGAAGTAAAACACAGCTGCAAGGGTCCCGAAGAGAGCGCTGCCGAGTTTGAGGGCTTTGATCCAACAGTAGAAGGTGAACATAAGTAGGAAAATGGCGATAGCTTCATTGTCGTACGAGCCGGCGACAGAACGCGAGATGTACCCAGGAACGATACCGATGAAAGCAGCGGCCAGCAGACCAGCACTCTCGTCCTTCATTTCTTTCGTGAACCTAGATTAACGGGTTATTTTAAACGACGGGTACGTGGTCAAAAACGGACATGTAAGTCGCCCACGCCGTCAGAGCACTGAATCCAGGCGCAAGCATTACACAGATATTGCGAATGTCGACGGGGAGGTTGAGGGCATGGAGGAAGTTGTAGATGACGCCGCTGGTTGCCATAAGCCCAGGGTAGACCGTTCCACCAACGACGCGGCCTAGGGGATACCAAGCCGTTGGGTCGAACCAATTCCAGAATTCCTGGAATGCAAATCAATTTACTGCATACCAGAGGACTCTTGGACGAACATAGAAGCCCTTGGCCGCCAGAACTCGTGTTGCGCGGCTTGATGAGTTACTTTAGCAGCTGAAGTACTTGGGCTGCAAGATACTCACTAATTAAACCACGGATCGCTTTGCAACGTTAGAATGCAGTACAAACAGCAGTTTAAACGCGAAAACTCACAATTCATGGATGATACTCTCAAAATTGATGACAGCAAAGAGACGGGACGCGATGGCGGCGCCAGAGATGAGGGAAAGAGCTACGATTCTCAAAAGCGAAGCGGTGTTAGTGACCGTCGCCGGCGAAAGGTCCGAAGGGAGTGGGAAGGCCGTAGGCATGGCCGCAGTGGAGGACTTCAGACTTCGCGTTTACTTTGAATCGCAGGAAACAAGAAACGACGACGTGTCGAGAGGGATTTAAAAATAGTGTAACATCATGTGATTTAGCCCCTATCTTTAGAGTGATCAATCCGTGGTCGCCGTTGATCCGAACCGCGGCAGACCCGGCAATGTGGTTCAAGATGTTTTCGGGGACAACGACACAATGGGGTCTTTCCTGCTTACCGAATACTGCAGTTGTGACGGTCTGTGGTACATCTCGTTGACAACTGTCATATCTGTAGTATCCACAAACTAAAGCAAGAGCAAAGGACAGACCAAAACACCAATTTTTCGTTCATAAGTGGGTCGTTAAAGTAAAGACGGAACGTGTTCAACCACATTGCCGAGGTCTGCCGCAATTCGGCTCAAGCGGCAACCACGGATTGATCGCTCAGCAAAGCACTCCACGCCGTTTGCCATACTTAGTTTAGCCTGCGCCTCTTGGCCTCTTCCTCGTTCCGCTCCGCTCCTCGTTGAACCTCCAAATCCCAGTCAGATTTCCATACCACAAAATACTCGCCCAATCCGACGATGAAAAGAGCCACCACTTGTCCTGCAAAAGGATGAGAAATCGAGGGGTTTTCAGAAAATGTTCATACCGATCCACAGTCCTTGCAATCCAAGTGCGGTACGAGGATGGAAGGCCAGTGTAATTCCCAAAGGAAGAGCCAGAACATAATAAGCGACGCAGTTGAACAGCGCACCGAGATGCTGCCGGCCTTGTAATCTCGTCAGACGAAAGAAACGAAGGTGATAATAAACAATGTACCTTGACCGCGCAGAACACCACCACAAGAACCCGCGAGTCCATCGGCGACTTGGAATGAGGCCACAAGAGGCATGACCTGGGCTACGAGTCTGACCACATCGACATCGTCACTAAATAAATAGCCATAAACCTGCAATTGCCGTCAGTGCTATTCAAGGACGAAAGAAGCTTTGAAGACATTCTTAGTGCCCATCATGACTATCATAACCACAAGCCCGACCACCACACTTAATAGGGCCGACGCATGTGCCGCGTACTTTGCAGCGACGGGAGAGCGTGCGCCTATCAGATTTCCGACACGCGCAGAGGCAGCCACACCAATGCCAAACGGGATGGTGTTCAAAACTAGAATGGACGTTGAATATTTTGCAACGAGGACCGTAAGAAGCGCACTCTGGTCAGTGGTCATGATAACGGACTGCGCGGCGAGGGGCAATGCACCCAAACGCCCAGCGGCCAATGCAACAATTTCGAACGCGGCCCTGTTTGAAATTGACTTGGCAGCGGAACCTGACGAATAAAACAAAAACACGAACCACTCTGTGCCAACCATCAAAATCCCCGGAATGGCGAGTTTGAGAAATAGGTAGCAGCTTCGACGGTGGAAGACGGCGGAAGGTTGAAATCCGCCCCATGTCGCGTTCTGTTTGTGCGTGGAAGAAGTCCAAGTCCAAAGGCCGAGAAGCCCGAAACAGAGCCAATAAGTGAAGGATAGCGCCAGAGGGGATCCTAAAATTCCAAGGGGCGTATAGTGAATCAAGAAAATGTTCATGCCGAGGTTTATCGGGAAGACAACCACGAGAACCCCGGTGGAAGCTCCCATTATGCCTGTTGAACAAGTTCAACTTTACACAAGCAATGAAGGCGATAGGAACTTTACCCTGGCATTGCAGATATTTCTTGAGGCTCTCGAATCCTGGGTGAAGTATAAGCCAGCCACAGAGTTTCATTCAGAACAAGGACTCACCGATGTAAGCAGGAGCCCCGATGATGAGAACCCGAAGAAAGGTTTGTACGTCGCGGCTGAGAGAGGCGGACTGTCCCAGGCCAAGAAGTACCGGTTCAATGAACCACCAAAATATGCCGACGGGGATGAGAAGGATCCACAGAATAACGATGCATCGCTGAAAATGAATTGAGAGATCCTTGGGATGGCCACCAGTAAATGCCGAGGATCCCAATGTATCAAGAGCCGTCGTGCCCCCCAGCGCAACACACCAGCCTGTCGAGAAAGCGTGGGATCATCCTTGGATTCAAAAGCACTTTTTGCACTCGCCCGTTACGAACGCAAGCATGAGGGAGAATGCCGACACGGATAATTCATCAGGACCGAGTCGTCCAGCAATTAAAATCGAGACGGTTTGGATCGAGTTTTGTAAAATGTACGAGAGGATAACTGGAGAGTATGAAGGCCACGCTAATACGGGTGGAAGGAGAGAGAAGAACCTGGGGTTGAATCAAGGAGCAGCGACCAGAAAAGGAAAGCGTCGGGCTTGATCGGAACATGGGGTTCATTGCTTTCCACTTCCGGCCGATTTCTTCTTGTGTCGATTGAAACATCTGGCTCGCCCACTGGCCTAGCGTCGCGGGAAGGGAGTCTCCCAGGAAGAAGCGAATCTGTCTCGGCTGCTGACTGCATTTTTTGGGGAAGAGCTGTCGATATTCATCTGGCGACCTCACATTGCGCCGTTTTAAACTCCAACGGCCGGCCTACCGTGCTATGAACCTATCCGAGTCTTATCACCCAAGTACCCTACATGGATGCAGTGCAAACTTTCTGCGGAGAAACAAGAACCATATGCACTCAGAAATCGCAATATCATTTGACAGCCACCGATCGCCTCAAGGCAGAACACGAGCAGATTATGGCCTATACTGAGATAACCCACTCCTTTCTTGGCTTTAAATTTCCATTACCTCACTTTTGCGTGGCGGTAGGTGCCAGATTTATCTCTGAAAACGTCTGATTCCTGGGCAAGATAACTTTGCCACCACGCAGACCGAGCCTCAAGGCGTTACAATCCAACGGATACCCTGATCCGTTTCGTTATCCTCCAAGTCATGGGTTTGTATCCTCCGGGCAAGTTAGCATTTATTGAGCGGTCCGACTGTTTTACTTCAGAGAATCCCCCAATTCTCAGCAATGCAACTCACCCTCTCAGCGTTTTTCTCGTTTGTACTCCTTTCGGTCTCGGTCTCTGCACATGATCATCATGAGCATGAAGACCAGATGCCTCTGGACTACGTACGATTCCCCTATGAACCCATTTATCGCGGGAGCAACGGCGAAGTCACCGCGGACGCCATTTTCTCTGGCATCACCACCTTTGCCAAGTTGCCTTGGGTCCAGTGCCTCACCAGAGAAAGCCACATCCCCTTTGATATAGCCTTCATTGGCGCTCCTTTCGTCGGTTCTTGTTCCTGAGCCGATACGAGTTCATCTCATCGTCCGGATATTTAGGATACTGGGACCAGGTTAGTCCCAGGACCTCATTGCGCCGTTGGGCCTGGCTCACGTCGATTGAAGCTACCGCCCTGGAGCGAGATTCGGCCCATCTGGAATCAGGGCTGGAAGTCGTCGCCTGACTCTGTATGGAGGATACAACGTTCCCCTCAAAGTCAACCCTTTCCAGTCTGGCCTACGCATCGTCGATTGCGGCGATATTCCTGTGACGTGAGTCGATTGAGCAACGCTGGTTCCTACCCTAATTACACCCATGCTAGACCGTACGACAATAAATACGCCATCCAGCAAATCGAAAGGTTAGCTCGAGTGTCATCCCGAACTTCACATCTCTGACAAGCCTGCTGAAGTGGCCACAAGTCGCTTCTTCAACGCGAAGCCTTCTCGCCGTTGGGTAACGATTCCGTCACTGGCGAAGCGCTCGCACCCTTCTCCCTCGATGGTAAACATCATCCTCGAATCATCACCCTCGGCGGGGACCACACAATTGTGCTTCCAATCCTTCGCTCCATCAACTCGGTGTACGGGAAAATTTCGGTCATTCATTTCGATTCTCATCTTGGTTTGCCGTCCTCTTGTCTCGGGATCGTTTCGCTCAGTACGGAATTTAGATACCTGGAAGCCCTCTGTCTTCGGAGGTGCCCCGAGTGACCAGGCTGCGATCAACCACGGAACCTATTTTTACTGGGCCAGCCAGGAGGGCTTAATCCAAAATGGATCCTCAATTGCAAGTGTTATGTTGTTCCATCCCCGCCCCCATTTTTTTTTCTATCTGTTCGCCTCGAGGCTTTGATCCTAGTTTGTTCTTTTCAACAGCACGGGGCGATCCGCACCACCTTGAGCGGGCCCGAAGACTACGACAACGACGACCAATCCGGATTTCAGCGCATTGAAGCTCGGGAAATAGACACAATCGGTAGGTTACACTTTTGCCTCCATATTTCTTCTCTTATCATTCTACAAGGCACGGTCGGCATCATAAAAAAGATCCGTGATACCGTAGGGGACAACCCCGTCTATCTCTCAATCGATGCGAGTCTGCCCGCGGCCACGCTTGTTGCGCTCACAACTAACGTTTTTCAACTAGATTGATAGCATCGATCCCGCGTAAGACTATTCGCAAAATGTATCCGTCACATTCTTATCATCTTCCAGTTTCGCTCCCGCGACGGGGACTCCTGAAACGGGGGGTTGGTCTACCCGCGAACTGCGCACAATTTTGAGGGGCCTGGAAGGCATGCATATCGTGTCTGCTGACATCGTGGAGGTAGCGCCGGCATACGATAGTGAGTGTCCATCGGAAACTCGTTTCATCTCCGCTAATATGTGTGCAGCCAATGCGGAATTGACCACGATGGCGGCAGCCGACGTTCTCTTTGAAGTTATCAGTGTCATGGCTAAGACTCCCCTGGGTAAGATTGCCGTTCAATCGGCTTAAACTCTGGGTTTCACACCTTCTTTCGCTCTACATGTTTTGCCTCCCATCGTGGAATATATGCCTTACTGTTTTGTTTATGATGCCTGGCGGCAGGACCTCCATTTCGTGGTTCGCCAAATTTCAACCACATGCTTCGGGCATCTCGGCCTTAGTAATTTAAGGTGTCATCACTCACCGGATTCTACCCAAGTTGGTCTTTTGACCTGTGATCTCATCTGGTGTTCTCCAGATGTATGTATGTCTAGTTACCCAGAGTGTGGAACGCGGATGTTCGAACCACGATGCATTTGATGACACGACAGGACTGCAGCTAGCGCTAGCTGTCATCAGTGTTAACTTGAGAAAAGTTATCGCTGCTAATATTAATCGGTTGTCCTCAAGTGCCGCCTCTTAGTGGGTGCCAGAAAGGAAGAACAAAACAAGGTTTATGATCGAATCTGTTTGAACCCGCTAGCGCGAAAATATCATTAACGAACTATGTAGAACGTTTCTCAACGATGTCGTCCACATTTCTGACGGGGCCATGGAACCATTTGTGGGCAGAAGTAACCCAGGAGATCGTCGCAAAAATGAAGACAGACATTACGATGAGAACCGCGTAATCTGGTTGTGAATTTGAGCAGTTGAAGGTCACACGAGAAGAGATGGACTTGCTCATGCTGTTCGCGGTCGTCGTTTGCCCCGGGGGAAAGAGGAGCATAATGACGATGAATGTGACCCACGAAACCGCAATGATACCAATGGGGATGGACCAAGGTCCAAGATTAAATGGTCCCGGCTGAAATTTCTCTCGGCCGGAAGTTATGCGCAAAAAAATTGGCGCAGCGTAGGACGTGTAGAGTCCGATCACAGATGCCCTACACGCGCGGGTTAGCGGGGATCAAAGGGGAGAACACTGAAGGACAACGTACCCAGCAAGCGATGTTAAAGCTGTCACGCTGAACCCAAGGAGACCACAGATGGCGGCCCAGAACATGACAAACCAGACAGCGTTCACTGGCACGGCCTTTGAGTTCATTTTTTTCCACAAGCGGGAACCAGGTAAGGCGTTGTCCCTGTAATCCCAAGTTGACAGAACACAGAGCAAATTGATAATGCCAACGAACCGTGCGAAAGCGAAAACAACGCGGGACGCGTCCACTCCCTGAGCAGCCCCAGTAACAAACTATCCAATTTGAGAAATTTGAGAAGCAGGGAAGTAAGGAAGCCCTCACCTGGACTACTATTATGAAGGACCAGATAATTAACATTCCTCGCTTGCCAAGGACGTCGAGAAATACTTGGCCCATGGGAAGGGGCAGCGTTGTCCCCAACAGGTCACCAATGCTGGGGATAACAAACGATGTAGCGATTAAGAGCAACCATCCAAGACTAGCAGTAGCACCAACGCCAACCTTGGTTGAAATTGATTATGTAAGCAGTGAGACGACGGTGAACTCACCAAAATTGCAATTGGCGCTGCTCGCCCGGCCCCAGCCGTTTCCTCTTAGGTCCTCGTCAAGTAAAGTCAACGTCCAAGAATTCGATGAAATACACGCCTGATATGTGAGCGGCGGAATCGTCTGTGGGGGAGGAAATATTTTAGAGTTGCAAACGAACATGTACAAATGACTAACATCCTGTGAGAGTCCACATTGAAGCTGTAAAGGCAAGCATAAACGCCCAGCCGTCTAGTTTCAGATTAAACAAGACAGAGGGTCGGCATAGTCTGCTCTCACTATTCATCCACCCAGTGTTGTTTTCGAACAAAGTAAATGCATCCTTGGTTGAAACCTTGTTGTCGCCCGAAACAACCAGGAGAGCAATTATTGCCGCTATAGTGGTTCCCACTGCGAAAAAAAAAACGAGAATCAAAACAAGATAATCTCAGCGTCATGTGTCGCAGACCGTTGACGACGACATAGAACAGGTTGAGTCTCGCCAAAATTCTGGTCGCGGCTGAACAGACGACTCCATGGGAAAATAGGATGGCAAGGAGAATTCCGTAAGTAGCCCCAAGGGACAAAATGGTTTCACCGTCGCTGTTGACGGCGATGGCCGTGGTAATCATTTGGGCGCAAGTGAAGTCGATGGAGCAGACCTGTTTTCGGAGTTAGATTCACGGGAGTTGCGTCACTCATGAACGGGCATGCCAGGGTTACTTGAAGTTGTGCCCAACCTGGTGAGGAGGCATAAAGGAGCATGTTCTTCATTTAAATACCTTGTCCAGTGATGTTGGCCCAACCTGTTGAATAGGCATACAGGAGCATGTTCAGAGTCTGCCACTGGACAAACCTGTGATCCAGCTTGCTAGCGGAGCGTACTTCTCGGGCGCCAGCTTCGCAGAGAAGTAATACAGGCCAGCGCTTGTGCTGGCAGAGAGTCAACAGCGGTCATATTTGCAGAATGCATGAAGGACTTACGGCATGGAAGAGGCCAACTCAGCCATGCTAAGAGCGACGAACATAACAAAGAAGGAGGGAATGAACCAGCCCCAGACAAGGCCAACATGCCCGCCTAAGCAAGGATGAGCACGGAAGGATGCATACTGCCTATAAAATACGCGCCGCTAACTAGTCCGAATATCAACGTCGAGGACACAGACGCGACGATTCCCTGGCAAGTCCAAGGTCTAACCGAGGCTGTATGAACATGGACTGCGCGCCTGCTTACCATGATACTGAAACTGAAGGCACACGTTTCCAACAGGGAAAATTCACGCTTGAATTCGCTCCTGTAACCAAGCTCGGCCAGCTTCGCGTTATCGACATCTTGAACGAAGACGTTAGTTTTCTCAGAGACGGATTGGGTGTCGGCGTCATGTTTCTCAGATTTTGGGCTGTCCATGGTTGGGGTTCGGAAGAAAGTCCAGCCAGTCGCCTGTGCCGAATTTTGAGTTGGTCGGGAAGATAACGACGAATGTCCCCGTGCCGTTCTGCCTCAATCTGTTAGACAAGAAGTGGGAATAGAGATAAGAAAGATCCAGAAGCTTTGACCCATCAGTGCTTCTCACGAGCGTGAGTTACTCGGTGCATGCAGGAACGAATACGTTGTAAAATAAATGCTGAAGGAGAGTCAGACGGGAACTGTAGTGGAAGCAGAAAGCCATCACGTAAAAACGGCATTTGCCGGTGTGCTCAAGGATCTTCCCACACTCCATTCCAACAATTTCAATGACAATTTGAACAAACCCACGGCGGGTTTCCAATACTCTGGTCCAAGAAGCATATCGGTGTGCCGTTGGTGTGCCGCAAGGTTATTTTCCCTGTTTTGGCACTTGATCCACACCGCCAACTTCGAAGACGCCAGCGCAAAGTAGTGGCACACCCAACTTCAAGGTCCTCATCCACCATGGCTACTCACTTACACGACGAGCTCTTGAAGAGCGCCCGGATCGATGTCGAGACGCAGTATGGCAAGCTTACCGGTGGGCGCGCTACAAACGGGGCGGCTGTCTTTCTCGGTATGCGCCGGTAAGAGACTTAAGAGTCAAACTGACTCCTCCGGGCCAGAGGTCCCTTATGCCCTACCGCCCGCACGATTCCAGGATCCCAAGCCGTTGCCTGCCGATTTCCGTTACGCCACAAAAGAATATACCCGAGAGCTGTCTTGTACGGAGTTTCCCTTTATACTCGTAATCCAATTCAGTTTATTCTGGGCAGATGCGGTCCAACCCAAGAACGATGGCCAGGCACGAGGTGATTCCACTCCAGGCCCCGATGTTATATCGATCCTATGGATCCCTCAGATAATCCATTTGAGGACAAAGTCGGATTTGGAGAACCCACGGAGAATCCGCGAGTTTTCTTTAGACATTGGCCGATCTGCGACGATTGATTTTCTTGTCAGGTGCTTCCTCAACATCGTCTCGCCGCCGTCATTTCCGGCGAAGCGGGGTTTCCCAGTCAGGGTGTACATCCACGGAGGGTAGCTCTCGGTTAGATACCTGCGGTGCCGGGACGCTCATTTGAGGCACGATAGGTTCCTTCAGTTCGGGTCTCCGCATGGCATCAAGTCGCAAGCCCAGTATATTTCCACCGAGCGTTCTGAAGTCTGGGTTAACGTCGGGTTCCGGCTCTCCGCATTCGGCTTTCTAGCCTCCGACAAACCGGCGATCAGCGGCAACTTTGGCTTCAAGGACCAATGGCTTGCACTTGAATGGATCAAGGAAAATATTGTTTGGGCGTTCGTATTTATTTACTTATAGTTATTCACTTATAGGAAAATATTGTGTCGTTTGGGGGTTCGTGTTTAATTTCCACCGGGAGCGATATCTGATTTTTTTTGGTGCCAGGCGACCCCGACAATATCCAGATTACGGGACTTTCAGCGGGTATGCCTAAATTATTATTATTATTCCAGAAGAAAAGGGATAATTTGCCCCGCCAGGCGCCCATTCGGTTCATCAGCTCCTCCACTTCGCTTCCCATCTTCCCGAGGGTGTCCAAGCGCCGTTCAACTCCGCCGTTCTCCAGTCTAACGCAATTGTGTAAATTTAACCCCAATTTCTTCATCAACGGGAACTTACTTAGATCGTAGCTGCGACCCAAGGACTCCAGCGGAACTACGCCCCCAGTTTGAGGCTCTTTGCCGTGCCCTCAAAATAGATCCTTCATCTCCGAACGCGCTGAACGAACTACTGGAGGTCCCCGCGTCTGAAATCACCAGAGTCATTGAAACCGATGCTGCGGGAACCGAGTACGGGACGTTCCGCGGGTGTTTGGACGGCGAGTGGCTCCCAACATCGCCGAATCCCATGGAGTGGCAGCGTACCGGTGGTTTCGCCAACAATTTGCGCGCAAAGGGGATCAAAAGTATCCTTGTCGGGGATCTTACAGAAGAATGGTTCCTCTATTCGATTGCGCATCCTATTAAGTCACCCAAAGATCTTGCGCCGAACCTCGAGCGGTACTACCCTCGAACGATGGTGTCTGCTCTGGCTTCCCAGTATCGTACTCTCCCTGAAAATGCGAGCAGCAAAGAGTCTGAGAGGCTCTTTGGAGAAATTCTCAGCGACAGCCAGGTTCACCTTCCAATTCGCTTACTCGTTCGCGACTTGCACAACGCAGGATTCCCTGTTCTCCGCTATGAGATCCGCTGGACGCCGGAGCAGCTCCGTGCCGACGGTGAGCCGCTAATTAACAATCATTAAACTTGCTAAATAATTTTAGGATATGTCACTCATGGAGGTGATCGCGTTCTGTGGGCTTTCCGCGTGCCGAGTTTGACCGATGGTCAAATTCGCATTGCTAGGAATTGGCTCACACGAGTAGCGGAGGAGCTGGCTGCTGTGGAGAGCGCGGGAAAGCCACTCAGGGGGCCGAAAGATATTTTGGTTTTGGCAGGTTCTTCTTGTGTTATGAGATTTCTGTGCTGACCGCGAATGTAGGCTGAGGACAAGGGGGTCGAATGGACCGAGGATCTCCAGTGGGATGAGAAGATGAGGCTCTTGAGCGCCCTCCCCAAGTAATTGGGCTCATGATTTGACTGCGTACGATGGACCCTCTACGTAGAAATCACAGACAAATGATGTTACCAAATTTGGACGATGGACGAGTGCCAAAGGTCACGTTGCCAAACAAGACCACTTTTTTCTTTTGACTCGTTACGTTGCATGCTCAGGACGCGCTTAATGGCAATATCCACACGGGTCCTCAAATGCGATCCTTCGTCGATTTCTTTTCTGTCGTCTTCATCGACACCTACCGTCTCTTGCCCAGAGACTCTGCAGGCCTTGCAAGCTGCCTCCCATGAACTGGTCGAGAATCTACAACCCGTCGCATTTCCAACAGAGACTGTCTACGGCCTCGGTGCCCTGGCTCTCGATGTCTCCGCCGCATCCAGAATATTCTCTACCAAGGGCCGGCCCGCAGACAATCCCCTCATCGTGCATGTATCGTCCTTGCCTATGCTGCACACGCTTCTACCGAAAGATTATGCTATCTCAACCGCGTATGCGGCCCTGATGAAGCACTTCTGGCCTGGCGCGTTGACTTTGCTTTTCCCGAGCGACCCCAATATCATCCCCGCGATTATCACCGCGAACCAGCCCACGGTCGCAATCCGTATGCCCTCGCACCCCGTGGCGCGCGCGCTCATCGCGGTGGCGAACGCGCCGCTTGCCGCGCCGAGTGCTAACTCATCTGGAAAACCCAGTCCTACGCGTGCGGAGCATGTCCGGCGCGATCTGGACGGCAAGGTCGGGATCATCTTAGACGGCGGTGCATGCGGAGTCGGGGTCGAAAGCACTGTCGTTGATGGGCTGCATGCGGACGGGAGTATACGGGTCTTGCGCCCCGGGGGGATTACCGTTGAGGAGATCGAGAGGGTTCTGCGGGAGGAAATGAGGGCGTTAGGGTCGATTCCGAAGGTCCTAGTCCATCGGCGGGATTATCGAGACGCAACCATAGAGGCAGCACCGACAACCCCTGGCATGAAGTACCGGCACTATTCTCCTGCTGTCCCGGTATATCTTCTTTATACCACGTCTCCCCCGCCCGACGGGGTACAGCGTCTAGATGCAGGTTCATTCTTGGCTTCTATGCGGGGCACGGGCGATGGGGAACAACCTGTGAAAGTCGGAATAATGACACCAAGCGATTCAGCGCTCGGGACATGCAGCCTGCCGACGGATAGAATAGAATGGACCCGTTTCCCTCTTGGATCCATCGCTGAACCCTCGGTCACCGCGCATCTTCTATTCGATGGCCTGCTCACACTAGAACGACATGGTGTCGATATTATTCTCATAGAAGAGGTTCAGGAAGAGCGGGAAGGCCTGGCCGTCATGAATCGTGTTAAAAAGGCCGCCGGAGAATGTAGATGGATACAATTTAATAACAGCGGTTAACATCTCGGAGCCTTCGGCCACCGTGCCGTGAGTGGGGACTCTTCTTCGCCACAATGTACACCCTCCGAGTCTCGGAGTCAGTCTCCCTGGTCGTAGCTGGCGAACCGAAATGCCGCGAGGAACTAAGATGGCGTAGCACGAGTCAGCAGGCCCTGATACGCAGAATAGGTCATGAGGTGCTAGTACCCGATAGCTGATTAGGAAGATGACTGTATCAAGACGCATCTGTACTAGTAGAGTCGACTCTAGGAATAAGTCTCGCAACAAGAGCCCCTAAAGCTCGCCCGTAATGGAAATTATCCTTTTCCGGACCGGTGAGCGGCCCGGTTGGACGCGGCTAGTTGCCTGGATACAGCTTTGTCTCTTCTCTTCTTCTTGCCTTCTTTTACCCATTCAAGTTCAACCACGTCGAATGATGAATGAGTTGAAGCCTGCGACTGTCACCGGTTCAAGTGACAAGGGTATGATTCCCGGCCAAGGCCGGGCACTCTGCAGCGCAGCCTCATGTTGTTCCGCGTTTCCATCACTTGAATGTCACTGGGGAAAACAGAAAGCCTCAATTAGCTTTACTTGAAGTCGCGCGTGGTACCATCAGTGCACCATATGGCTCCAACCTGTACAGACTGCTTATAACCCTGTCGCCGCAGTCGTACTGCTCCTCTCCTCCTCGACATGTCTCTTCTCCGCGACATTCTCAAGAAGCCCAAGGACGGTTCTGCCAATAAACGCGACACCGCGAGTCTCAAGTCGTCTGGGGCACGTTCGTTGGTCGAATCGCTTTATTCTCTCGCCATCGGCGGTCAGCGCGTCAAGAAACGTCGCAAGCCGGATTTCTCGGATTTAGGTCGGACTGTTCGAGTAGCTTCATTGGAAACTAACCAGAACTTCAGGCGGTACGCTGCCAAATTGCTCAGAATACCCAGTTATAATCAGTCGCAGCACCTGAGTGGTTCCATGATGATCCCCCAGAACCGTCGGATATGCCGGGGACCGTCGCCAGGAACGCCGGGGACTTTTGTGCGTGGACTATTGCGCATGCGACTGTCGTGCCGCTTCGCCTCGACGAGGAGCATCATTGGCTCTCCCTCGTTTTGTTCAGTCATGCGAGTGAGTCGTCTCTGGCGGCGATGTATCATAACGAAGGTGCGTCTGCAGTATTCCCTCAAACGGCAGAAACCGACTCCGTTCAGCTCGGGTCGCTGGCGAGGTCCGGTTATGTCTCAGGAAGACGAAAAATATCTCCAGCATCGATGTCTGGGTGTGTCTACTCTTCGTTCCCAATACGTTGTTCTCACAAGAACAGCTGGCCGCGATCGCTCCCGCTGGTCAGATAATCAGGTGAAAATCTTCAAACCAATCCCACATATTCACTAACCAGTAGGCAGCTTTACCGCAAACGTATGGAACCGCCACAAAGGGAACCCGCTCCACCCCGACCGGAAAGCCGAGCTCTTCAAGGACAAGTTTCCCCTTGGCACATATGTCTTTCCATTTGAGCTCCCACCGCTGCCCAAATTCGTCCCGGTTACTCACCCGGACAACGATACGCGGAAGGTGAACCTCGAGATTACTTTTCGTTCGAATTCCGTTGAATGAACCCGTGTTCTTATAGAAGAAAGGTCTGGTAGCGCTCCCTCGTAGGTCTTCATCCTTTATTTCAATATTTTGATTCAATTGCCCGTAGCGTCTGGCGCGATTGATTTTACGGTGCGGAACATCCATATTCTTGAACCTAGGGTCTGACTCCTCGAAAAGTGTGGCGTTGGAGTACGCAGGGATAGCTTTGGCGGCATCGACGAAGATATGGACATGATACTGCAGTACATCCCGCTCACGCACCCGCTCCCACGCGTGCGAACACCATTCCCATTCCTCGCCTCGCGCGAGGACTGGCCATTCAAACGCGAGTCGATCGGCGGATGGATTCTGAGCCCGTTCGGCGGTCGGGGGCGTATTGGAACCGAGATCGTGGAAATTGAGGGCATCGTTGCGTCGCAGTTCCGTGCTTATTGAGCAGATGCTAATTGTCCATTCATACAGCTCGGCGTACAGGACCCAGCGGTTTACACTGCGGGCCACGTCCTAGAGTTTGGGGTCTTATTGTGGTCGAAGAGCGCGGAGGCGATGAAGCTGCTCGGGCAACCGGCTGCCGTGAGCGCGGGGGTACTACAAAGCAGACTATCTCCCATCATCTGAGGCGCTAAGACCAAGGGAGCAGTCGAGACTGACGCGCCAAATGCAGCGCATGACCGAGGGCCGGGTGTGGGTCGCAGATGAGGGGCGGCCGAGGGAAGGAGAGCAAGTACCGGAGCTCGTTTCACTAGACTTGCCAGGGAGCGCTATGCGATCCTCTTCCTCTGCGCTGCCATCGCCTCCTAGGATGAAGCGCGCGACTAGCTCGCGAATGCAGAGTGTATGGACGGCAGAGGAAGACGAGGATGGCGCGGAACTTGTGATTGATGGTGACGGGCACGCCAAGGAGCCCTCATCCCCAACACGTTCGATAGAAGACGACCTCGATGATGGGCAGGGAACGGAACATTTCCAGCGGCTAGATGGCGAGCTCCGTGTTCCACCCTGTCGACCTGTCAGTTACCGATACACTGATATTGGGCGGGAGGTAAGTATCCACCGTTCTCTCCCTATGTGCACTCATCAGCTTGGTTATCATTCACAGTACAGCCTGCAGCTCCACATAACGCATCCGCAATATGCACACATATCTCCGACAGGGCCAGGGCTGCTCGCGGAAGTGCCAATTTGGTATGTCTCGGACAGGGCGTTGAACGGCGGGCCTGCCTCGCTGAATCAGGATCCCACATATCTGGCTGCACTGCCAGTGAAGGGTGCGGAGATTCCGGCAGGCGCGGACGCGGTACGGTGGCCAAAGGTGACAGGCGAGCGCGCGACGCAAGGAAGGGGCGGCAAGCCCAAGCTTGCGCAGACATTTTTGGGGCTGGTACCTCCTCTGAAGGATGCGTTTTGAACACGCATTTTGGTTTCTTTGCCACTTTACTTCACATCTCGCAGTTCAAGGATGCGTTTAATGACTCATTCATCTTCTGCTTTCGCCCGACGAAAGAGACAGGAGTACGTCCTTCTGTGATTTTGCGCACTTGCGACTATCTGCAGTATCATACTGACTTGGCTAGTTGGATTGAGCCATAAACATTGGATGGTAATCGCTGTGGATGGTAATCATTGTGGTCGCGTTGACTTCACGTTTGCACCGGCCTTTGCAACGCTTTCCTTTCTTTAAGAAATCATGTATCGTGGCAGCCCAGACACAGCGGCGCGGCGGTGCTCAGATGGACGAACGTCCGTTACCGCCTTGAACGGATAAATTGTTTGCTGGCTTAGCTAGAGACAACTTAAACGACAGATGTCAATTTCGATTCACTCTGGGTTTAATTTCACGGTCAGTTTCAGTCATCCCTCGTTGTACCCATGTTATACCATTGACAAAATCGTTCTCCCAGTCAGAGCTCAACGCGCCGAGGTACGTATCGTTTCGACAATTTTGTTCTTCCTGTCTCAACCAACAGGTCGAATGATTACGAAGTGCTGAACTGCATCCGCTTCCGAGTCAACCTCTTTGGAAACAGCGTCAACCGTGGGAATAGTACCGCATCGAGGATACTGCTGGACTTTCCCAAAAGGCACAGATTTCCAGCTCCAGAGCTGAAACGACCGTGTGCTTTCTCTGCGTCAGGATAGTGTAACAGGCAAATTTCGAAAGCCGAGCGAAAACCAGCAAAGCGGTTGAAATGCGGTCGCAGCGCGTACGCTGAAGCATCAGAAATCTCATGTCCAAGTCAATAGTTGGCCGAAATACAAGAACATTTCCCTCGCTTCCGCCTGGAAAATTTTGCAGAACTGGAAGTGGGGTTTAGCTATGAGAACCAATCCTGCAGCAGCGTAGTCTCGCTTACGTCGTCGAGATCTAGTTTCATCTTGAGAGAACTCGGATCCGGTTGCTCCAGTTTTGTCTCGGCCTCGGGATTAAGGCTCGCTCGGTGGGTCGGCCAATTTGCTTCCGACCAATTTCTCCCTGTAGGCGCAATAAGGAGAAAGATAACGAGGGAGAATTAAGTTGTACACAACACTGCGCACCCCGTGGGCACACAAGCTCTGCACTGTTTGAACACGGTTCCATCTTTTTGTCTCGTGTTGCAGTTAGTGCACCTCGGAGAGTAATGGGGCTTCGGGTACGTTCGTTCGTTCTTCTGTTTCCCCGTAACGAATTAATGAGAGACCGCCCTCTGCCTCTATCAATCCACGGGTAAGATCATTGGTCTCCTCGTTGGCCCCAGTCCCTCTTTGGCCAGGGGTCCCTCTTAATTGAAAAATTCCAGCCAAGTAGCCTGAGGTGTACCGTACACAATACAGCGCCACCTCACATGTCTGGCATTGCCTCAAAATTGTGTAACGCAGGGCTCCGATTCCAGTCTACCGCAGTGTTCGTAAACTCTGCTGGAATCGATGCCTTCTTCTACTACTACGTTTGGGTCATCTGGTTTGTTAGAACGAATGGACATCGAAGAGGTAAAAACAGATCAACTTGATTTTTGAGTTCAGCAGTAAATGGGTCTTCGACAGGACATATATTCCAAGCCCGTGAGAAATGAACAGGGACATTCACTCGTTTGCCTCCTGGTAAAATACAAGAAGTTCAACAATTTGCAAACATGCGACAACACCGGGTTGGGACTGGAATTTCCGATGCTTTCGGAATACCTTCCAGGTTTTCTTCTTCCAATTTGTATGCAAATACATGGCGAGAATAGTCGTGGTGCGGTCGCTGATGGTGTCAGTTTTCAGACGATGGTACGTTTATTCGTGTGTCCGACCGGCATGGAGTGCATCTCAGTCGTTGTGATGGTCGCGCTTATGGAGGGTTTCGAGGCGAGCTGTTTGATATTCAGAACAACCCTCGCACCGATCACGGCAACACATCTGTGTTTGCATCTTAGCGACCGAAATTCCGCAAAGCTGAAGGGTACTTACGCTGTCGCCGGTCTGCGCCGAGATCAAGTAAGAATGTGTGCTCAGGAGAGTACAAACGTACTTACACGACGGGAATTTGGGCCAGTGTCGGACGCGCCCTGGCCCAAATTATTATTTCAACGAGAGATAACACTGGCATGATTGAGAACGGAATAGAAGCAGAAACTCTGAAATACGGACCGAGAAGGGACAAAAACCAAAACACACCATCCCTCATGAACAAAGCTATCATCGGTGTTCTCCCGAGTCCCAAGGCCACCAGCGTACTCCCGCATTTGTACAGGGTCATTGAAAACATTGTCACAGCCTTCAATGGCCATCAGTAGTTTTCATTGGTACGCAGAGATCCACGCACCACGATAAAAACGGGGACATTGAAATAAGTAAACAGCCGAGGAACCTCTGTGGAGCCCGATTTAGTTATGTGATCACTCACATCAGGACACAAGATGTAACCCAGCGAGTAGCATCCTCCCACATTGGATCTTTCTGGTGGTTAAAATAATGCTGAGACATAAAAGGATTGTGAACTACCCAATGTGCACGTATTCTGATCATACAATTGAGCTGAAGACAATAAAAGTGAGTCAGTGAAACTCACGGACAAGAGGCTTGATTGTATATATGCCTACGGTGAGCCTAGGGCATATTGGATTGGAGTGTCGACACACGCCGGCAGCCGGCTCACATTGCAATTATTTCCGCTGCAGGTGTGATCAGGACACTAGAAAAACAAAGCGGAGAAAAGCAGACCTGTGATGAGAGCTACAAAGAAGTAGAGCAGTTTCTTTGATCGCCCGTACAAAATCCAGACACTAAACAACTTTAAGCGTGGGAGAAGGATAGTAGAGGGAAGGCAAACCGCAAGATTAGAATCATATCGGCGGAAACAGTGATTATGGTGGAGGTGGCCATCTCCGCCTGGGGAATTGAAGAAATTGGGATGCATGTGCTAGATCAAAAACGCACAAAGAAGAATCTTTGGCAGCTGGCTGCGATATCAACGACCATGAAGCTCATCTGAGAGGTATGCTCACAGCTGCGTAGGACTGTTAGTATATTTCTGTGATGCGTAGTGGAATGAACTTACGTGGTCTGACCATTCGGTCCTCAGCATGACTGGGGGATCAAGTCAACAGCTGAAGCCAGCAAAGAGAAGTTGTCTCACAGCTAACATCAACCCTGAACGAGGTTTAATGAGAGACAATTACAAATTAAAATGCCCGTACAACAAAGCAAGAAGGGTGAAATAGCGAATCTAGATGACGATGAGTGAATGACCTTGAAAACAAGGCATGGCATTGTCAATGTTACCCAGAACTTAAAAGTTGTTCAATCAAGATCCATATGTATCCCAAGGCAAATGACTCACATAGAAAGCATTGGAGAGGCTGAGACGGGATTTCCACATCATATTGAACTAAAAAGGTGGTTTGAATTCACACTTTCTGTTCCGGAGATGTATGAACCTCATCGGGGAAGTTGGCGAGGTGTTCATATCTGTAGCGACTTTCAGCTCAGCGAGACCTCTTATTGCAACTTGAACAGTTTGATTCTTACATGACAATAGACAATCCTGCAACTACATGGAGAGATAAGTGGGGCATTTATATATGTGCGGGATAACTCACGAGCCAAGGAGTTCGTCGTCCGCGCGTCCGCAATGAGTTGGAATATCTCGTGTTCCAGTTCCTGTTCCGTTGCAGAGGACATAGGTAGAGGCTCGAGGGGGACAGGGCCGGCGAAGGAAAGAACCAAAGTTTTCAATGCTATATGCAATTGTTGACGTGATTAAGAAGCGAATTCTGGAGGATCAGAATCAGGCGGTACGGGTGTTTTGAGGGTAGAAGATAGGCCCGAGAACTAAGTAAATGTTGCAGAGGCTTTCTACGCTTGCTTTATGAGGCCAAATTTCTTCGTTGGGCTCCCGGTAGTTAGAGCTTTTTGTAGACAAGAAGAGAGCAGATCTGAGTGGTTCCGAATCGTGGGATGCGGAGAACCTCCACTAAACGTCGGTCAATTCACCTAAAACGGGACGTTCATCGGGCCTAGCTGACTCTCAGAATGGAATTAAGTGCATCCGAACTCGTGGATTCGTTGCAGATATAGCGTCCCGCTCAACTGACTCCAGGAGGCTGAGAACAGGGAGGTTCGAAGACGGAGTTCCGTCGTTCCCAATCCCTGGCCCTTGTTCTTGAATAAACCTTGAGCCGCAATTGAACCATTGAGCGACCACGATGAAGTTTGTGGATACCATCGCGTATCAAAGTTAGTTGATCCATGAATTTGTGGCGCCGGTACGTAAGTAAGTTCAACACACAACAACCAAAACTTCAAGTTCTTAAATCTTATCAACCATCTTCATGTCGACTGAGACCGAGTCAGCGAGATATAATTTTAAAAGAACCACACCCGTACGATAACGCAATGAGGGGGAGATAGCGAATCAAACGGCAGGGATGAATGGGTCCTGGTTGAAAGGACTCGCACCATATCCAGATCTTTGCACAATTCACAAAAACCCAGATCATTTGAACGAAGAGGGGCCGTACATAGAATGCACTGGAAAGACTGAAGCGCGATTTCCGGACCAAATTGATCTACCCTGTGCCAAAATCGTTCTTCATGGCCGTGATTGTTGCGCCCCCCCAGAGTCCCAGCCGGTGGTTAGGATTTTTCGTAAACGAGTTTCTTGAATGGTAGCCTAAGAGTGGACCACATCTGAGAGGTTACGAGTCAGGTGGGAGGCGGAGATGCAATCGTGGGACGCCACAACCGTGACACCCCCATTTCGGGTATCCGAAGACCAACGATGTGAGCCGAAGGCGCCGAAAACAGAATGTTCATATGCTGGCTTTCGGATTTATAAAGATAGAGTCGAGTGGAGCCGAAACCGTGTTTGGTCTGAGGAATAGCATCCATACCTCACCCGCGACCCGTGAAGAAAACGTTAATTATGCCCTGAAAGAAGCGACCAGACTCTTCTGCGATTTCTCCGCACTTCTGCTGCGATTTCTGCGCACTTGTGGCGTTCACCGCTGGGTCTCAGCAAGCAAGCCGTGAGCGAGAGGAATCGTTGCGGAGCAGACGGGTTATGTCCAATTGTTTGTCGAGGCGACGGTGCCGCATTATGCGCGAAGACTTGATACTGAGGCGCCGCTCATGTAGCGAAATGGCAAGGTTGAACTATGAAGACGGTCACCGGTTCGTGACTTGAAACCTCTGGGCAAGAGCATCAAATTGAACTTCTTTCCTAAGGAGAGTCATATTCTGGGCAACACACTGGATGCACCCCTCGATTTGTCCAAATTGTCAGAGGGACTCGGACAAAGACTGACGACGGGCGGAGATCGCCAGCAATGCAACGGATGGGTGCTTTCCGTGAAACAAGAGAAATGGGAGGGGTGCGGTGAGTTATTGTTGTGTCGTTGTCAGGAATCAGCGTTTTGTTGAAGCGTTACAATCCGCTCTTTCCCAGCCTTGGGGCGAGCGAATGAATGCGAAGGATAAAATAAAGTAAGAGATGCCTTGTTCATTCCTCGGGTTGCGGATTAGAATCCTTCGAGGGTGACGTTGCCGGAACGCAGACCGTTGACCGATCTGTCTATGAAAAGAAGTTGGTCGATAGACGTAAACATTGTCCCACTTCATAGAGAGATCGGTTTCCGGTCTAGCCGGAAAGCACAGAATCATCAAAAAGAATTGTTTGAAGTTCAGGAACGTCCTGGCCGGATGTTTTGCCACCCCTAACTTGAAATCTTTGAGTGATTTTGAACGACCTCCGAAACCTTAGGCGAGGAAGAAAATCAGCTTATCGTAGCTAGAAAAGTACAAGGAATACAACCACACTACGCCTGATAGGGCTCGTTCACTGCAGCTGCGCCTCGAGCTCCACGATTCGGCTTTGCAGCTCGTCGTTCTGTCGCCTCCAGTGCTCTAAATCACTCGACGCATTCGACCCGACGATGAGCGTGGCGTGGACTCCGTCGGGGAGGTGAAACTTCGGCTCGTGCCGTAGCTGGAAAACGCGACGTTCATTCCATTGCCTGTGCGGCGCCGAAGGTCGTCCATCTGCTTGCGCACGAGACGGATCTCGTTGGTGATGTACTGCTGCCGTTGTTGGGGACTCACGAGGGAGGCCTCGGACGAGGAGAGCGTGGAGAGGGGTCGACTTGGATGGCGTAAAGCTGGTTGCGAGGGTTGAGGCGCGGGCTATGGCCGGAGGCTTCGAGCATGTCGCCTCCGCCATGTCCTTGCTGCTCGTTATCTCCGTCCACAGAGGAAGAAGAACAGGGAAGAGGAGGGCGAGGATCGTGAACACGCCGATGATAATGCCGACGATAATGCCTACCAGAGGTTTACTGGGTGTTAATAGGGTCCTGCTTTGCGGGAGACATGCCTTCTAGCAGCCGCAATTGTTCCAGGGAAGGGCGTTCTAGAGGTGTTGAGTGTTAGTGTCGACATGGTTTGCGGGAAAAAGACAACGTCGAAAAGTCAGAGACATCCAGGTCAGTACCCTTGGAAGTTGAAGCAACGCACGGTATTCACCAGAGAAATAAAGGAATGGTTCACATAGTGGCACAAAGCAAAGAACCTGCGGCGGGAGATCCTCTTCGAACGCTGCCAAGGATAGCAACAAAATTGATTCGCGTTGTTTAGGCCATGGTTCGAAGGGAACGATGCAGACCTCTGCGCCAAAGAAAAGGAGGTTAGTCCCCCAGTGAACTTGAGAACTGCGGGTCTAAATCGTGGTCTCGCCATGATGAAAAAAAAGCCAAATTTTGCCTCATTGAGTTTACCCTTGCTGTACGAATCACGATGGTGTTAGCCGTAAACCGCGCTGAACTGGGAGACGGACAGGAGACGGAGGCAGGTGAAAGCTCGTTACAAGTTGCAATTGATATGACGTAAGTAGTACTTACACAGCTGCGACTGCGCCTTATTTTGCTCTTGTCCTGACCCACCACCATCCCCCAGCAAAACTCTAGCATCCGAGCGCTTGTAGACCTTGGCGATCTAGAGAATGTCTCTCCAAGTCAATTTATCCAGCAGAGATATCAACGACGCATATCTTAACGTTCTCAACTCGCGCGGCATAGATTGGGCTCTTTTCACGTACGAGGGTGGAACAAACGACCTCAAGGTTCAGTCTACTGGCGACGGTGGTCTGGAAGAGCTCGAGGAGGAATTCTCCGACGGAAGGTAAGCGTACTGAGCATCTGACACGATCCTAGAACCCCAACGATTATTTTAGAATTCAATATGCTTTTGCGCGAGTATTAGATACAAATGTGCGCTCAAATCGATCCCACTGGACCTCGCTGATCCTTGTAACCCATAGAGCAAACTGCCCAAGTTCGTTCAGATCAACTGGTGTGGCGATGGCGTCCCCGAGCAAAAGAAAGGCCTGTTCCACACGCACGCAAACGCAGTGGCGAGCTATCTGCGCGGAACGCACGTCGTGCTTAACGCGAGAAACGAGGTGCGCAAGACCTCTCTCGGCGCCGATTTCGAAACTCATATAGATGATTAGACCGATGTTACCCCCGCACTGATCATGTCCCGCGTGGAAGCCGCCTCCGGTGCCAAATACTCGACGCACAAGGAGCAGGCCCGCAAGTTTGAGCCGATCGCGCCCGTCGGTACTAACTACACGCCCATCGGCAAACCCGACATCAACACTCTTCGCAAGGGCCCGACTCCGGCCACTAACAGCGCACCTCCCCCGCCGAGCGCTCCTCGACCGACTTTTGGAGCCCCCAAACCTGCGGCATCGGCGGCGTCGCTATACGGCCGATCCGTCGACAAGAGGACGACTGCGCCGGAGGAGGAGTGGCCCGAAGAAACGCCAGCGGCCGCGCCTCCGCCTCCACCCCCGGCTGCTTCACGTCCTCCGGTGTTGCCCACAACGTCCCGTCCGACTTTTACTGCGTCTGCGAGTCCCAATCGCCCGACTTTTACTGCGTCCGCAAGCCCCAATCGCCCGACTTTTACTGCGTCTGTGAGTTCTAATCCCCTCGCTTCTCTTTCGTGTAATTAAGATCTGGCAGACACCAACGCCCGCGGCCCCGGCTCCGGTCGCTGCATCCAACGTTCCCACAAAGCCTGCGGAAGACGACCGCATCGCTCCCGTCGGCACCGCTTACACGCCCGTCGCGCTCCCCGCGCCCAAGAAGCTCAAGAACCCCTTCGCGGCCTTTGAGCAGCAGTCCCAGGCAGCGCCCCAATCCGCACCGGCTCCTAGCAGCGGCAAGAAGCTGACTTGGACCGAGCGCCAGGCGGCGGCGAAGAAGCTCGCCGAGGAAGAGGAGGCGCAGAGTCGCGGCGCGGCGTTCCAACCCCCGCCCGCTGCGGCGCCGGTGTTCAAGTCGAGTGCCCCGGCGTTTGGAAGGCCCCCGCCTGCGACGAGCACGCCGCGCAATTTCGGCGCTCCTCCGCCGGCTGCAGTGGCGCCTCCTCCGCCTCCTCCGCCCGCACCCCCCGTCGAGCCCGAGTGGGAGAACGAACACGAAGAGGAGGAGGAAGAGTATGCGGTGAGTGTTCTCGATTTTCGTCTCGCTGACTTTCGCTCAATGCTCTGCAGCCGCCTCCCCCGCCACCTCCGCCCCCCGCTCCGCCTGCCCCGCAGTTCGACGCGCCTCCACCGCCCCCGCCCCCTCCGCCACCACCTCCGCCGCCACCCGTGAGCACACAACGAATAAATGTTGGCTTGGCACTGATTCCCTTTTTTAGATGCCCGCGCGCCAGCCCTCTCCCGAACCGGAGCCAGTCCAGCCGCCCCCTGCGCCTGCCGCCGCCGCCGCCGCCGGTGGTTACACCGGGCAAGGTCAATGCGCCGTTGTTCTTTACGATTATGAGGCCGCAGAGGACAACGAGATGCACCTCGCCGAGGGCGAGCTCATTGAGCAGGTGGAGGAGATTGACGAGGGATGGTGGAGTGGAGTTGGACCTGGTGGGAAGACTGGCCTGTTCCCTGGTATGCTGTCTTTCTTCCCATGGTGGGAGATGGCTGATGTGTCTGCAATCACAGCGAACTACGTCGAGCTTGTGGAGAGTACGGAGGCTGAGCCCGAACCCGAACCGGAGGCAGCCCCGCCGCCACCTCCGCCTCCCCCGCCTCCGCCCCCGCCGCCGGTGAGCTCCTCGTGATCACCCACCTGTATTTCGCTCACGCCTTTGATCTGTATAGCCCGCTGCCCCCGCCGCGCCTCCGGCCCCTCCCCGCGCGCCGACGCCCGAGCCAGAGCCTGCTGCGGACCAGGGCACCACCGCCGTAGCGCTGTATGAGTGCGTCTCTTCCCTTCCTCCGGTCCATTTTTCAAGTCAACTGACGGCGTTGCAGCTATGACGCCGCGGAGGACAACGAGATTTCTTTCAGAGAGGGAGATGTGATCGTCGAGATTGAGGCGGCCTCGGACGATTGGTGGCAGGGGAAAGACGCGGCGGGTAATGTTGGACTCTTCCCTGGTGAGTGTTGTGTCTCTTCCGTCTAATGTGCAATGTTGATGCCGACCATTTTCACAGCGAATTACGTGGAGGTGCAAGAGTAAGAAGAAATGCGCATACGAGAAGAAAGAATAAATGAACGGGATGATGTCAATCCATCGCAGCTTGGCACTTGAAATATTTTATTGGTAGTTTCGGACGATTGCATTCTATAGCTAGTTTAGTGTTACATTTCCAGGATGAATACAGTTTCGCTTCCTTTTTCTTTCTTACCCTTCTAGTGTAGTCTAGTTGGCCTCGACGAACGCACGGTATACTGTTAGCCCTGAGGCGCTGGAGAACGAAGTCTCACAGTCGGCGCCGATGAAGAAGACCTCTCCCTGGCTGACGTCCAGCTTCGACCCGCCGGTCCAGTTCACTGTTCCAGCGCCCTCAGTCACGATAGCAATGCTGGGCCCCGCAACCGCGGGGTGCGTCTCCGTTGCTCCTGCGCCAACCACGACCTGTACCACGGAGAACTCGGGGATTGGGGGGTCGTAGAGGGTGCTAGAGCCAGCGTTGTGGAACGGCGCAGGTGTGACGACGTGCTTGCTCGGCGGCGCTGCCTCGTAGGTGAGACCAGCCACGAGATTGGGGATATCCCGCAGCTTGGGAGTGAGGCCTGCACGGATAACGTTGTCCGAGTTGGCCATGCATTCCATGATGTCTGCAAAAAATCTTATTTGAATCAAGCTCCACATAAAGGAAGGAAGATAGACGTACCGCCTGATATGTACGCGTGTGGCTCACCCGCCCCGAGGAATATGGCCTCACCAGGCTTGAGGTGCACGTAGTTGAGCAGGAAGGCACAAAATACCCCAATGTCGCCGGGGAACTGCGAGTTCAGGCGCAAGACCAGGTCGACGATCTCCTGAGACTCGCCCTCCTTCGGGCCCCCTTCCGTATATCTTTTAACCAGGTTGTCGAGTTGGAGCTCTATTGTCGGGGGATTGGCGGTCATCAGCGCTGCGAAAAGGTTCCTGAGGGCAGTCTTTGCTACGGGGCCTGAAGGCTCGGCGGATTCGGCGGCGGCGAGGAAATCAGATACGATGGAGTTGGGGATAATCTTCGTGAACTCTTTAGTCGTGCGGAGGTATGTCGCGATTTGGCCGAGAGGGAGGAAACCACAAAGCGCGGAGAATGGCGTCAGCGCAAGCGCCATTTCGGGTTTGTGGTTTGCGTCTGGAACATGGGTTAAACTATTGCTTTTGGTTTTCTGGGCCAACTGGACGCGCCTTTGTATATATGCGGCTGTTCAGCAAAAAGAATCTCCGCGGTTTTCTTGTCCGGATGAGTCTGTATGCTCAGCGCCTTTTCGATGGCAAGAACTTTGAATAAGAACGGGAGGTTTCCGTCTGATGTGTCGAATCGGTTTGCGACGGGCTTTCCGATGAGTTCTGGATGCGCTGCTAGATGCTCCGACAAAACAGCCTTGGATTCCAGTACAAGAGACGGAGATTTCGGATGAGTACCCATCCATAGCTATGCGTCGTTAGCAACGACCTAAATCGCGCGCAGGCGCGTTACCTCGGCGTAGGGCGCGGACTCATCGAGGGTAAATCCGGGAATCTTGGACGCCGATGCGAACTGGGCCACTTTGGAGGAAGTTCCAATTTTGCCCCAGTCATATTGCTGAGCCGTGGGGATAATCTTGAACACAGACATGGTCAAGGATACAGGTGAGGACAGGAAGGAAGAAACAACGGGCTTTGATCGGAATGATCGCTTAGCCTGATCTGTCCCGATATAGGTACAACGCCAGCAACTCAAAAAGGCAGAAAACAAGGAGAGACATTTTATTTGAGAGGTGACTGAAATCATGTAAGGTCAGTCCAAATAGACCACAGTTTTACCAAGGGCAAAATTTAGTCTTTTGGATACCGACGACGCATCGTTTCTTCACATAACATCGTTGTTTGTAATGGCACTGGTTGAATCACATAGCACGAAACTGGCAGGCCCTCAGCTGTACAGTTTGAAAGTGGACTGGCGCTAGTCTCGCAGGCAGACTCTGTGTACTTTTTTAGTCGTTCACGCAGCAGCCATATGAACTGCCCATTGCTATGCGACTTGGAGCTGGCTTGCAATTGCATCATAAGCTATGCCGAAAAAAGACAAGATAAGGTTTCCAGGGCACTGCACCGTATTGCACCAGAGCCGCGATTACCACTCCAAAGATGCTGACGCGAATTCCGCTGACAAAACGACAGTTTACTGCCAAAATAACTTTGAAGAAAAATAACTGATTAGAGCTGTTTAGGACCGAAAACTGGTTTTCTGACCACACTTCAAATGATTTTTGTGGATGGTGGAGCCCTAGGCCGCTGCACCATTTTCTCAACCAAGCGGAGCCCCATTTCAGCAGAAATTCAGATGCCAAGTCAGTCAGAATGGCTATCAGGCTGACTGTCAGAACTAACAGATAACAATTAAGGAATTGCCTATTTGAGGACTCGGAGTTACGTGGATCCCGCCATTCGTCGAGCTACCAGTCCCAGCAAGGTCTCAATTCACTGCCTGCGATGCCGCTGCGGCTGAGACTGCACTTGAGAACGGCTTCAGCTCTGACTTGAGGTTTGGGAAGCCAAAGCCATGCGGAGCGGAATACTTCTTAATATACATTCCGCTCTCAGCCTGATATCAACCCGAAAGGTTCGGCCTTCGGCCTGCCTCTTGTATACATGAAATTCACATAGTCCCCGACCAATGTGCAGTCGAAAGAGTGGGTAAGGCTTCGAAACCGTTGTGAATATGTTGAACCGTGGGAAAGGTCAGGACCAGACCAAGTCAAGCCAGTTTCTGCAATTGTGCCACAAAATCTGGGAGCTCAGATTAACGGATACCGGGAGGTTGTATTCACCGGCAACGCGGCAACCAGAAGCGGTACCCACTTCTGATATTTCTCTCCAGGATTAGCCTTTGATTCACGTCGAGGTTCTCCGCATCCCACGATTCGGAATCACTCAGATGTGTTCTCCTCTTAGTCCAACTTTCAGGAAACTTGTCTACAAAAAGTTCTCACTACCGGGAGCCCAACGAAGAACAAATCTGGCCTCAGTTAAAGCAAGCATGCAAAACTCTGCAACATTTACTTAGCTCTCGGGTCTATCTTCTACCTTCAAAACACCCGTACCGCCTGATTCTGATCCTCCAGAATTTGCCTCTGATTCATGTCAACAAACTCATGCATATAAATTGGGCCCTTGTTTTTCCTCCTTCACCGAAGGCGTCCCTCTTCATCATGTCCTCTGTAGCGGAACAGGAAGTGGAACACGAGATATTCCAACTCATTGCGGACGCGCGAACGACGAACTCCTTGGCTCGTGAGTTATCCCGCACATATATAAATGCCCCACTTATCTCTCCATGTAGTCGCAGGATTGTCTCTTGTCATGTAAGAATCAAGTTGTAATAAGACGTCTCACTGAACTGAAAGTTACTACAGATATGAACACCTCGCCAACTTCCCTGATGAGGTTCATACATCTTCGGAACAGAAAGCCTGAATTCAAACAACCTCTATAGTTCAATATGATGTGGAAATCCCGTCTCAGCTTCTCCAATGCTTTCTATGTGAGTCATTTGCCTTGCGATACATATGGGTCTTGATTGAACAACTTTTAAGATCTGGGTAACAATGCCATGCCTTTTTTTTGAGGTCATTCACTCATCGTCATCTAGATTCGCTATTTCACCCTTCTTGCTTTGTCGTACGGGCATTTTAATTTGGAATGGTCTCTCATTAAACCTCGTTCAGGGTCGATGTTAGCTGTGAGGCAACTTCTCTTTGCTGGCTTCAGCTCTTGACTTGACGCCCCAGTCATGCTGAGGACCGAATGGTCGGACCATGTAAGTTCATTCCACTACACGTCACAGAAAGATTCTAACAGTCCTATGCAGCTGTGAGCATACCTCTAACTTGAAGATGAAGTTCATGGTCATTGACATCACAGCCAGCTGCCAAAAATTCTTCTTTGTGCGTTTTCGATCTAGCACATGCATCCCAATTTCTTCAACTCCCCAGGAGGAGATGGCCACCTCCACCATAATCACTGTTTCCGCTGATATGATTCTAATCTTGCGGTTTGCCTTCCCTCTACTATGACCTTCTCCCACAATTGAAGTTGTTTCAGTGTCTGGATTTTGTACGGGCGATCAAAGAAACTGCTCTACTTCTTTGTAGCTCTCATCACAGGTCTGCTTTCCTCCACTTTGTTTTTTGAGTGTCCTGATTAGGTCGCACCTGCAGCGGAAATAATTGCAATGTGAGCGGGCGTGTGTCAATACCCCAATCTAACATTCCCCAGGTTTACCGTAGGCATATACACAGTTAAACATATTGACCGTGAGTCTCATATACCCACTCATTGTCCTCAGCTGAGTTGTATGACCAGAATATGTGCACATTGGGTAGTTCACAATCCTTTTATGTTACTCAGCATCATTTTAACCACCAGAAAGGTCCATTCTGGGAGGGTGCTACTCGTCGGGTGATACTTTGTGTTCTGATGCAGGTAATCATGTAACTAAATCGACCTCCAGAGTTTCCTCGGCTGTTTACTTATTACAATGTCCCCTTTTTTATCGTGGTGTGTGGATCTCTGCGTACCGGCAAAGACTACTGATGGCCATTCAAGGCTGTGACAATGTTTTCAATGACCCTGTACAATTGCGGGAGTACGCTGGTGGCCTTGGGACTCGGGAAAACACCGATGATCACTTTGTTCATGAGGGATGGTTTATTTTGGTTTTTGGCCCTTCTCAGTCCGTGTTTCATAATCTCTGCTTCTATTCTGCTCTCAATCATGCCAGTGTTATCCACTGTTGAACTAATACTTTGGGCCCGGGCACGTCCGACCCTCGCCCAAATTCCCGTTGTGTAAGTATGTTTGTTCTCCTGAGCACATATTCTTACTTTGTCTCGGCGCAGACCCGGCACGGCGTACGTACCCTTGAACTTTGCGGAATTTTGTCCTCTAAGACACAAACACAGATGTGTTGCCGTGATCGGTGCGAGGGTTCTTCTGAATATCAAACAGCTTGCCTCTAAAACCACAACCACCATGACAACAATAGCAACTGAGATGGACTCCATGCCGGTCAGGCGTGGACGTACAGAGCACATACCATGGTTCCTGAAGACAGACACTGTCAGTGACCGCACCGAAGACGCACAGGAGCATTCTCAACAGGTCCAGGCCGACATGTGAGTATCTTTGTCCGCGTCCATGGATCTCTGTTAATTATTTCACGCTGGTCAACAGTGTTACTGCCTCAACTCACTACACTGGAGGTCACCTTGCTTGTTAAGGTCTCTCCAACTTCATAATTGCCGCACTTTTAAACGACCCGCTCATCCTACATCTGCCGAAGGTCTAGACTTTACATGAATATCACCTCCACATTACCTAAATTCACTTCTATTTCTCAAGTTCTAATATGCTTGCGCTGCAGAGCAGGCGAGCACTAAGTTATGTGAAAGATTCTGCACGGCTTCTCACACAGTCAGAGCTTCCTAGTCAAACATTGTCGGGTAGTAAACACCTACAGTACTACTCTACCAACTCCTCATTGATGTTTGCCTTCCCCAGTGCTTCCCGTTCCATGAGAAGTTCATGAAATATTTTCTGGCCGCGTGGTCCAATCTCGACGTGATCATGGAAGTCCTTCACTGCCTCTTTACTTGTAGGTAAAAATGCAAGGAAAGAATTGACTGGGAGGTGTGCGAAGCGCAATGTGCCGAAAGCAGTATATAATTGCGATGATAGATCCGACCTACTAAATAATAAACAAGGGTCCTGGGGTTACCAGGCGATTCGAAGAGCATCCGGAGGACTAGTGCAACCGCTTGCGGAGGAGTACTCAATCTGAGAGATTTTGGACCCATATTCCCACGGTTGACTTTCGGCGATCAAACATCGGTCCGAGGTCCGAGCCTGGGAAATTGTTTCCCGACAGCAAACACGGCGGCTGCCGTCTTTCAAGCTTCAAGCTAGTTCCGAGTCTCGCCAATTCAAGCTACTAAAGTTTGCGTCGGAGGTCGCTCTTGAAATCCTGATGGACCGGGTAAGGTAAGTAATCTGGTATACTTGTGTGTTCTCTATCCTGCAATTGCGGTGGCGATAGAGTCGCTGTACTTGTCGATATCATTTCAAAGGACCGCGACCTCGATTGCAAGGTCATGCTCCAGCCTCCTCGCCGAATGCCGTGTCCTTGATTTGAACTCCCACCCTCCCTTATCTTGCCCCCAGTCCTACCAACTCTCCAACGATGCTCGGCTTCCCATCGTTTTTGGAATTAAGAGGATGGACTCCCACCTCGTTGCTATCAATGCTGAACTGCTTGCACACCCATCGACCTCGATTCCCCTGGCTCTGCTATGTGCCACACTATTCATAGTTCTGGTGCTTAAACGAGGTGTAGGGGAGACCCGAATCCAGGAGAATCTCACTCCTCGCACGAATCCCAAACGTACCTCCGGAGGTACTAAGGACCTCTCTTGCTCCGTTATTTTGGGAGATTGACCAACCTACCTAGAATGGATCTCCCAGCCGTTTGACTACCCAGAGTTTGATGCGTCGCATGCGCTGAGCGACATCAAACCACCGATGTACCGACCCTTCAGGTGGGGGGAATACCAGTATGTTGTTCCGTTCACGCAACCTACTCCTCGTTGATAATTTTTTCAGCGTGATGATGGGAATTCGCAGTATGCAGTGGGTGAATGGATAGAGGTGCGACTGGAAAATGCACGGTTCAACTTGGACATTGAACAGCTTGATAATCAGTACGATGCCTACCATCGCATTCGGAAGGACCGAATCAAACGAAAGGGCCAAGAGTTGGTCCGAGTATTACCACCGTCCACTCGAGTGCACGACGGAGAAGATGGGCCCGTCCATATCGAGGGAGGTGCCGCAGGCGGTGAGAGCTCCTCCCCATATTTACGGTTGAACCCGCGCTCATGATCGAACTCAGCGATAGAGCTGGTACACAAGTTGGCTGAGTATCTCCCTCGTCGCTACCCCATGGCATTCCAGGACACTCGCCATGCTGATTCCGTCTCACTAGCTGATTATTCAACAGGGTGGAATTGTGCAGCACCCGTTAAGAACGTGCCCATCGTACCGTCCGAGGAGCTGTTTGAATTGCCTTTGCCTCTTCCTTTGAATTACACCGCGACCGAGAAGCTTGATATTGAAGAGCAAGGAGAGACCGCCATGCGTATCGCTGCGCTTCTCGTTCAGGACGACCTTGCCGTGATGGTCGAAGGTTCGAACGGGGCTTACTATTTTCAAGGCGGGGCGATCTGCGTAGGCGGTGTGAATTATTTATTATTGAAATAGAGCCGACCAGATGAAGAAAAACTACACACCTCCCTCGCCCGATTCTTCCGCAGACTCGCGGTGGACAAGCTGGTCGTTCGAAACAATTATTTTGTCCGGGTTTCCCCGCCATCGTTAGCAACGCCGTCGGTCGATCCAGATGAACTGGCGTGGGGAGAGAACGTTTTAGGGCCTGAAGACGACTACGGCGGAACCAAGGGCTCGTCATTCGAAAGTCCGCCCGTTCTGGTTGTCACCCCCCAGACCCTCAGACATCGCACTGAACGGCAGACGCTGCGCCGACTTCCTCGCAGCGGAGCAATCGTGTTTACGATTCGGACGTATTTGGTCCCTGTTGAAGAACTTGCCCGCGAACCAGGAGTGGCTGCGCGATTTGCGAGTGCTGTGCGGAGCTGGCCTGACGGCGTCAAGGAGTATAAAGGCGAGCGCCGGTATCACTGCGTTCCGGGGCCTCCTAGACTCAGCCTGAGTGTAAGGACCTACACAGAGCTACACTTGGTGCCACCTACACACAGCCTGCCTAGATAAATGTAGGTCTGCCCAGGCCTGCCTAGGTCTGTGTAGATCTGCATAACTGGGTATAGCATAGCTAAGGTAAGTGTAGGTCATTGTAGGCGCCTACATCAATGCCAGCGTAGCCGCACCCAACTTGGTTAATGAACCAGTTTTAAACTCAAAATTGAAAACCCGGCATAAACTAGACTGACATAAAGTGAATGTAGGCATTCGAACTGACCTACGATTACCCAGGCTAGGCGACCTAAGCAGACCCATACGGAGCTACGTCCGGCTCAACTTAATTTTGTCCAGCTGTGCGTAGGTGACCTAAACTGGCCTGTTTTAGCCGCCTACACTGACCCATACCGAGCTACATCCGGCTGAGCTGAGTCAGCGTAGGAAGGCCCGGAACGCAGTGTATGGCGATGTTTTGGTGCAATATCTCGAGGAGATGGCGGAGCGCGAAGAGGGAGGGACCGCAGCAAAACCGTATCCATTTTGAGCAGCTATTTTACGAGGTCCTATACACGGTAACGCTCACAATTATATTTCTCGGAATTACGGGCTGAAGTCCAACGAAAGTCAATCTGCTCAACCGTGGGAATCAAGAGTTTGTTTCAGTTTTTTCGACTTCGTGGAGGGCATTCATTCTATTGTGTCCGAGACTTCGAGTCAACCTCCCCCCTTCGTCCGACTTGAATTCCGCGCCTCCTGGTGTTCACGCACTACTATACATATTTGCTGAATTCAAAGCCTGCCTCAAAGGTTGTGCACCTCCTTGATCGTCTTCCATTGGTGCCCCGCCCACAACGCATTCGCACTCCCCGCCGCATCGCTCCCCGTCTTCTCCCTCTTATTCACAGTGTCCCACCCGGTGCTCGCAGCCCCAGTATCAGTAACCCCATGCAACATCGTCTTCAACTCGCCCATCTCGCCCGTGATCTTGTCGACGTGCTCCACCGGGGTGTTGAACAGCGGCCCGAGGCCGTTCAGGCTGATGCGCTCGCCCTCGAGGCGGAAGATGCGGTTTTCGAGCTCGGAGGGAGGGAGGGTCGTGAGGATGTGTGCGACGAATCCTAGCGACACGAAAGAAAATATGAGGATGAGGACGAAACTTGGACCAGAATGAAATCGGGTTGAACGCACCGGCAATGTCTGGGACGGCGGTGAACGAGACAGGCGCCTCGCCTTTACCGACAACTTGGATTTTCTTTGTGTCGGCGTACGCGGTGAGCCAAGGGATGAACTCCGTAAAGTGGCCAGTCTGGATAAGCAATTTGTTAGCGCCAGGGACGTCGTGTAACACAATACGTTCGGGGCGTACGAAAATTCGGGCAGACGGAATGCCGACGGTTTTCAGATAAGCTATCGTAGACATTCCTCGGTAAGTTATGGCTCAAATACGCGCGGAAACGTGTTGCACTCACCAGCAATTTCGTTTTTAGCGCCAAGAGGGCCCTCCGTCTGACCGTCGGTCGGCATCCCATATTCGCTGGGCACGAACAGCTTGACTCCAGCCTGTTTCGCACCGTCCACGAGCGGCTTCTGGCCCGAGGCGGCAAGAGTGGTGACGGTCGAGAGCACGACGTCGACTTTGTGCTCTTTCAGCACCGCGCCGACTGCTGCGGCGTCGCTCGTGTCGACTTGGACGACCGTGACGCCAGAGGGGACGGTTTTTGCGGATGATCCGGGGCGCGAGAGGAGGACGACGGAGACGTTTTTGGCGGCGAGAGCGTTGACGATTGGGATACCGACCGTTCCACCTCCCACGACGGCGAACGAGTTGTAAGCAGACATTTCAAGTTTCGAGGAGCTGGATGAGGTCGGAGTGGGTATGGGCTTGTAATGTCACGGTCAGCTGTTTGGGTGATTAGGGGTAATTACTGATGCTTCCTTTTATACTCAACGCGCGATCCCAGGGCTCCAAGTTGTCGTTGCCAAGCAGGTCACCATAATGAAGCGC
Organism: Mycena alexandri; assembly: GCA_029233265.1. Lineage (NCBI taxonomy): Eukaryota > Fungi > Basidiomycota > Agaricomycetes > Agaricales > Mycenaceae > Mycena > Mycena alexandri. The sequence continues at coordinate 117,908 of JARJCM010000118.1, read as the reverse complement.
AGCGTGCGCGCGAGTCGGGGACCGGTGTGACTGACGATGCCCGAGAACCTTACCCAAGCTTACCAATACTAACGGTAAATACCAAACCGTTTAGCCGGTGTTGCTCGAGTTTTACCGGCTTGCGAGGTATGTTTGCATTTGCAGGTAGATGCATGGGAGAATAAATTCCACCACTATAATTATTACCCGTGTCCTTCTGAGCATGATAAAAATACCTGACAAAGGTATTGAGGCATCCCAGAGGCTTTGGGCGCCCACCTCGTTTTTTTCTTCTTCGAAATTTCTCTGTACCGACTGCTCCACAGGCTCGACACGACGAAACACTGACCGACTCGGATAAGCCCAGAACGACCTCAGCGCGTCAACAGTGCGCAAAGAGCAGGTGTGGTCATGTGAGCCGACGCGAAGCTTTCAAATCAACACAGCCTCGAAATTCGGCAAATGCCGCAAGCAATTCAAACTCAGCCAGGATGGGTTTAAATGAAGTCAGCCACTTGACTTGCGCGCATGCGCCAGCAACCCACTCTTTCTTCTCTACTTCCATCATCTCCTTCGTTCGTCACACGTCCTTAACTTCTCAGAATCAAGCTCAAGTGCAACTTCAACTTGTCGGACCCTCCGAGAAGTCCTGGATGTCCTCTCGGACCTCTCCAGCGTCGTTCGTTCCTCCACCGTCGGCTCCAGGTTCGCCATGTACCGAATTTCATCCTCTCCTCCCCGCTGTCAGCGTCGTCCCACGGCCCCTCTTCCTGGTCGCTGCTGCATCCACTCGTGGCTCCCTCGTTCTCTCGATTCGTTTGTCACCGTGGTCTGGATCGTTCCTCCTCCTCGTCGTCGCTTGAACTCGTCGCCTCGCCTAGTAGCAAATACGTCGGCCCTCGAGCTCTTGTCCCGCCGGCGCGCTCCCTCAACACTCAAGATGTCCAAGCTCGCTACTCCGAACCCTTGAACCTCATGGCCTCCCGTCGTCGCTGCCGGCCCCCCGTCGATATCTACAAGACCATCAAGCTCGCTCGAGACCAGACGCCAGTGGGATACTGTCAAGTTGGTTAAGACGCTCAGCTTGAATCCTCAATTCCCTCACCGCTTCCGAGTCAAGCTTGAAGGCGCCTCAAGCTCTCAAGCATTCGGGTCCCATGTTGCTTAAGGCTTAAGCTAGCGTCCAAGCCCGAGGCTCAAGAACTTAAAAACTCGAGGCTCAACGCTTTTCAAGACCTCGGCGGGGAACAGCTTGAAAAGAGTCCGAGTCGGACCGCGGATCTCAAGACTCGGTGTTAAGTTTCGAGTCTTCAAGACTCACTCTAAGACTCCAAGACTCGGAGTCAATTCAGTCAAGATGCAGACATCAAGACCGTCAAGTCGTCGCCCCGTTGAAGAGACAGACACTGCCTCATAGCTCAACATGTCAAGCCCTGGATCAAGATCGCCGGCCGCCCCAAGACCTCGACATTCAAGACGCGACGACAACGCGACGAGACCCCAAATTGGAGGGAGTAAGAAGTGCGCGCCTTCACGTTGATCCCTACTCGCAAAGCCAAAGGAGGAGAGGAAGAGGTTCCAGATGAGTCGGCAAAACCTAGGAGAAAGGAAAGAGGTTCCAGATGAAATTGAATTGCGCGGAATAAGTAGAAAATAGTGTATGCTACAGTTCGGGACGAGAGCGAGATGAGATGGATCGATACAAAGAGGAGAGAGAGAGAGGACAAGGTAAAGAAACAACAACATACTGTGGGTAGGATGGAAAAGAAAAGATGAAGGTGAAGAACGAGGGAAGAAAAGGCAAAGGAAAGAAGGAAATAAAGAAAGAAAGACAAGAGCGAAAACCTACGGCTACGGCCGAGGCATATCCTCCGGCCTAAAACTCCATATCTCCATCACGCTCTTGCCCGCCCTCTTGCACATGATAGCAATAACGTCCCCGCCCCCGTCGTGCCCCTGCTCCCCCTCCCAGTCCTCTCCTTCCCCTTCCCCACCACTCCCCCTCGCGTTCGCACGCAGCCCCAACCCCATCTCCGCATCCCCACTCCCGCCCCCAAAACACACCTTCCACACACTCTCCCCGCCCTCGCTCAGCTCCCTCACATACGTCCCCGTCCGAATCTCCCACAGCCTCACCCGCCCGTCGTTCCCCGCCGTAACGAGCCACCTCCCGTCAAACTGCAGACTCGTGACGCTCGAGTCGTGCGCGGCGATGCGGTGCAGGGGCGTGTAGGTGTTGAGGGAGAAGGTGATGACGCGGCCGTCGGAGCCGCCGGTGACGAGGATGGGGGCGGGGTGCGGGGTGGTGGGGAGGGAGGGGGAGAGCTGGAGCTGGCACACGAGCGCGGTGTGGCCTTGCAGCAGCGCGAGGCATTGTCTGCGAGCAAAATTAGCACGGAATTAACGAGAGACGAAGGGGACTCACCCAGTCAACGCATCCCACACCCTCACAGTCGTATCGAGCCCGCCCGACGCGACACGCACGCCGTCGAACGCGACCGAGTAGATCTGGTGGAAGTGGCCCCGGAGGACGTGTATGCACTCCCCCGTGTCGACGTTCCACACGCGACACGTCGCGTCGTAGCTGCCGCTCACCGCGCGGTTCCCACACACGTCCAGGCAGCGTACGCTCCCGCTGTGGCCCGCCATCACGCGCACCATCCGCCCGCGCTGCACGTCCCAGACCCTCAGGGTGGAGTCGCGCGAGCCGGTGACCGCTAGGGGGCGGTTGTGCAGCATCTTGAGGCAGCGGATGGTCGACGTGTGGCCCGCGAGCACGTGGATGGGGTAGCCGGAGCGCACGTCCCAGACGCGCAGCACCTTGTCACAGCCGCCGCTGACGACGAGCGCGTTGGGCTGGCCCCACCCGTCCGAGGCGGAGCACGGGGAGCTGCGTTTGCCGGGGAAGGGGATGGGGGTTGTCACTGGCGAGACAGGGAGGTCGAGGCCGAGGGGGGTGCGCCACATGGCGGGGATGCTGTCTCCCCCGATGGGCTCAGTGCGCTCGCCGACCCAGGACCCGCCGCGGGCGACGAGACACACGCCCCACACGCCCGCGTCGTGGCCCACGAGCGTGCGCGCGAGGACGCCCGTCCGACTGCTGAAGACGTGGATCTTGCTGTTGGCGAGCCCCACGACGACCCAGTCCTGGTCGAGGGCGACGGAGGTGATGACGTCGATCGAGTTGAGGGCGGCGCCGGCGTTGGGCGGGGGCGGGGTGGGGTTCATGCGGTGGGCGCGCAGGATGGTGCCGCCGTAACGCCAGTTCATCATGGTGCGATAGGACTGCTTGAAGTGCTGGTAGTAGGAGAACTGCGGCGGGGGTGGTTGGGGCGCCTTGGCTCTGCGTCGTTTGGCGGCCAGCCACTGTTGCGCTGGATCCATGAGATAGGATGCAAACTCCTCCATTTCTTCGAGGGGTTCGTCGGGGTCGTCTTGGGCACGGATCCTGCGTGGCTCGCGGCTGCCAAAGCCGATGTGGATGCACAGACCACGCCAGACGGATTCGTCGGCCACCATTGCCTTCCAGCGGCGACTGACGCGGCTGGCTCGGGCAAGGGTGCGGGGCTCGTCGATGCAGCCGAGGACCATGAGGGCGAGCTCAGTGGGCAGGTCTGCGATAAAATCGCGCTTCAAGAGGGGCGCGATGGTGGTGGAGACAAACAGCAGCTCGCCGGGGGTGAGCGAGTGCAGCAGAGAGGCCAGGTATTGCTGGCGGAGAGCGGGGTTCTGGGGCAAGGCGACGGGAATGGGCGGGAAGGCATCTGTGTCGGGGCCCGGGGACGCTGCGGGGGTGGGCGGGGAGAGGACGGGGATGTAGATCGTCGACGAGGCCATGAGGGTAGAGATCAAAAATAATAAATTATTACAATCATTCTCAGGCTCATCCACCACGTTCCCGACTCTAACCCACTCGCTCACGTCCCTCACGCAATTGCAACTACTACAAGGTGTACGCAGTGCTCCTCTCTTCAGCCTCGCAGCGCATCGTCCACCTCGCGCGCCCGCCTCATCGTCTACCCGCCTCGCACCAACTCAACTATGTACTTGCAGCCGCAACCGGTGCGCTGCCGACGCAAGACCTACGTAGCTTGTATCCTTGTATCCTGGTGGTAGTCGTCCTTTGAATCCAGTATTTAAAATTCCTTCGCAAACTTGAAAGGGCAGGCGGTCAGCTTTTGCATCGAGCAGAAATGACTTGAGGGCGCGCGGTCATTGGGATGAGAGGATGAATTGAGGCGTCGACTCGGACCTGAGGCCTGAGGCGTCAACTTGCCAGTGACTGATCCAACGCGTCTTTGCCGCGTCTTCACTCCGAGTCTTTGAGGTCTTGCATCTTGCCCGAGTCTTGAGAACTTGAAACTCGAGGATCGGCGGTCCGAGGTCTTGCCGTCGGTATTCGCTCTTGCATCTTGATTCTTTCAAGCTGAGCGGTTCCCCGGGCCCGCCGAGGTTTGGAAAGTGTTGAGCCTCGAGCTTTTGAAGCGCCTTCAAGTTGAGACTTGAGCGCTTGAGCCTTGAGCTTGAGCAGCACGAGACTTGAAGGCTGAGAGCTTGGGTGACTCGAGACCTTGAGGCGTTGTGAAGCTTGACTCGGAAGCATTGAGGGATTCGAGCGTCTTGAGATCTTCCAGCTCTGGTCTTGAGCGAGCTTGCTGGTCTTCTAGATACCGACGGGGGGCCGGCAGCGACGACGTGAGGCCTTGAGGTTTGAGGGTCCTGAGCAGCGAGCAGCGTCGAGCTGCGAGCTTGGACATCTTGAGCAGCGTGTTGAGAGAGCTCGGGGGACAAGAGCTCGAGGGCTGACGTATTTGGTGGTCCGTACTAGGCGAGGCGACGAGCTCGAGCGACGAGGAGGAACGATCCAGACCACGGTGACAAACGAATCGAGAGAACGAGGGAGTCACGAGTGGATGCAGCAGCGAAGAGGAAGAGGAGCCGTGGGACGACGCCGACAGCGGGGAGGAGAGGATGAAATTCGGTAACTTACACGCCAAGCCCCGAGCCGACGGTGGATGAACGAACGACGGTGGAGACAGGACATACCGAGGACAAATCGAGGACACGCTTGAGGTAGCTTGAGGTCTTCTCGGAGGGTCCTGAGGTCGCGCTTGAGCTTGAAGTTAAGGACGTGCAACGAACGAAGGAGATGATGGAAGTAGAGAAGAAAGAAAGAGTGGGTTGCAAGCCAAGTGGCTGACTTTAAACCCATCGCGGCTGAGTTTGAATTGCTTGCGGCATTTGCCGAATTTATGCTTGCGTCTCGGACTCACATGACCGCGCCTGCTCTTCGCGGTCGTTCTGGGCTTATCCGAGTCAGGCGGTGTCGTCTCGAGCCTGTGGGGGACTCGGAACAGAGCAAGTACAGAGAAATTTCGAAAAAGAAACCCCTCGAGGAGAGCGCAAAGGTGCGGCAGAGGAGACAGATGCAACGACCGTACGCTGCGGCCTCTGTGATGCCCTATTGAACCACACCCTCAAGACACCTCGCAGGCCGGTAAAACTCGAGCAAAACCGGCTAAACGGTTTGGTATTCACCGTTAGTATTGGTAAGGTTCTCGGGAATCGTCAGGCACCCGGCGGTCCCCGCAACGACAACTTGAAACCCTGTGTAAATTTAACTTTTGGGACCGCTCTGTTTGAGTATAGAAGGAAGCATCCAGCTCCCAGACAATTACCGGTAATTACCCAAACAGCTGACATTACAAGCCCATACCCCATCCAACTCCTCGAAACTTGAATTCGAAATGTCTGCATACAACTCGTTCGCCGTCGTGGGAGGTGGAACGGTCGGTATCCCAATCATCAACGCTCTCGCCGCCAAAAATGTCTCCGTCGTCCTCCTCTCGCGCCCAATCATCCGCAAAAACCGTCCCCTCTGGCGTCACGGTCGTCCAAGTCGACACGAACGACGCCGGAGCAGTCGGCGCGGTGCTGAAAGAGCACAAAGTCGACGTCGTGCTCTCGACCGTCACCACTCTTGCCGCGTCGGGCCAGAAGCCGCTCGTGGACGGTGCGAAAGAGGCTGGGGTCAAGTTGTTCGTGCCCAGCGAATATGGGATGCCGACCGACGGTCAGACGGAGGGCCCTCTTGGCGCTAAAAACGAAATTGCTGGTGAGCTTAACGCGTTTCCGCGCGTATTTGAGCCATGCACTGAGGAATGTCTACGTTAGCTTATCTGAAAACCGTCGGCATTCCGTCTGCCCGAATTTTCGTACGTCCCGAACGTATTGTGTTACACGACGTCCCTGGCGCTAACAAATTGCTTATCCAGACTGGCCTCTTTACCGAGTTCATCCCTTGGCTCACCGCGTACGCCGACACAAAGAAAATCCAAGTTGTCGGTGAAGGCGAGGCGCCCGTCTCGTTCACCGCCGTTCCAGACATTGCCGGTGCGTTCAACCCGATCTCATTCTGCTCCAAGTTTCGTCCTCATCCTCATATTTTCTTTCGGGTCACCAGGATTCGTCGCACATATCCTCACGACCCTCCCTCCCTCCGAGCTCGAAAACCGCATCTTCCGCCTCGAGGGCGAGCGCATCAGCCTGAACGGCCTCGGGCCGCTGTTCAACACCCCGGTGGAGCACGTCGACAAGATTACGGGCGAGATGGGCGAGTTCAAGACAATGTTGCTTGGGGTTACTGATACTGGGGCCACGAGCACTGGGTGGGACGCGGTGAATAAGAGGGAGAAGATGGGGAGCGATGCGGCGGGGAGTGCGAATGTGTTGTGGGCAGGGCACCAGTGGAAGACGATCAAGGAGGTGCACAACCTTTGAGGCAGGCTTTGAATTCAGCAAATATGTATAGTAGTTCGTGAACACCAGGAGGGGTGAAATCCAAGTCGGACAAAAGGAGGAGGTTAACTCGAAGTCTCGGATACTGTACTCATAGAATAATTGCCCTCCACGAAGTCGAAAAACTGAAACAAAACTCTTGATTCCCACGGTTGAGCAGAGTGACTTTCGTTGAACTTCAGCCCGAAATTCCGAGAAATATAATTGTGAGTGTTACCGTGTATAGGACCTCGTAAAGTAGCTGTTCAAAATGGATACGGCTTTGCTGCGGTCCCTCCCTCTTCGCGCTCCGCCATCTCCTCCAGATATTGCACCAAAACATCACCATACCGGCGCTCGCCTTTATACTCCTTGACGCCGTCAGGCCAGCTCCGCACAGCACTCGCAAATCGTGCAGCCACTCCCGGTTCGCGGGCAAGCTCTTCAACAGGGACCAAATACGTCCGAATCGTAAACACGATTGCTCCGCTGCGAGGAAGTCGGCGCAGCGTCTGCCGTTCAGTGCGAAGTCTGAGGGTCTGGGGGGTGACAACCAGAACGGGCGGACTTCCAAATGACGAGCCCTTGGTTCCGCCATAGTCATCTTCGGGCCCTAAAACGTTCTCTCCCCACGCCAGTTCATCTGGATCGACCGACAGCGTTGCTGACGATGGCGGGGAAACCTGGACAAAATAATTGTTTCGAACGACTGGCTTGTCCACCGCGAGTCTGCGGAAGAATCGTGCGAGGGAGCTGTGCAGTTTTTCTTCGTCTGGTCGGCTCTATCAGTCTTTTGAAAGCTTTCGGCGAACTTGAAATGGGACATACATTGAGGAACCTCGCCGCTAATGTGTATCTCGTCCAGTCTCATACCGAGCTTGTCTTTCATGCGCCAGAATCCTTGGGTTCGCGGTCTTTTATTACGATTTCACGGTGGTTGAATAATACACACCGCCCACGCAGATCGCCCCGCCTTGAAAATAGTAAGCCCCGTTTGAGCCTTCGACCATCACGGCAAGGTCGTCCTGAACGAGAAGCGCAGCGATACGCATGGCGGTCTCTCCTTGTTCCTCGATATTAAACTTCTCGGTCGCGGTGTAATTCAAAGGAAGAGGCAAAGGCAGTTCAAACAGCTCCTCAGACGGTACGATGCGCACATTCTTAATGGGTGTTGCACCATTCCACCCGGTTGGATAATCCGCTAGTGAGACGGAATTAGCATGGCGAGTGACCTGGAACGCCATGGGGTAGCGAAGAGAGAGATACTCGGCTAACTCGTGTACCAGCTCTATCGCTGAGTTCGATCGTGAGCGCGGTTTCAACCGGAAATTTGAGAGAGGTCTCACCGCCTGCGGCACCTCCATCGATATGGACGGTTCCGTCTTCTCCGTCGTGCACCCGAGTGGATGGTGGTAATACTCGGACCAATTCTTGGCCCTTTCGTTTAATTCGGTCCTTCCGGATGCGATGGTAGGCATCGTACTGATCATCAAGCTGCGTATGCCAGTTCAATAACCAAGTTAAACCGTGCAATTTCCAGTCGCACCTCTATCCATTCGCCCCACTGCATACTGCGAACTCCCATCGTCACGCTGAAAAAATTATTAACGAGGAGTAGGTTGCGTGAACGGAACAACATACTGGTATTCTCCCCACCTGAAGGGTCGGTACATCGGTGGTTTGATGTCGCTCAGCGGATGCGGCGACGCATCAAACTCTGGGTAGTCAAACGGCTGGGAGATCCATTCTAGGTAGGTGGGTTAATCTTCCAAAATAACGGGGTAAGAGAGGTCCTCACTTCCGGAGGAACGTTTGGGATTCGTGTGAGGAGTGAGGTTCTCTTGGATTCGGGTCTCCGATACACCTCGTTTAAGCACCAGAACTATGAATAGTGTGGCAAATAACAAAGCCAGGGGAATCGAGGTCGATGGGTGTGCAAGCAGTTCCGCATTGATAGCAACGAGCTGAGAGTCTATCCGTTCTCTCAAATCCAAAAACGACGGGAAGTCGAGCATTGCTGGAGAGTTGGTAAGATAAGTGAGGGTGGGAGTTCAAAATCAAGGACACGAGCATTCGGCGAGGAGGCTGGAGCATGACCTTGTGTGAGGCAATCGAAGTCACGGTCGGTCCTTTGAAATGATATCGATAAGTACAGCGACTCTGCAGGTCCGTCGCCACCGCAATTGCAGGATAGAGAGCACACGAGGATACCAAATTATTTTCCGGGTCTATCAACATTTCAAGAGCGGCCTACGACACAAACTTTAGCTTGAGTTGGTGCGAGACAAGTGCGAGAGGTTTAGAGACCGTGGGCAGCCCGGTGTTTGCCGTCGGGAAGGCTCGGATTTCGGACCGATTCTTGATGGCCGAAAAGTCAACCGTGGGAACCAGGGTCATTTCCAAGATCTCCAAGGTTAAGTATTCAGATATTCAAGTGTCTGGCAGGCCTGGGCGCTTGGCAGTTCTTTTGTAGAGGAGCAGCCCTATTCCTGAGGTCAACATGTGCTGAAAGAAAGAACGCGGAGTTTTTGCACTTAATTGGCACATCTACTTGAACCCACAATGCAGGGTGTTGCGCCATTGACACTGATGACCTGGGTATCGTTGATCATGATCCACGCTGATTCACCGTCCTGCATAGCCAGTCGCGCGTATCTGCTCAGTGACAAAAAACGAATCATTGTGGCCGCGGACGAGGGAATCTCAACACGAAGGAACGGTCTAAACAACGCGGTTGAGGACCTGGCCCCGTGTATCTCTTCTCCAACGTAGTGGGCGAAAGGAGACCCCTCCAGGTTTAAGGTCCAGATGAAACACAAAGCGCAAGACTCGGGCTTGCCCGCATACGACGAGGCTGATCATTTCATCCTGCGTAAATACTCGCCTGGGGAAGGTGCCGATGTGTGAGTAGGGTTTGCTCGGGTCCGAGAGCGCCAGGAAGGTTAGGTTTCATCACACGCCAGCCACGGAAAGGGATTGGCGGCCCTCAAAGTCGTTGAAAAAAAATATACAGGCCGATCGCGAACATCGGATCATCCTAAATGTACTCTAAGAAACTTTCAAGCCATCTCCCTGCATTATCTTGAGGAGCAAAGACCGTTGTGCCTTGCCGGAATTTGGGCCGATGTTTGCACCGACCAAATAATTTTGGGGGTATGGTGTGTCGTGGGAACGTTGTCCACGCACTCTCACGTACGCAGCTGTCACACCCTCCTGCCCCTTTGAAGTTGAGGTAGTACGCAGGATGGTCAGTAATAAGAGTCAACTCCAACTGGCGGCTCCCACTCATATTTTCTTCTCAGGGCGAAGAAATCCAGCGAGTGGCCTCGCCGATCCATGAATCGGGTTATCGTGAAAACCAGAGCAAGAACTGGGAGCTGCAAAAGGATGTTTCGAAGAAGACGAAGGAGGCAGAGATATCCACTGATTCCGACCGTGACGGAGACAGCGAAGATGACGAGAAAGACCGCAAGTACCCGCCGATTCATTATTCTAAGATGTGCGGCGGCTGCTACAGAACCCAAAAGCAGCTTCCATCGGGCGGAATTTTAAAGGAGTGCAAAGCCTGCGGAACGGCACAGTATTGTGTATGTCGAGATATGACCCGTATGTTCCTCGCTCTCACTAACCGGGTAACTTAGGGACGGGAGTGTCAAAAGAAGGACTGGAAGAGCCACAGATCCCAGTGCGAAACCAACAGCATTGCGAAACAACAACTGGGGCAGGTTGATTATCCCAAGATGTACGACGACATCATCAAAGTGAGTTGATGTCCCCTTCTTCTACCCAATTTAACTGTCGTGGGGGAATATTATTCAGTTCTCCGACATATTCAAGTGCGAGGTAAGCTCGCGGGGCTGGACCAGTGTGCCATAAGTCGAAATCTGAACATCGTAAAAGCTCGCAGACGCCGCCTCTTACTGTCTCAAACTTCAACTTCCCATGAATCGTGGTGCCTGGCAGACCCACTTCTTCGAGGTCCGCCTTCAATACCTGCCATGGAAAGAAAAGTGTGCCAACAGGTTTAACATTCGGGATTATACGAGCCGGAAAATCTCTGATGTACGCGAACCGGGGCTGGAACGTATGCTGAATGCTCCGGAATTTGACGATTTCGATGATTCCTGCGGAATCATCATTCGTGTTGTTCTACGCGGAGAACCTCCCGATGCGAAGCAGAAGTCGATTTGTTACATGAGGGAATATTTCGTTGACCCCGACCTTGGAAAATGGAGTCCGAACTGGGAGCGTAATTTCATCGGGAGCATTGAACTCGTTCAGGCTGGAGCCCCCAAGTTGAGAACTACTCCAGACAAACTGGACCCTCGCTTTAAAAAAGGGCGCAAGTACTGTACGTCGTCCCGGCTGCCTGAGAACGGTAACTAACATATTGTCGTAGCTGCAAAAGACTGATTTTTACTTCGCCCACTGACAAAATAATGGTCCATTTGGTACATAAGATCTGTCACCTCTTAAATAAAATGTCTCTCCTTGTCTTCTGCCTTTTTGAGTTGCTGGCGTTAGCTGGCGTTGTACTTGCCTGTATCGGGACAGATCAGGCCAAGCGATCAGATGATGATGAAATTCATTTCATTACGCTGTAAGTGGGCCGGGTACTATCAGTTCCAATGGGTCAGAATTCTCCCAATGGGTTAGAATTCACATTATTTCTCCGTCCCCTTTGCTCCTTTTCCCCCGGAGTTTTCTGGGATTAACTCACATAGTACTCCTCTGTATCCGTTCAAATTCTCTAGGGGATTGAAGGGGAGGAAGGTATTGAAAAGCAGTTACCAGCTGATCAAACTTAGGCTGTTTTTGGAATACATCTATATTCTGCTTTTCCCGCCGGACTTTAAGCTCCAAAAATATTTGAGGGTGATATTGAACAGTTTTTAACACATTCTGTCTCCTTAGATTCATTTACCGGGGGCGAGTTCAACTGCAATAGGAGGGGACTCATCCAGTCACTCAATGTCACAAACGGCATCCAAATCTCCGCTGATTGATCGCAATTCCCCTGCCTCGGAAGCGGCGCCGAGTCAGTTGATGATCACTGTGATGTAGGCGGGGATTGTATATGTCACGCCTCTGATGATGGCTCCCAAAGCGCCTCAATTGCAGTTGAATCTGCGCCCGGCAAAAAAATGTGAGTCACCCAAATGTGCTAATGTTATTCCAATGCTGCCCTCTAATTTTCCTGGGGCTTCACGGGGAGAGGGGAAAGCAGAATATAGATGTATTCCAAAAACAGCCTGAGTTTGATGAGCCGGTAACTGCTTTTCAGTACCTTCCTCCCCTTCGAGTCCCTAGGGAATTTGCACGGATACAGAGGAGTACTACACGAGTTAATCCCGGAAAACTCCGGGGGAAAAGGAGCAAAGGGGACAGAGAAATAATGTGAATTCTAACCCATTGGGAGAATTCTGACCCATTGGAACTGATAGTACGGCTACGACAGCAGTTCCTAAGTATGTTGGTACGTAGGTATCTAAGAGGGGTTTCCTAAGCTATCTATTTTTCTAAAGAGGCGATGAGGGTGGAATAAATAATCTAAAAGTCGGGAAATCATTCTTCTGTAAAGGTCCATGCATTGTTGGGGTTTGGTATCGTAAAAGAGTCCCAGGTATCATCGTGTCAGGTATTTGCGGAGGTTCTTGGGTTGGAGATAATTAGGTTGTATAGTATAGTAGATTTTTGAGAGAGGGAAAGAGGAGAGGAAAGGGAAAATAAGAGAAAATAAATAAGACGTATCTGATCATCCTTCGAAGCGCCCCGTCGCCCGCACGAACTCCGCCAGCGGCTTCAGTAGCTTGGGATTAGAGAGGATTGGCGAGAGGTGTAGGGAGCCGAAGCGATCAGGCCAAGCGATCACTCCGATCAAAGGCGTTATTTCTTCCTTCCTCCTGCCGTTGGCCATGTCGACCCATTCTGTGTTCAAGATCACCCCCAATATGCCTGGGGCAAAATCGGAACTTCCTCCAAAGTGGCCCAGCTCGCATCGGCGTCCAAGATTCCCGGACACCCTACGCCGAGGTAACGCGCCTCCGCGTCATTCAGGTCGCCGCTAATGATGTATAGCTATGGATGGGTACTCATCCAAAATCTCCGTCTCTTGTACTGGAATCCAAAGCTGTTTTGTCGGAGCATCTAGCAGCGCATCCAGAACTCATCGGAAGCCCGTCGCAACCAATTCGACACATCAGACGGAAACGTCCCGTTCTTATCCAAGTTTCTTGTCATCGAAAAGGCGCTGAGCATACAGATTCATCCGGACAAGAAAACCCTTGGCGAAGTCTTGCCGCGTCTTGAATCTTGAGTTCTTGAGCGTCTTAAAACTTGAGTTCTTGAGCAACTTGAGATTTGGAGGCTTGAGACTCCAGACCGTGAGGCGTCTTGAAGCTTGACTCGGAAGCATTGATGGATCTGAGGCTTAAGTGTCTTGACAGTAATGAGGTCTGGAGCGAGCTTGATGGTCATGTAGATATCGACGGGAGCGAAAGAGCTTGTCGGGAGTCGAATACTGTATGTGACTTGGATGTTTTCATAAACGTAGCCAACGACAGAGAAAAAATATGCCTCAAGGCAAAGGAGACGGATGCAACGACCGTAGGCTCATGCCCTTCTCAATACATGGACTCTTCAAATAATTAAAGTACAACATAACAGATTACACGACAGCAACACCCAAATATGTACAGACTACACGTTCATAAACGAGAAAATGGTACTCAGCTCCACCCATCTCCGAGCAGACTGGTCTAGATAGCGCTCCACGCACGTCGCCATGGAGTGCAAGAACGGGAGGTTGGAGAGGACGACAGCGTTGACGGCCTCTGCGCGAAAGAAGGAAGGATGAATGAGCGTGTGTTGAAGAGGAAGAAAAGGGAGACCGTACCTGTATGCGTCGACCCGACGACAGCCTTGGTGACCTTCTCCGCATTGAAGAGGGAACCGTAGTATCGTAGCTGGTTGTATAACCGTGCATCGGAATACTAGAAAGCGTCGTTATCCCCTCCACTCTTTATTAAGAAGGAAAGAAAGGAAAGCTCAACGCACCTCAAAAACGACCTTCCCCCTACACCCCTTCTGCAAACACCTCCGCCCCCGCACGCCCATCTTCCGCGTCCGGTGCCCGCACGCGGTATCGTCGCACACCGTCCACCCCTCGTAGTACTTCGCGATGTGGTGCCGGATCTGCGCCTCAAGCTGCGTCTGCAGGCTCCCCGCGCTGATCTTCTCCTTACACTCGGGGCAGGCAAGGCCGGTGGGGTGGAGGATTGAGTGCTGGAGGAACGGAAACGTAAGCATAAGCAAATGAGGGAGGAAAGGACAGAAACGCACCTCGCGGTCATGTATCGGTGCGAAGGGAGCCTCGACCTTGCACTTCCGACACCGGATAATAAAGGGCGAGGCGTCCTTGAACCGCTCGCTGTCCGACATCTGCGAGTCGAGTGTGGAGAAGCTGGGCTCGTCGACCGAGTTGGCCGCCGCGGGTTTGTAGCGCGAGGGATCCAAACCTACGAGAGCAGGACGCGGTGAGGACAAGCACACAACGCGAAAAGAAAACCCACCCAGACACTCCGCCAACCTCGACCGGTCCGTGCCCTCGATTGGCTCGCACAACCTCTCGATTGGGGGAAGGACTTGATGGCCCAGATAATACTCGAAATCTAGGGCCACGGTTAACTCATGCAAGAAAGGTGGCGTACACAACAAACCAAGTTTCAGTCCCGAATCAGGCTTCCTGAATTCATCGGGATGCTTAGCCCTATCGGCCTGCGCAGTCTTCGCCGTCTGCTCGCCCTCTGCGATACAGAAGACATAGGGGATAACATCGCCGTGTCGTGCATCACCACCGCGCAGCTTCATGCGCAGCGCAACCTGGACATGTGGCTGCGATTTCGCGTCCGGGTAATCCTCTGGGTTCTTGCCCAAGCGCTGGCGCCAGTTGGTGAGTAGCTTGCTCGCTCTCGAGGTCAGGAACGAGACCCACCTTGTGAACGGTGAACTCATCCAGCTTGACTTTGCCCTCGCGCACATTTTGGCCGACGGTGGTCAAGTAGTCGTGGATGTTCTGCACCGCATCTTCTTGCGCGTCGCCGGAGAGGATTTGCGTCAAAACATACCTATCGAGTGTGAGTCTGAAGCAGGTACATCATCGAATGAAGGTACGCACTGCGACACATTCTTGGACAAGGTGCAGTACTCTCGACGCTTCATGTCCAGTCCCTTGACTTCCGTCGAGGTCTTCTGGCCCTCCTCGACTTTGAGGGCAGCGTACTTTTTCTTCTGCAAGAGAAGAAGTCGTTGGAATATACCATCCAAATCGATCTCGAGCAGTCTGTACTGCTCGTTCACGGCCCGCTTGAAGCGGTCGGAGATCTTCAGTGCCTGGTCGAGCTCGACGACATTCGTGTTCACGAACACAGAGTCAGTATCGCCGTAGACGACCTATCGAAATATGAGAATGTGCACTGGCAAAATTGGATTCACTCACATCGAGCTCCATGCTCTCCGCCAACTCTCGCGTATGGGTGAGAATTTCACGACCCTTGAAGGTGGTGAGGGCGGCGAGCGGCCGGGCGTAGAATCGAGAGTACTCGAAACCCAGACACCCGTACATACTATTGGCGGTCAGCTTGAGTGCCTGCTGCCGAATATCGTACTGGAGCGAATATTTCAGATAGATGACGACCAGGAAGACCCGGCTTACCTGCTGGAGCTTCACAAGAGATAGCCCCTTCTCCTTCATCAACCCTTTGACGGAGCGACGGCGATTGACAAGAGTCGCAATCAAGCGGGGTAAAACACCCTGGGCGACTTTGCTGTCCGGCGGTTCGGGGATCTTCTCCTCACCCTCATCGTTCTACACATAGGGAATGAGAACAATGGGTACAAATCACGCGGCGGAACTCACAAACTCCTCGTCGACATTCACCGTCGTGAAGTCGATATTGTACTCCTGAATGATACTAGGGTACAGCGAGTTGAAGTCCATGACGAGGATGTATTTGTCCCATAAACCACGCTTTGGTTCAAACACAAGGCCACCCTTGTACTTGTCGCGCTTCTTCTTGGTCGACTTGCCGCCGCCCTCTTCGTCTTCGACTTCCGGTGGAGGCTTCGACTTCTTACCCCATGTCTTGTCGGGACAAATGTACTTGAGGCGGTGGAACTCGTGCAGCAGAATGTATTCGTTTCGCTCGGCACGACCACCGTTCAGAGTCTTGTTCCTGGGGAAGAATGAGAGAAGGATCGAGAGGATCGGACAAAAGCGTACCAAGAGTTCCCGGCAAGATTCGTGAGCTGCTTCGTCAATGGTAGCATTTGCACCTTCGCGGCGATGGCCATGTGGAAATGGGCATCGAGCTCGCAATGACGAACAAAGGTCAGCATGCGGTCGGGGCTGCTGACGGAGCCTTCGAGGTAGCTCGCAGTGTCGTCAGGGTCGATATCTTCTCGAGTGCGCTTCAAATGTGTCTTGCACATTTCCGTCAACGACCATGTCGTGGAGGAGATCATGGACTAGACACGGGTGAGCGATGCTTGAAACGAAGAGAGCTCAAATGTACCTTGGCACCATCGCTGGCGAGGTCGCACAAGAGCCGCCCGCTGAGAAACCTGAGGTTTGAGCCCTGTTTCCCAATGGAAGGCCACTTGGAACGACGGAAGCGTCCTAGTCGGGACCAGTGATCGGCCTTCAATTCTTTCATGCGATGAAGCAAAACGTCGAGCGAAACGCCGAGAAAGTCGTGGCCAACGATTATATCGGGATCTGCTCGGTAAATGGCGTCTGAGGAGAGGATGAAAATCGAGACGTCAGGGAGGATGCGGTTTGAACATACTGAGGAGGCTGCTAAGTAACATACGCTCGTTCTTCATGGGCGAGATGGCCCCTTTGCCGTTCGCCATTGCCTGCGCTTCAAAGTTTGGGGGAAACTTGTCGAGCGGCCGGACGAACGTCTGAACGGTGCATTGGAGCTCCTCCGGGGTCTTGGTATCGTCAATAAGCACTGACCACATTCGGCTGATTAGAAAACAAGCAACAGCTCAGCAAAAGAGGTCTCACTGTTGTGCCAAGTCCTGGCCGTGGTGCAAACGACCTCGCGTTTATTTTCATGGTGATTCACGATGGTACGAATGCTGAGACTCATGATCGTCAATGGCGGCGTATCCTTCGGCGCATTTTGGTCGGTATCCGGAAAGGGATTTATGTCCTTGGGGTCTGTTACGGTGGCTTCCAGTTTGCACCAAGAAAACTAGACGAAGATGAGCAGATATATAGCTTACAGACAGGCACGCTTACGCTCTTATTTTCTATCTTCGGATTTTTCACGACAAGCCAACAGGGACCCATGATTTTCCGCTTAAGTGCGAGTAGCTCAAAGGCGGTGGTGTTTGTCCCAAATATCCTGGCGATGTTGGGACTGGGGTTGGCGTCCGTAATGGGTATCTCAGGTTCTGAGGTGAATGAATAAACAGGGAGGAGACGAGAAGTTCATCGTTTCATACCGTTAAATCCATAAACGGCCTTCAGCCACTGGGTCTCCTCTCGGGGCACGTCCGACTCCCCGAACGCATAATTGCGCTTGACGAATCTCCCCTTCCACGACTTGACGCCGGTCTTCGAACGCAGCATGTCAAAGTCGCTATAAACTTCTTGTAGCTCGGGGACCTCGCCAAACTCGTCGGGCTTGGTTCGCGGCAAGACGAAAATATTGCGCTGCATGTTCTCGACGGTGATGCAGCAGGAGACCCACGTGTTGGTGACCTTGTCTTTCAGTTTACCGACAAAGTACAGGCGGCCGTCATTCTCGAGGTATTCGAGCCAGTAGAAGTGGAGGGACCCATCCGGTTCGAGGGCTGATATGTTGCTGGACTGTATCGTCGACGAGGAGGAAAGAGGTCCCAGTTGATCATCTGGAGCGCTGACAGGAAGAGAGTCGTAGACAGCGAGCCAGGCAGGCGCTGTATCCACTTCCTTCTTCGCCTCCTTCTTCTCCGGTTTTTCGTCAACCTGCATGGCATCGTCCTCGATGTCCAAACCGTCGGCCATGAACGAGTCCATGTCGATGTCTTCGTAACCCGAGGTATAGTCGTCCGAGCTCTGCATGTCGAGATACGCCAGTCGGTCTGCAGCAGGCGTCATATCGACGGCATCCATCTTGATCTTCTTCTGGGGACTGAATTCGAAATCGTCGCTTGGGATGTTCTGCTCGATCGGACCGTCTGACGATGTGTCTGCGTAGGAACGAGCACTTCGGTACGGCGAAGGCTTCCGTTTCCGCGATTTAGGAACGGATGGCAGCTCGACAGGGACGGCGTCCAGTTCGCCCAGCAGGGACGCCATGAAGTCGCTTTCCTGCTCTTTGGATACAACTGGACGGTACGCGCTGATGGATGGCGGCTTGACTGGCGGTGGCTTCGCCTTGGCCTTTGACGCGTTTTTCCCTAAGAACCATCGTTGGAACGGTAAGCAGGAGTGAATCATCACAGACACTCACCCTTCCTCTTCTTGGGGGCGTCATCATCCGAATCTGGCTCCTCCTCGTCAGCACCAGCCCAGTCCTCCTCCATGCCATTGTCGACATAACCGCCCACGCCATCGTCCTCAACAAAGTCATCTTTTTGAAACCTTCCGCGTATAATGCTCTTGTACTGGTCTTCCGTGACCTCGTCATAGATCGCGCCGTCTTCCTCCTACACGCGTGCATGAATGAAAAGAGCGATGCAACCAGAGGACGCGCTTCTGACCTTCCTGACGCGCCCACCACCCTCTCTGGCGCGCTTATACTCCGCGAGTTTCTCGAGTTTGGACTTTTGCTCGCGTCGAGAACGATCGGCCATGGTGGTGCGGGTCAGGACGCGATGTATCGCGATGTTGATTTCACAGGCCATTGTGATTTCCCAGCCCCTATTCACCAATCTTTCTGCCACAAAAGAGTCAAGACACATCATGATAAATTCACTCCAGCTCGGATTGAAGGTTTGTACAAACAATATATAGTTATGTGTATAATACTTGGATATAGTGTAGCTGTCTAAGATACATGAAGGCCCGAAGACCTGTAAATGAGGTGAGGTAGTGCCTAAGACGACGAATCTGCTCGTTCCAAGCGTCATGGCTAGTCCCCTATGGGACGGAGGCGTAATTTTGGTGGACCATAAAGAGGTGTATGGGACCAGGGAGAGAGAGAAAGCTATCGATCTCGTCGCTTACTTGGTTTCCCAACGTAATATTCCCTCGTATATCGAGAACATGACCGCTGCATTTGGGACGACACGCATGAGGTGCGCACTGAGGCCGCCGTAGAGACTCCGTGCACCCTCCTCTGCGATAACGAGGCGTAATGTTTGCATGAGGCCCGTGTATTTCAGCACGCCGTCTACTTTCGGTTGTCGAAGTCGCGTCCGAATCACCTGGTGGTACGTTAGCAGGGATAAATGCGAGAAAAAGATGGTACGCGCCTCGTGAGGATATGTGATGAGACTCGCAACACACTTCGCTGCCCCGGCGCTTCCCAGCATACCCGCCCACTCCTGTACTCCGCCCATGCCTTCAGTCCCAGCCGTAATCCGTTTGAGTCGCTCGTAAAGAACCCATTGGATCGTTCCCTCGGTCACTCCGAGGTAGCTTGCGCTCAAACCCTTATAAAAGCCCCGTATGCCCTCGTCCCTCATAATCGTCTTGATTGTCGGCCAGCTCCCGCCAAGGGGCGCCCCAAGTGCTCCGCGAACGCTAGACTCGAGTTGTAAGCGTGTCTTGACAACCCAAATAGGATTTGTCGCGGTCCCGGTGACGACTCCCGCGATGGCAGCAGCGGAGAGATGTACCCAAGTACTTTCCCGACCGTCGTTAAATTTATTGGCGATTATTTGTTTTCCGTTTCCATAGGTAAAGAAATTTATTGAACGCGCCGGTATAACGCCGACCAAGGTGGGACCGAGGCCCTTGAATAATGCACGGGGAGATTCGTCTCGGTAGATGTCCCTACACGAAACATAAATTAAGATGCAAGGGGTAAAGACGCGCTTTACTTACCGAAGTATGTGTCCGGTCTCTACGAAATTGTAGAACAGGTTGGGGCGCGGTGCGGCATACGCCCCAGCGCCATTCACACCTGCCATAGATACGGTGGAGTGTTTTTGGAAAAGACTCGATTGCAGTCGCGTCTTCACGACGTCAAAAGGACTGGTCACAATAGCGCCGCACATTCCACCCAAACTTGGAGAATATTTAGCTTAAACCAAGGGGGAAACCAGGTGCCGCACCCTCCTGCGACGAAATGCTGCCATGATTTGGCTGGGATAATTTTTGGCGGTGGAGGCGCAGGAACGTCAGACATTGCGGCAAGGGGGATTATAGCCGGCGCAAATAGAGTTGGTGACCTCGTCCACACCCGAGGGTTGCAACTCAAGGGCCTTGGTAGCGTTCGGAGCAAGGAGCGCGCGGCAACTTGCCGCTGAAAAAAAACGTTGATGGATCATGGATCATCTATGATGTAAGCTGGGAGCCGAAGCTCACCTCTGACTTCGACCACGAGCCATGTTCAACCTCGCAATTCTGAAGGACAAGGTGGCCGTCCACCCTTCGGACTTTGGAGGACCTCCAGAACAGGCAATCATCGCTGAATTGAACAAAAAATACGCGAACCGCATCCTGCATGATGTCGGTCTCTGTATCTGTGTATTCGACATCACGGAGGCCGGGGAGGGCAAGGTGCGGTATGGAGATGGTTTCTTGTGGTACAAAGGTTCGTTACTTGCGCTCAGACGGTGCGGTACTTCCTGAGATGATGCACCAGTCGTATTCCGAATGGTGATTTTTCGACCATTCCAATCCGAAGTCCTCCTCGCGAAGGTTATGTCGTCGGACCATAATGGTATCCGATGTGCGAACTATCTGTCTTTTTTCGTTCCACCTTTTCATTTCAAGCACAGTATCCTTGGGCTTTTTCGACGACATCTATGTCCCCGTGCCGTATCTCCCACTCCCAAACGCCTTGTACGCGTTTTTTTCTCGCCCTCATCCTTCTTCTCAGCCCTCACGCAACCCTAGTGATCCCAACGAGCGCGCGCACTTCTGGCTACCCAACTCCGAATTAAAACAAAACGAGCTGCTCGACAGCCCGACGGTCGAGCGCATGTGGATTGACAAGGGCGAGGTGGTCCGCGTCCGGGTCGAGGCTGACGAATTTTACGACGACGAACCGGGTCCCGTCAAGATGGCGGACGGCGTCCAGGTGGTTCGCGAAGTTCAGTCTCGCGCGCCGTTCACAATCACTGTTCGTTCCCTGCACTGGCACTTCTTCGATGGGGCTCATTTTTACTGCAGGCGTCAATGGCAGAACAGGGGTTGGGTCCTACGTCGTGGTGGAGTGCTGCACAAATCGCCGAAGATGGCGCCGAAGACGACGCTGCGATGGACGAAGGGTAGTTTCGCTCGGTATATTTTTCTTGTTGTATCATTAGATATCTCACTGTATTCTCAACCATTTAGTTTCGACGCTCGCTGATGGCTTTGAACAATCTTGGGGTCTGAAATTGCTGCGCTAGGGAGCCTGTCCTCGGACTCGCACAACGTCGGCCCTCCCGCACACCTGGCTCAACCGTCGGTCGACTATCGCGAAGCGTCTCAGGGCTGGTACCATGTGCTCTCGGTCTTCAAGACGGGTGGAACATTACCAGGACCCGTACCTTCTCGGTCTCGCTGAGAGAGTCATCTGCAATGACTGTTCGCGCTGGGATCCCGGAAAAGGAAGTCCGCCACTAACAGAGTTAGCACCGTTTTTCCATCTCCAGGGAGACAGCATTTTCTCAAATTCTTGCTGAAACGTTATTAAATATCCCAGGGACTCCGGGGGGGCCTCCCAAGTTGAACCCAACCCTGCCCAGAATCACATTCGTCGTCAGGCGGATCCGCAGAAGAGCCCAAAAGAAAAGACTCGATTCACGTTTCTCGCCTGCTTGAAGCAGCTGAGGCTAAGCTTATGGCCCATCGCTCAACCGAAATGTATTCTCGTTCACCTGTTCGCTCGCTACCCTTCCATACGCTTTACCTGACCAAATCGACGTCCTCCGGTCAGTATCTCCGGTCGACATTCCTATTGCGTCAAAGGGTAGCCGTTGATCCTGCAAATTTCCGAGAGCGCAATACCAGATGGTCGCTCACTGCTGTAGTAACACTGCGGATGCTATGCCTTGGAGGAATGGCCACGGAAGCGTGGGTATCGCAAAATGGTATAAATGATTCAATAACTGTCTAGACTTCATTTCTTCCCACAAATGAAGTTCGCACTCTACATTCTCTCCGCAATAACCCTTACCTTCGCCTGGGAGCCGACAATCAATAGTCGCATTGCCTTGAGCTCGCGTGCAAATGGGCTTGCACCGACCGTAGATCCAACCACCTACGTACCCAACTCTGGTGGAGGCGGAACCTACCCACGTCTTGCGCAGCTTGTCGACGGTAGCGTTCTGGCGACGACCACCACGTTCAGCGGCGCGACCCATATATTGACCGTGACGCGCTCGACCGATGGCGCACGCACGTTCTCTGCCTGGGGTACCGTGTCCACTGGGACGGGAGATCTTGACAACCTTTTCGTGAAGCAACTCGCGAACGGAGACGTCCTTGCAACTTTCCGCAACCACGATAAGAATTCGGCTGGTGATTACACGATCTACCGGGTGTGTTAGACTCGTTTCGATTTGAATATACACTGACTGAAACTATAGATTACAGCCTGCATCTCGCACGACAACGGAAAGACCTGGGCCTTCCTTTCCCAGGTTGACACACGCACGGCAACCACTGGCAACATAAACGGACTTTGGGTACCGTGAGCATTTTCCACGCCTTGCACCTTCTGATCTTCGCACCCAGGAACCGTTTCTTCGCATCGCAAAGAGCGGCGCTATCCAAGGTAATTTCATCCGCATCAAGTGTTTATCTTGGTGCTCACTCAGGTTGTTGATCAGTTTACTATGCTGCGGGGAATAGTGAAACCGACCAAGACATCCTTATGCGCTCCTCCACCAACGGCGGTACAACTTGGTCCGCCGCAACGACTGTCGCAGGTGAGTCAACCCAGTCAACCTCGTCGTTTCTGTGATAAAGGTGAATCTCATTTTCGTAGGTGCCACCACCACGGGACGCGACGGCATGCCAGGGTGCACAGATTTCACATCAGGGGGTACAGCTCGTGTCATTTGTATATTCGAGACGACGGAGGGTACTTATCCTACCTTCACGGTCAAGTCTGTGGTGAGCACCAACGACGGTGTCTCGTTCGGTGAACGCGCGCAGGTCTTTGTTCCCGGGGGATCTGGAAACAACGGTGCGTTTTCAACAAGGCTAACTGGAGGGATCAACTGACTGGAGGAATCAACTTACTTACGACGATTCAGCTGGAGCACCCCAAGTCGTGACAACGACTGGCGGGACGCTTGTCGCGTCCTTCGCGACCGATGAAGACACTTCGGCACATACCTGGTTCGTTTTCCATTGATTCTTTTGGTGCTATTGGCTAACTCGCGTCTCGAAATAGGCCCTCGGGCGGTTCGATGAAGATTCTGACCTCACTCCCTTCTGATCCTGCTGTCTGGGGACAGAAGACGATTGTGTCTCCAGTCTCTTCGCTGTGGGCTGGCTTGTTTGCCCGCTCTGACGGAAGCAACACAGTCGTTGGGTGTGCCGATAATAACGGTGCAAAATGTCACGAAGTCTCATTTGCGTAGGGTGACGCGCGCGTGGATGTAAACTAACAATCTGTAATGATTATGGCCCCGGCTGTATCTTAACGGGACCGCGCCGGGATATACCTATTTACCTGCCTACCTAGCTACATACCTACCTACCTACCTAACTATAATAAGGATCCACTGTCGCTACAACTTAGCATGCTCCGAAAGGGACCGTTGATTTATCCTGAGTGTTAGGTTCTTTTGAATTGTCGAGTTGAACAAAGTGGAAACACGGACAAACTCACATCGCCGATCACGATGACAAATCAGACACGACTTTCGTTGAACTTTCCTCTCATCTAGCCCCACCGGGCTCTTTGGCGGTCAAAAGCGACCCTTCTCTTGCGAGGTCGATGCCGTCCATGATACTGAGAGCTACGATGCCATCATCGACGACAAGTCTTGGGTCTTCCCCACCACGATCACATTCGTGGTCAGGCGCATGCAAGGCGGATCCGCGGAAGTGACGTCGATCTCTAGTTGGGCCGGGAAAACAAACAACTCGGTTCACGTGAACGAAATCTTCTCGCCTGCCTGAAGCAGCTGAGGCTAAGCTTATGGCCCATTGCTCAGCTGAGATTTATTTTCGTTCACCTGTTCGCCTGATGTCCCCTTGCATACACTTTACCTGACCGAATCGACGTTTTCCGGTCAGTATCTACGGTCAACATTCCTACTGCGTCAAAGGGTGGTAAGTAGTAATAATGCGCATGCGATGCCTTGGCGGAATGGCCACGGAAGCGTGGGGTATCGCAAAATGGTATAAATGATCCTCAAGAACTGCTTACGCTTCATTCATTTCTTCCCACAAATGAAGTTCTCACTCTGCCTCCTCTCCGCAATAACCATTGCCTTGGCCTCGGAGCCGACAATTAATAGTCGCGTTACGGGCTTGAGCTCGCGTGCAAATGGGCTTGCACCGACCGTAGATCCGGCCACCTACGTACCCAACTCCGGCGGAGGCGGAACCTATCCACGTCTTGCGCAGCTTGCCGACGGTAGCGTTCTGGCGACGACCACCACGTTCAGCGGTGCGACCCATATATTGGCCGTGACCCGCTCAACCGATGGCGCACGCACGTTCTCCGCCTGGGGAATCGTGTCCACTGGGACGGGAGATCTCGACAACCTCTTTGTGAGACAACTCGCGAACGAAGACATCCTTGCAACTTTCCGCAACCACGATAAGAATTCGGCTGGTGCTTATACAATCTATCGGGTGTGTTAGACTCGTTTCGATTTGAACATACACTGAGTGTGAATTTATAGATTACAGCCTGCATCTCGCACGACAACGGAAAGACCTGGGCCTTCCTTTCCCAGGTTGATACACGCACGGCCAACGGTGTCAACGGACTTTGGGTAGTGCGGCCACTTTCCACGCCTCGCACCTTCTGATCTTCGCACCCAGGAACCGTTTATTCGCATCGCAAAGAGCGGCGCTATCCAAGGCAATTTTATCCGCATCAAGCAGTGTTTATCTTGATGCTTACTCGAGTTGTTGATCAGTTTACTACGCCGCTGAGAATAATTCAGGCGACCAGGACATCCTCATGCGCTCCTCCACCAACGGCGGTACAACTTGGTCCGCCGCAACGACTGTCGCAGGTCAGTCAGCCCCGTTCTTGTGACAGAAGTGAATCTCATTTCCGTAGGTGCCACCACCACGGGACGCGACGGCATGCCAGGGTGCACAGATTTCACATCAGGCGGTACAGCTCATGTCCTTTGTATCTTCGAGACGACGGAGGGTACTGCTCCTACCTACACTGTGAAGTCTGTGGTGAGCACCAACGACGGTGTCTCGTTCGGTGAACGCAGGCAGGTCTTTGTTCCCGGGGGATCTGGAAACAACGGTGCTTTTTCAACGAAGCTAATCGGATGAATCAACTTACTTACGACGATTCAGCTGGAGCACCCCAAGTCGTGACGACGACTGGCGGAACGCTTGTCGCGTCCTTCATGACCGATGAAGACACTTCGGCACATACCTGGTTCGTTATCCATTTTTCTTTTGGCGCTATTGGCTGACTCGTGTCTCGAAATAGGCCCTCGGGCGGTTCGATGAAGATTCTGACTTCACTCTCTTCTGATCCTGCTGTCTGGGGACAGAAGACGATTGTGTCTCCAGTCTCTTCGCTGTGGCCTGGTTTGTTTGCCCGCTCTGACGGAAGCAACACAGTTGTTGGGTGTGCCGATAATAACGGTGCAAAATGTCACGAAGTTTCATTTGCGTAGGGGAACGCGGGGATGTAAAACCACAATCTGTAATAATTGCAATAGGAATGATCCACTAAGGTTCTTTTGAACCGCCGAGTTGAACAAAATAGAAACACGGACAAACACGCATCGCCGATCACGATGACAATCACAACCGCATGACTTTCCTTGAACTTTCCTCTCATGCAGCCCCGGAGCTCTTTGGCGTTTAAACGAGACCCTTCTCTCTTGCGAGGTTGGGATGTCGTCCGCGATGCTGAGAGTTACGATGCCATCATCGACGACAAGCTCTTTCTCGGGAAGTAAGGCGTCGTCTAGCGGGCAAGTGGCGGCCACATTAATTCTGGTCTTAGCTTGTCGGCTGCAGAATCTCCTCAACTGTTGAATCGCCTGGGAATCACACATGTCCTGTCTGTTTGCCCTGATTATCTGAAGGTTTCCGAAAACCTCAAGCACCTGTCTCTACCGATGTTGGACGACGAACACTTTGATATCTTGGAGCATCTGCCGACTACCTGCCAATTCATCCAAGAAGCACTCAATAGTGGCGGGCGGGTCCTAATCCACTGCGTTATGGGAATATCTCGCAGTGTAACTGTGGTTTGTGCCTACCGTATGCGTTTCTCATTCCCTATCAGACGATGGTTAACGGTATGAGCAGTCATGTTTTCGCAGAACATATCGACGGCACAAGCGATGCGACTGGTTCGCGCACGTATGCTGAATTATATTTTACTTGCGGCCTCGTCAACTCTCTTCAGGACGGCCTCGCGGTAGACCAAATTACAATTTTATTCGGCAACTTCAAGTTTTCTCGGCCTGCAACCACAATGTCAGCCCTGAAGCACCCCCTTATATTTCATGGAAGGCCCAGCAGGACTTTGATGAAGCTCATTCTCTCCGAGTGATTGATGGCATGCCCATTCTAACCGGCCAGCTCTTCCTTAGCTTGTGAGTGGTCGATTTCCAAGATCGGTTAGGCTAACTCCTCGGCAGTGACTTCCCGTCGAACCGGGACCATGCCAGCGCATTCCTCGACCATCTTGGCGTCACACATATTGTGTCAATTACACCGGACCATATTATTTCTGTGGCCCAAGATGTTCTGGAAAGGCATGTCCATAAGCATTTCATCGCTCCATACACCGCGAAAGAGTCGCTGCTCCTCGCTCTCCCACTTCTCTGCCGATTCGTCGACGACGCATTGCAAACAAATAATTCACGCGTCTTTCTGCACTGCATGGACGACCTGCGTGGTGGTATCGCCATCTGCGCCTACCGTACGTTTTGATAACGTACATATAATTCTGGTTGGTTGGTTGATACCTCCCCCAGTGATGTTTTCACGGCAAATTCCACCTGCTCAGGCGCTTGAAATTCTTCAAGACCGTTCGTCGATCCGCTTGGGCGCTGCGGCCCATTCTAATAAAATAACCTAGGAATCCCGCTTTTCGACGACAATCCCACAGTCCTTCGTCACCTTGAACTCTTCGAGCAGTGCCAATATGCACCGTCGCAGCGGCATCCCCTTGTACGGGCTTGGTTATCGAACACGCCGCCCCAAGTAGACACGTCTAGTTGGATCGGCGGACTCTTGGATAAAGGTAATTGGCTTCAGACTAGATAACACTCTTGAGTGCCGCTATAGGCTCGTGGAGACTTGTTGCAGCACTGAATTTGATATTTCTGAGTCGTTGCAGATTAAAATGCTATTTCCCAAAAACAGTAGGAAACAGTCCAACAATAAATATCTACCATGAAATCGCTAGGTATGTCGCTCAACTCCAACGTCCGCATTCCTGAGTCTTCGACGGTCAGTGGAGATAACATCACCTGGTTGTGAGCCACATAGCTTCGGGGTAATATATTGTCATCCGCTGAAGCGCGCGGTGTACAGCGGTGCACCTGGTTGCGGCAAACAACGGTGACAAGCAGTGGGAAACAGTTGAAAAAAAACGAGCACGATTAGTGTAACAATGAGTCAGGCTGACTTGACCTCCTCGCTGAGGAATATCAGCGACTTGTAGCAACCTGGCCAGTGATCATGCATTACTAGCAAATTACTAGCTGTGAATTCTACCTGTTGACCAACCTACTTTTCTTGTAGGTCGACTTCCCGGCTCAAGTTGAATCGTACTCAATGTCGGTCGGTCAAAGCGATTAGTGCGTCAACCGATTCGAGTCTTGGATCCCGTACAAATCTTTTTCCTTCCCGTACTATCAGTTCCAATGGGTCAGAATTCTCCCAATGGGTTAGAATTCACATTATTTCTCCGTCCCCTTTGCTCCTTTTCCCCCGGAGTTTTCCGGGATCAACTCACATAGTACTCCTCTGTATCCGTTCAAATTCTCTAGGGGATTGAAGGGGAGGAAGGTATTGAAAAGCAGTTACCAGCTGATCAAACTTAGGCTGTTTTTGGAATACATCTATATTCTGCTTTTCCCGCCGGACTTTACAGTAAGCTCCAAAAATATTTGAGGGTGATATTGAACAGTTTTTAACACATTCTGTCTCCTTAGATTCTTTTACCGGGGGCGAGTTCAACTGCAATAGGAGGGGACTCATCCAGTCACTCAATGTCACAAACGGCATCCAAATCTCCGCTGATTGATCGCAATTCCCCTGCCTCGGAAGCGGCGCCGAGTCAGTCGATGATCACTGTGATGTAGGCGGGGATTGTATATGTCACGCCTCTGATGATGGCTCCCAAAGCGCCTCAATTGCAGTTGAATCTGCGCCCGGCAAAAAAATGTGAGTCACCCAAATGTGATAATGTTATTCCAATACTGCCCTCTAATTTTCCTGGGGCTTCACGGGGAGAGGGGAAAGCAGAATATAGATGTATTCCAAAAACAGCCTGAGTTTGATGAGCCGGTAACTGCTTTTCAGTACCTTCCTCCCCTTTGAGTCCCTAGGGAATTTGCACGGATACAGAGGAGTACTACACGAGTTAATCCCGGAAAACTCCGGGGGAAAAGGAGCAAAGGGGACAGAGAAATAATGTGAATTCTAACCCATTGGGAGAATTCTGACCCATTGGAACTGATAGTATCTTTTTCTTGCTGCGAGGACCGCCAAAACCCGATCGGTGAGTGACTCAAGATGAGCTGGAATCAGGATAGAGATGAGTAAATGCGCGATGATGATGCCGCGTAACTTTTAACCGATTCGAGTCTTACATCCCGTATCTTTTCTTCTTGTGAGGACCTGTGAGGACCCTCTGGGGACAGTTCTTCCGTAACCCGATAGGTAAAGTGACTCCAGATGAGCTGGAATCAAGATGCGATCTGCATAAAATTGAATGCGCGGATGATGAGGGACGATGACCCTCGATGACCGCGGCGAAAGTGGAGTTACCGAAGTAGCCGATTGAACAGCAACGTCTCCGAGGCGGATCATTTTGCGCCCAAACCAGGTATCGCACGCTAAACACTAGTTTCAAGACAAAAAAAAGTCGTAGAAACAAAAAATGGAATAGATTGCTTGAGGCGTTAGAGGATTACAGCGACTTTAACTTGGAAGAGCAGGAAAAACGGATAGTCGTATGTGGGCGTGACAAGGTAGAACAAAAGGTACGCTCAGTAACGCTGACCGAAGCTCTTCTCCTCCAGCTCGATTTCGCGGGAGACTTGTGTGAGGTCGCACGGCGCACAGCAGAAGGACGAGCAGCAATCTCCGCAGCAGCCACCCTCAATCCCGTACCGTCCACGCGTGTCCCCGCGGTTCATGCACTAGATAAAATTGAGGAAACGGTCACAGGAGTAGCAAAAAAAGTGGGTTACCTGAAGGATAAATCCAGCACCGAGGAATGAGGTTAAAAGGCAGTGTCCCCAGCATGCGCCACTGCAGCAGCTTCCGCCATCGGGGGCCGGGGAGCCCGACGCTTGGAGGTGGGTGATACGCTGCTTATTTTTACCGTGGACGATGCACGGGCACCAGCAAGCGTAGCAGCCTTATAGGAGGTGAGTGTGAGCGGAACCGCGTTAGGTGGGTACCACAGGCGACTCACAGGTACCGCATGCCTCAAAGCACCCACAGAGACCGTGGCTCCATTCGCGCTTTCCGTTGCTATTGAGGGGCTTGCCTGCCGCGTTGCGGTTCCCTCCACCGACTTGCATACCCATCGTGGGCATGGGCTGCTGGGACTGGTACTGTTGTTGTTGTTGCTGGCGAGCGGGCGGAGGATTAGTGCATGACAACGGATCTTGCGAACGAGGGACTCACGTAGGCCATAATGAAAGAGGTCAAAACACAAGAGGTTTTAAGAGAAGGAGAGCAAAAAAGGGGGACGTCGCTGACAGAAAGAAAGGGGAATGAGACATCTTGATTTCTTCCTTGACGTTTAATAAGGAAGGAGACGCCGTGTTTTGATGGCCTCCCGTTTACACACAGCGTAACACATAACACATGTACAGGAAAGCGGGGCGGAATTGAATCAAACTGGTGGCATCCAATAGGCGGCGTTCCGTGCATAGCTATCGATGGGGTTCAAAAGTTGCGGCGTTGCTTCAGGACTTCTAGAACCGTAGAAGGTTTTTGACTGCATATTGAGAGGCTGGCAGGACGCTGCGAATCTGGTTGCGAAAAGCGAATAGCGCACTGAAAGAGTGATTCAGATCTGTTGGACGGTGACAAGGATCATGATATGTTTCGCCGATCGCCATCAGGCTGGCACATCATAGTTACGTAACAATCCGGATTCGGATCACTAGCCACGTGCTTGTGTCACGGAGTGACAGTTGTCACTCCTCTCCGAATCCGCTCTATGGCGTCCAGAATTGCTATTAGCTCCCTGAGAGCAGCAGGTATGTTTCTACCTCGGTGTATAATATATTCTGACTTTCGTAGCCCGGCCGCGAGCGGTCTCTGCCCTTCCCCAGGTCCTCAATGCGTGGGTACCGTCGCGGCCAGCGAATGTCACCGCTCATGTATACATTTAGCCGCTCCATGGCGAGCTCGTCGAACCCGCCACCGCCCTCTGAGCGCGCCTCCGAAATCATCAACAAACTCCCCTCGTCCCCCAACCTCATCACCAAGGCGGGAACCGCCGTCCTGGGAACCGGTGTCGTCGCAGCAGCTATTTCTTCTGAACTCTATGTCATCAGCGACGAGACCGTTCTCCTGGTCGGATCGATGATCTTCCTTACTCTCGTTGCCCGGGTGCGCTCTTTCGGGAAACGAGACGCGTGCCGCACAATTTATATCTTTTTTTCTGGTCTTCAGGCGATCCGCCAGCCGTACAGTGACTGGGCTGACGCGCAAGTCGCGCGCATCAAGGGTGTTCTCGACACCGCCCGCACGGACCATACTCAGGCCGTCAAGGACCGTATCGACAACGTCGCTCAGATGAAGGACGTCGTCGCCCTCACTAAGGGTCTCTTCGCGCTTTCCAAGGTGCGTTCATAAAGACAAATAATATCGGCTGCCATTCTAACACTTTATACAGGAGACCGCGGTCCTCGAGTCTGAGGCTTTCGTGCAGAAGCAAAAAACCGCCATCGCCGCTGAGATCAAGGGTGTCCTCGACAGCTGGGTGCGCTACGAGCAGCAGACGAAGGAGAGCGAGCAGGCGGAGCTCACCAAGAGCGTTATCGACAAGGTCCTCGCCACCATGCGGGATGAGAAGACGCAGAAGGAGATCCTTTTGGGCGCGGTTGCGGAGATTGAACGTACGTTGTTTCTATCGTTATAGAGCTTCTAAGGCTGACTGCCGTCCAGTGCTCGTCAAGAACAAGGCTATCTAATCTTGTAGAAAGCCACAAATAGAATATTTGCCTTCATACCCCACCCTCGGGGAATGAACGTATCCTGGGTGATTTCGACTGCAAGGCGAGATGCGTAGGTGCAGATGTGCCTCCAGAAGTTCGTGCAACATCTTGATGAACTGACATCGAATGTCATCCCATGACCTCTACTATCATGAACAACTCTTTCCTTCAGATCCCCTCTGACACTTTGTGTTCGCTATCACCTATTTTGCCCCGCGTCGTTCTGGGCTTCCGCACCAATGACAGGGATCTGCAGGCCCTGGCTACCATCTGGCTGTTAGCATGCGCGGATTCAAAGAGGGACTTTCCACGTCGACTCCTACGATGTTTTCGCGGATTTCCTTTTATGGATTCTAACTTCTACGAGCCGAAATAGATCTAACAGCGGATCCGCTGCCGGCTCTTCCGCATCTTCCTGTCGTTATATACCGCTGACCTGTCCTCAGGATGTGTGCACTGGGTCCTCTGGCTTTAGAACTCGCGGCCACTTGCGGCTCTGGAAATTCAACTAATTTCCAAAATGAAGCATCGAATCGCGACATTCCATCTACGCATTAATCACGGTTCTTGTAGAAGCCTTCCGTCCTTCGCCTGAAATCACACCGGGTACCAGGTTGCCTGGTCATGTTTATCGTTACGCTGGCGTGAAATTAATGCTGGAACGTCCATTCTATTCTATTCAAGCTTTGAAGATCTCGGTCATCGTTTCCCACCCGGCGCAGATCACGGGAATCCACTTCGATTGTATAAATATTCAGACCAATCGTCAGTGGCGCCCCACACTCTACCACATCCATCATGTATGTGCCCATTCTCTCTCTACGCTGTGAGGCCCAACCCTTTTCCAGGCGCGTGCCAACGGCGGACAGTCTTTTTACAGCGCCCGTGGAACTGTTCTCAAATGCATCGACCACGATCTTAACTATGAGACTGGATAAAATCTCTGTTCCCTAACCATCGAATGCAGCCATATGGAGACTCTCTATCGGCTGAAGGAATATTATGACGATTGGGCTCGTTCGCCGCTCGTCGTAAGCCAAGATCTTATTGAAACTACCGAAATTGAAATTTTGAAACCTGGCAGTGTATAATCTCCGAGTCCGACTTCCTTGACATCCAAGCACTCACCCTCTCCGATTCGCCACGGAACATAAATATGGCCATGGTGCTTGCGTTTGTGGAGGGAGTGCTGGGCATGACTCTGGCTCATACAGACGGCTCTTTCTGGATGTACAGGCATAAGGATTAAACGACATGTATGGCCGGCTACGCTAGTTGCAGCTCTGGTAATAAATACCTCATCGGATCGGCGTTGGTAAGTAAAGATAAAGAATCGAAGCCAAAGCGAATCTTTTGCGAGTGATTGGGCCGGTCCGCGGTCGCGGCATCTTGTATGTTTGCCGTAAACTGAATACCCCTTTGGGCCTGGCTCTCCTTCTGCCTTGACAGGCAGCAACACTCGGGAAAACGGCGTGCCAACCGTGGGGCTTAACATTCTCTTTAATTACCTCTGGAGAACTCTGCTGCAAACTACTTGTGGACCTGGAGTGCCCCATTGCCGACGATTTAGCGCGCATTCAAGTAGATTCAAGTTGGCGAATTGCTCAAGTGCATCTATCCCCGGATTGGTAGATTGGATCCAGGACACATGCCTCATGCCCTCATTGGCAACGACCTTGGTGTCTCGGGCTTGGCTATTTGCGGCTCTCTCTCTGTCGTCCACTGCTAGTCGCTTTTCGATGCCCTCGCGTCGAATACCACTCTTCGTCTGGGCGTGGACCTGTTTCTGGCTCTTCTTCTCATCTCTGCCTCGAATACAGGCGGCCGGCTCCGTCAATGTCTCCATCTCGAACACGTCCCCGCAGATAATATATACGCCATTCCTTTGCAATGCAAGCACCTTAATAGTCGATCCTGGCTGCCTAGGCGCCTGGTGCGCAACATACTTGGGGTTTGACTGCGCACGGACCTAACGCGTCGATAGGAATGAAACTAATATCGCGGGTATCCCGGTGGTATCGACTACTGGGCCCGCCCCCAATGGCGCAGACATCGTTCCCCAGATGTTTATGGCATTCCGAGGTATGCTCTGGTCGTTCACCGTCGATTCTGCCGGTTGTGTGCTGAGAGTGCATGACAGCATCCGCGTTATTTATGTCGACCTCAGTCGCCTCCAACGCGAGTGCCAACTTCACCGTCTCTTCAGCCTCCGTTACGGCCTCCCGGTTGATCAACTCCGGCGACGGTCTGGTTGCGATCGTCGGCCTCGTAGAGACCGACCTCACCACGCTTACGATCACGTTTATCCCCGGCCAGGATACAACGCAGCTGGATATTGGCTCGATTACCATTACCGTTACCGACCCGTGCGTATTTCCGTTGCTCGTCTTCGTGCATTCAGAAATCTCATAAAATAACAGTGGCTCGACCTCTTCGTTTCTCCCAACAATGACCCTCCCCCCTTCGATGTCACTCCCTACTTTTATACCCCAGAGTACTACATCCAGCTCTGCATCCCCTTCCCCGTCGAAATCTCCACAAACTTCATCACATCACGCCCAATTAGCTGAGGCCCTCGGCTTAGTCCTCGGGCTAGGCGTCGGCCTGTCGATAATTGCGGGCGCAATATTATCCTGGTGGAAGCGCCGCCGGCGACTGCAAGCAGAGCAGCAAAATGCGTGGTTCTAACTGGGTTTGAGACTTGTATAAGGACAAGTGGACTGGGACGCTTGAGTGTATTTTTATCGCTCGATATAATCTGGCACATTAATGTATCTGTACAATCAAACCGCTGCAAATTAATGCAACCAATTTACCTTCGACCTAATGAGTTTGAGAACATGCTATAATTTGAGCTACAGGTCATAATACACGACGAATCGTTAATTGAGCTTCATCAACTCGAGCTATAATTCGAGTCTAAGTCCGACACATCCACCAAGTCCGAACCATCCATTTCCACAGGCTCGTCGTACGCCCTCACCCATAAGAGCCCCCCGCCGTCCACAGCTGGATCCATAATGCAGGAGAAGTGGGTGCTTTCGTTCTGCACTGGCTGCACTTGCAACTGGTTCGCAACCTGCGCGACTTTTAACCGTGCGCCGTTCTTTGCCCAGATTTGGGAGACACACTCCTTGCGCTCGATACTGTCGCCGATGAGTGCATCAAACTGCCCCTCTTCCTCCAGCATCGTGCGCCAGCCGTCTGGGTTGAGCTTCTCCTGCTTGAGATCATGGTTAGTGACAGCGAGGAAGTTTTGGGACGTCTGCGCCTCTGCGGAGACGAGGTCCTTCTCGAGGACGAGGATGGAGGCGGTCGTACAGAAGACTAGATAGCAGGGGGTGCTTGGTTTGCGCGGGAGATCTTGTGCGACGGACTCGAGTGAGGGCGGCGGGGATGGTGAGAGCAGCATTTTGCGCAGAATGGAGGGTATGGATGGTCGGAATCCCATCAGCAACGCCGCCTGGTGCAGCCGATGGGACAATACGGATGACGGGGAGTCGACGCGAACGCGGTAGTTCAGCGACAGCGAAAGACCTTGACGGACTCCCGTTAAAATCCCAGTGTAACCGGCGTATGTGACCGCTCTACATGTAAATTTTAATGAGGGGATGGGGATGTGCAAACTATTCAATAAACACTGACCGTGCAATAACGTGCCCATCGCGAACGTAGTCCACACAAATAATGAGTCTCCGCAAAGGCTCCATGTCCCAGTCAAGCCCGCGGAAATGGATTATACCATTTTCCCGCCCGTTTCCGGCGTCGGTCACACGCGCGCCGCCGCTCGAACAGCCAGAGAACAAGTCCAGAAATGTGTTGTATGCCACCACGAGGTGTAGCGGGACCTCCGTGAGCTTGGAGATGCCCCGGATTTCCCTAGTCTCTTCTGCAGAGTGAACGCGTCGCAGCAATGACTTGGCCAAGAAGTGAAGAAGACGGGGAGCAGGCATGAGGCTCAGCAGGTCGTCGTATATTGGCACGATATCTTTCAGATATCCTTTAAAGTCGGCGCAAATCTCGCGATATCGTTCCTCTGGCGGGGCAGACAGGTCCACGCGATAAGTTGGAGGGTCATTTGGGCTGCCCAAGCGTCTGTTAGGGCTGGCGGGGGGTGCCTTGGCTTGTGATCGTGTGGTAGGAGCCATACAGGTTATAAGTCGAAGGACAAAGGGATTGGGGTTAAATAGCAGAGGGCCCAAGATTCACATGCACTGCTTAGGAACCGCAACAGGACCGCTTGACTCGAACCAGCACATTCACAGCAGTTCACAGCGCGCGCTGAAGCTTCAAAATACTTTAAATAGCCTGAGGGAAGGACCCGGAAGGTTGATCCGCGAAGGAGGCAATCCGCTTCGGAGCAAACAGGTGGAAGGAAATACGACTCGCTAGGGCCTCCGAGTCGCTCCGTGTCACGATTTTCTTTTCCGTCCTGTCTTATATGGCACAAGTTGAGCGGGACCCGCCTTCGGCGCGTAGGCCCACAGCACGATCTGTGCTCGCAAAGACACAGCGGCTTCCGACAAGAGGCGCGCGATCTGCTAAGCGAGCCCACTCTGATGGGCACGTGCTGGTTGACCCCCTTCCATATCGGGTCGATACGTCAGACTCTAACATTGCGCGACAACAAGCAGCGACGCGCTGCGACGCGTCGCGCCTGGAATCCGACGGGCTCGGCCGCTCCACAAACCGAACAGGGACAGCAAACCCATCGCGCTGCTCCTGGGCCCTCTGAAAACCACACCCCGATCCCCGTAACCGCGCCGCCGTGAGCCGCGAGAAGACCTCCAATATGTCGGTGTAAATAGTGTCTATAACACCTCTCCATGGCACATAAATGAACCACGTACATCCCCATCTCCCTCCCATTTTGGGTTTCAATATGTTTCCTTTCCTTCCGCGCCCGTGTACCAATATTCCTATCAAGTGTACTCTCGACTGCGGGCAGATTCATTGGAAGTACAACTTCCAACGGCATCTCCAGGACAGGCACCCTCAATGGAGGCAAATTCTATCCCAAGACTTTATTTCCACCATCCAGATCAGTGCCGCTGAGCAAGAAGCCCTCGGAATTCCTCGCGACGATGTCATTGACATTCCGGCGACTGCACCCCCCATTCCCTCCCTTCCTCCCCCGAGTCGCGGCCAGAAGCGGCCCGCACCAAGCCCTCCGAGCTCCCCCAGCCGCAGAGCCAACAAGGAGAACAAAGGAATACCCGCATCGAACTCTAACACCGACTTGCGCGCAGCGCGCCCACCGAAGATTCGGAAGCTTATTTTGAAGTTAGGACCTGCCCCGGACGTGCAGAAAAATTCTTGTGTATAATAGAACATGTAAAGGCGACATATAAATATTTTCGTAGTTTTCTGCTCAATGCACGGCGCGTACAATGCGAGCGAACGCGTCGCGGCTTTGCGTGTGAGAGTCTGACGTATCGACCCGATATGGAAGGGGGTCAACCGGCACGTGCCCATCAGAGTGGGCTCGCTTAGCAGATCGCGCGCCTCTTGGCTTCCGAGCTCACCTGCTCGGGCATCTCGTGGGAGAAAACATGTGACTTTATCACATGATTTTCACGTAGTGGCAGGAAAAAGGAGGACCGGTGATTATCCCGGCTGAGGTCACATCCCGAATCCCGACAAAATTTTGAAATTTGGCCTCAAAAGTGTGAGCCAAAGTCCCGACAAATCGGTCTTTGGACGAAAAAGGTTTGAGTCGCAATCCCGACAATGGACGGCCATCTGGGCGAGGTGTGAGTCGAAGTCCCGACATTGCCGTTTGGAGCTTTGGTCGAGACGAATTTCAAAACCAACGGACAATGAGTTTGCGTCAAGTCCGCGTAGAGTACTTACACCGTGCCACTGATAGTATTGAATGAAATTTCAACATTCTCTTGACTCTTTCATCTTGCAACATGGACGACGACACAATCCTAAATGACGATAAAGAACATACACAATTGCAGAACTGGGATGAATCCCAATGGGTATCGAGCGGGAAAAAATACCACGACGTCCCAGCTCTAGTCCTCGCTGCACGACGCAGGCTCTTGGAAATTTGAGGACGATTGCTTAGACTAGTAATTTAATACGATGTTTTCGCGCTTTTTTGACGGATTTTCAGCGAATTTTGAGGTCTCAGTCAAAGTCCCGACAAAAAAAAATTTGGCCGGAGTCAAAGCCAGAATCCCGACAAAAATTTGGGCCGAGGACAGACGAAAAGTCCCGACAAAAAAAAATTTGACCCCATTTTGCGGATGTGACCTCAGCCATGATAATCACCGGTCCTGAAAAAGGATTTTCAGACTCAGCTCTGAGCTCAGCTCCTTGATCTCCCGGCGGAGGTGTTGCTTGTTATCCTCGGGCCTCGGCGAATCGTGCGCACGAACCCGTTTTCTGTTCAATGGGACTCGGATTTCCCCAAACCGCCGCTGGATTCGGGTCCTCAACAAGACTAAACGACAAGCCCGTTATCGTCCCCTTTTCTGGCGACTTCGGTTACTATGCCTTCCGATTCTATTTAAGACAATCTGATGTAGGGGTTGGAAAAGACTGAGACAGCTTCATGCAGAGTGTACGGTCAACCCAGACTTTGCATGTCTCATAGAGTCAGTTTACAGTAAACTGAGGCTAAGAGATGGTTGTGTGAGGAGTTTTGGTGTGACCGGTAATTTGTTACAGAGAAGAAAAAAAGATAATCGCGGAGGTCAACGGTACGATCCTATCCTCGAGTGCGGCAGAACCCGTAGTTATTTAAAGCAACAGGTAAGTAGATAAACACAACTTGAAGATTCAACCACCTTGGGGAAGCCAGTCTTGATAAAGAGTATGGAGCAAATAGTGGACGGTTGATGCAATGCCACGCCCGAGCGCGGCATAGTGAATGCATGGAGGTTGTGGTCAAAGACTGTAAGGGATGTACGCGCGGCTGCATCTGCATCGCAGCTCCGGACATTCCCGGACCGCGATCACTGCGGCTTCGCTGCGATCACTCCGGATCGCTGTGGCATCACTGCGGCCCCTGCGGCATGCGGCCGTTGTTCAGTTTGTACTTGGGAGCAGTGGTAGGTAATTTTCTGTAATCCAATACCTCACCCACTCAGTTTTGTGCGAACTACTTGGCTTCTGGGCAACTTATGCGCGATCGCTACGTCTAGATTATCGGGACCTCACAAAGACAAAGGGCTCGATTTGACACATCGACAAACATTCTCCATCATTGACCTTAACCACCTCCAGAATGGATAGCGAGGCGCCTTTGGTAGTAGATAACGGAACGGGGGTGAGCGCCGTCTAATGGCTCTTGCGCGCGCCTCACCGTTGTCCTTCAGTTCGTGAAAGTTGGGTACGCGGGGTCCAATTTCCCAGAACATGGTGCAATTAGCTTCGTCCACATTCCTACGAGATGACTGCTCACTCTTCCGTCCCCCAGTATTTGCATCCGTCGTAGGGCGCCCAATATTGCGCGCGGAGGAGCGAGTAGGATCTGCCATCATCAAAGACATTATGGTCGGCGACGAGGCTGCGGAGAACAGAAACTACCTGCAGATTACGCAGCCGATGGAGCACGGCATCGTACGGAACTGGGAGGACATGAAGCATCTGTGGGACTACACGTTCGACGAGAAGCTCAAGGTCGACCCGCGGGGGAGGAAGGTGCTGCTGACGGAGCCGCCGATGAACCCAAAGGTGAACAGGCAGCGGATGTGCCAGGTCATGTTCGAGGAGTACGGTTTCGGCGGTGTCTACGTTGCGATACAGGCCGTGTTAACTCTGTACGCGCAAGGTGAGCGCCTCGTGCTGCGGACTTTGCGCCACAGCTGATGATTCGTCCCAGGTCTGACGACGGGCGTCGTTGTTGACTCCGGGGACGGCGTGACTCATATTGTGCCCGTGTACAGCGGGTTCGCGCTCCCCCACTTGACCCGCCGACTAGACATTGCTGGGCGGGACGTGACGCGCTATCTGATTAAGCTGCTGCTCATGCGCGGCTATGCCTTCAACCGCACAGCCGACTTCGAGACTGTCCGAGAAATCAAGGAGAAGTTGTGCTATGTCAGGTACGAATTGCGCCTACATTCCTGGTCGCACCTCTGACCGAAAATCAGCTATGACCTTGATATGGACACGCGACTTTCGGAGGAGACGACTGTTCTTGTTGAGAGCTACCAAGTACGTTGCAACATTGAGTGATTCTTGACGTATTCTTCATTGTTTCAATAGCTACCAGACGGTCGTACGATCAAAGTTGGTTCTGAACGATTCGAGGCGCCGGAGTGCATGTTCCAGCCCCACTTGGTCGACGTTGAGCAGCCTGGAATGGCAGGTACGTCCTTTCGCTGATACTCATTCGACACATTAACGAATATATATCAGAAATGCTCTTCGAAACGATTCAAGCCGCCGCCGTCGACATCCGCACTGAGCTGTACAAACACATCGTTCTTTCAGGTGGATCCAGCATGTACCCGGGGTTGCCCAGTCGTCTCGAGAAAGAAATGAAACAGCTATACCTTACCCGCGTTCTCAATAGTGACCCCACGAGGCTGAATGTTCGTCTTTGTTTTCATGTCCATATCTGTTGGCTGAAACCGCACTAGAAATTCAAGATTAGAATCGAAGATCCTCCCCGCCGGAAGCACATGGTCTTCCTCGGCGGCGCTGTCCTAGCTGACATTATGAAAAACCGCGAGGACTTTTGGATATCGCGCGAGGAGTGGTTCGAGCAGGGCGCGCGCTCGCTAGACAAACTCGGACGGGGAGAGAACAATTGATTCGCAGATTCATGTGTATAACCAGTGTACGGTGGTCGGTCTACAAATTAAATAATCCATTCTACCCTAGTTTCTATATCTAAGCCTCCCAAAATCCAGTCCATGGCTGCATTTCTCTAACATCATCCAGATCGATACCGCGTAAGATGTCCTGCCCTTGCACAAGGCGGAGCTCCCTTCCGCGCATGCGCTTAACTTTGCGGAGAGGATCTAGCGCATCTTTCTCGTCATCAGTCGCCTGCCGTTCATCTTCGGGCAGGGTCTCGGAGTACGCATGTGTGAGACGTAACATCGCGTGAGTTTTGGTGAGCGCCTGTGAGGCAGCACGCGACACCACTTCAGAACCAGGAGACGCGTCATCTGGGACGAAGTGCGCGAGGAGGAGGGCAGAGAAGAGGTCGCCGACGCCTGAGAAGTAGCCTGGCAGCAGCTGCACGGTTTGTGCGTGCACAGTCGATATGGTTGCGGTGCCTGGGGTTGCCGAGGAGGAGATGCACAGAAGATGGCTTGATTCGGGGTCTAAGGCGGAGGAGAGGCTCGTTGGGAGAGCTGCTTGGAGCCATCCGGCGAGAGGGATTGAGCTGATCACGACGTTTGGGACGTGGTATTTTTCATGCAAAATAGTCAAGGCGCGACGCAGAGACGGAAGGTCCTTTAGCTCGACGTCCGTTAGAGTTCTGTGAGAGGCGAATGAGAACATTCCGGCGTGCGAGACGCGGTATTCACTCTACTTCGAACCAATTTGGGGTGATTACGGTGGACAGCGCGAGCATTCTTCGATAGACCGGGATAACATCGGGCGCGACGTAGAGGCGACCAGAATCACCTAGCACCGCTGTGAAGGCGTGAAAATTTGCTGACTGAACGGGATGTAATTGCGCATACGATCCAGCAGATAGATGAGTTCAGGCCGCTTGGATTTGAGTTTATCTACAAGATCCGCGACGGCTGAGAGTCCTTCAGCACCTGGGATATAACCTAACGAGGTTTAAGACCAAGAAGACCCAGTGGTGAATTTCAGAGAAACCTGTGAGCAGTCTATCGGGAAGCAGTAGCTGGTTTCGCTCCAGTCCCTGGAACATCTCTGTTAGTTCCGCCGCAGTGGTTTTGGTTCCGCCCAACCGCCCGTAACCTGGCGAGAATTAATAGCAGAAAATTATGCGCGTAATCCCTCGCGCACCCGAGTGATTAGAAAAATTGACGGTGTTCACTACCTGATAATCATTAAATGGGAACGCGAAAAGCATGGAGAGACGCGCACATCAACGTCGTAGCCGAGGCATTGTAGAGGAAAAACCGCTGCTTTGCCTCCAACGTAGCCAAAGACAACATGAGACTGTATGCTGAGTATCCGGCCACCCATATTTTCCCCAAGCGAGCCTTGGATCGGGAGGATGTGGGCGGAATAAGGCAGATATCGATCTCGTGACTCGACCCTGTGCATTGAGCTGCCCAATGGGGATATCCATGGCGTAGGAGTCGGAGCTCAGCGCGTCTTGGACAGTAATTACCGCAAGGGCTTGTCTGCTCTTGACGCTCACCACAACTCCTTATAATGTCCGATGGCTCGAGGTCAGCAAATTCCGCCCAAATACTGCTCATTTTCATCTTGTGGGGTTCAGGTTGCGCCAGACTTGGTACAGCGCTTTGAACGACGCCGAGACTCACTTTCGCCAGCTTCTTACCTCCTCGTCTTCCTCCGAATGGAAGCGGCTTTCTGGCTCACTCGATTCACCTGGGAACAAGAAGGGCAAGGCGCGGGTGTCCGCCATCCCAGAACTAGCTGACGTGGTGGTCCACCGCAAGCCCAACAAATCTGCAGGAGGGGACGTGTATCGACTTGTCCTCGACGTTCCTACTGGCGAAGAGTCCGTGTCTCTGGAACCATGGAAAGCTGTTCTCACCACTCCCGAACTGCGGCAAGAGTGGGATCCCGCAGTAGAGGACGCGCACCTCGTCGAGATTTTCGATCACACCACTCGCATATGCAAGACAAACTTTACGCTGGGGTGGCCTGCAAAGTGCGTTGTGAACCCCAACGAGTTTGAATGCAGACTGACATGACCTCAGCCCACGAGACGCGGTCACCATTTCACGATCATTTCACGACGCATCGACGTTTATTGACATTTCTACTTCTTTACCGCGCTCAGCGGACGAACCTGCATATTTGCGACCCTCTCCTCCGTATGTCAGATCCCATGTTACCTGTAAGTAGATGTCGTTTTCTTGTGTGCAAGACTCTCACACCATAAAGTGTTTGCTTGGTGCATTCAACATCTCGGCCCGCCGCCTTCTACTCCGGGAGACCAAACCCAGAAGAGACGGAGCTCCTCCGGCGGCCGACTACGTATCACCTGCTTCTGGCAACACGATCTTAGGGCGCCTTGGAATATGGGCTCATCCTCTAGCACCCTGCAACAACTCTCAACAATGGGTCTGGGCTTGTTCAAAACCGTGATGAAGCGCGGCTCGCGAATCCCCAAGATCACAGGGTACGGGAACGGAGTGTCGATTGAGCGCATTCGCTTTCAGATCGACCGGGAGGCGCTCACTATCGACTACGCTATCATACCAGAGGAGGAGGAGCACATGCCGTCCGAGCAAGGGATAGACGAGCTGCACGCATTGCGAGAGCAGAGACGTCTGAAGCGCTCGATAGAGTGTATTCTGCCCTCAGGCGAAGGCTGGGATGTCCAGGTGTCGACCAAAGCCTCTTCGGAGGAAGTGGAGCGCCTCCCGTGGTCTGCGCACGCAATTCGAAGTAGCTCGTTCCCCTCAACCACAGAACTGTCGTTGCCGTTGGATCAGATCGTCGTCCGATTGACGCACGCACCCCTCATCGACGAGCATTCGGTTCTCAAAGTCCGAGTGGTTGTCGAGATATCAGTCCCGTCGGTTGGACTGCGACTGAACGGCCTTCCTCAGACGATTCAAGACGTGGAAGAGCGCGATCCATCGTCGTACTTTATCTCGCAGCAAATTCTCCAGGACGTCTCGAGCACTGCCGATCTTAGTTTCAATACGGCTTCGTCTATGCGCACGACGAGTAGCGTTGGGTCGACTTCCTCTAGTCCCGCAATACCGCGTGCGCCGACGGAACGAACCGCAGCGGCTGAGAAATCGATACTGTCCCGAGTGCGGAGGAACTACATTTATTTCTCGTCCCTTCTA
The DNA here is from genome assembly GCA_029233265.1 of Mycena alexandri. Classification (NCBI taxonomy): domain Eukaryota; kingdom Fungi; phylum Basidiomycota; class Agaricomycetes; order Agaricales; family Mycenaceae; genus Mycena; species Mycena alexandri. Next base: position 74,469 of record JARJCM010000118.1, on the reverse strand, counting down.
CAAGAGCCTGAAGCGAAATGGAGACGAAGTAGGTTTCATTTATTTCGCTTTGAGTTTACCCTTATTCCATTTAGCGACGGAGGCGAAAGGGGTGTCGATAACGCAGCTTGATTCGATTGACCCGACCTTGGTGGTCTATCGTGCGGAAGCTACATTTGTTGGCGTCGGATTGTGGGACCTCTACGGCGCCGTTGTTTCCCCAGGCGCTCAAACGTACTGGGATAAAACCCAAGAAGACGCGGTCCTGCTGGAGGACGTGAACGATTTGACTGAACTGTGGCATTTCAAAACCAAACCAGCTTGGCCCGTCAAGTAAACCTTTCTTTTATATCTTACATATTCAACGCTGACTCGATTCCGGCAGTGGACGCGATTCCGTAGTCCTCAAGACCGTGTACAAGTCACCCACCACGATCCACGTATTCTCGTTCTCGGCCGACGATCCACATCTTTTCCCGAACATCCCCCCTGTCGATCCCGCTGTAATCCGTACGCAGGTTGATTTGCGTGGCTGGGCAATCGAGACTCTATCACCTACCACAACGTTATTAACCCTGCTCGAACAATCCGATCCGAAAGGATGGACGAACAAGACGTCGATCCCGACGTTAATGATTAACGCTTTAGCGGGGATCGGGGAGTTCGCAATCAAGTGTGGCGGACCGCCAGTCGTTACACGTTTAGCCGGTGCGAAGATGAACGAGATGCGGTACGACCACGATCGGTCAAGCTTCAAGGTCGAGTACGAAGCATCTGTGAGCCGACAATCCGCGAACTCTGGGTCGACGAATTTAATAGGATCCGCGGGCCTTCCTGTGATCGAGTGCGAGCTACGGTGCGATATGGATACGTGGGCGCCCTCACTGGACATTGTCGTCGATCCGCCACCACAATCCCTCTCGTGCCTGCGCCGGCATCGACTGTCGACGGACGGCGGGGGTCTGTGGTTGACGCTAACCCACGATGCCGTTTTCATCGATGACGAGCGGTTGTTGGTTCTTGTTCGACGGGCACCGGGGAAGGAGAAGGGTTTGGTCATGGTGAATGGTTCGAAAATCCCCGTCGACGTCGAGGAGCTTCCGGATAGTGAAATCAAGTCTCTGACGAAGCAGAAGCGGGTGAAGCCAGCGCGAATACCTCTGGATCAGCCCCCGGTCGTTGGCGTCATTAGGAGGCGGCGAGCAGAGTGGGACGCGGATTCCGAAGATCCAATGGGCTCCGATTCAAACACCCGGTCCATGGGCTGGGCTACCGCGCCTCGAATATCCAGTCCTCTTGCCAGATTTTTCACGTATGCTGTCGATCAGGCCGCTACGACGACGCAACAGACGATCGCTGCCATTTCTCCCGCGACTGCTTTCGGCGACGAGGCTGCTCCGTCATCTTCCAAGTTGCCGATGCAATACGCGCTCGAGGCGCTTGCGTGGATCCAACAATCGCACTCGCCCGGTTCCTCCGACGGCCAATGGACGGCATTGAATGACAAGGCATTATCTATCCGTCGCAAGCTTTGTCCGGAGATTTCGCCTGTCATCCAGGTGCACAAGGGCGAGAAGGTGATTGAAGGCGTTTCCGCGGATGAGCTGGCCGCGATCGTCACAGAACTCGAGTGTCGGAAGAAGTGGGACGAGCGATTAGATTCTGCGACCGTGCTCGAATCGTACGGCGCTGACTGCAGAACAGCGTTTCTCGTGGCGAAGGCGGGGTTTCCCTTCCGAGACCGCGGATTCTACGTAGCGTCCATCCTCGCGCGCGCGCATGTCTCACCTTCCAGAAGCCGGAACAGCGAGGTCGCGGAGCAGTCGAACGGGCTGCGCAATGCCATTTTTTGCGTGTCGGCGTCGTTCAGCCCTGACTCTGTCGCGTCGTTTTCGCCGGGCAAGTATAATCCCTATGGGCTGCCCATCGGGCGCGTCTTCGTCGATGCGTGGATATTGGAGACTCTCGACCCATATACGAAGGAAAACTACGCGATTCCGTCGACGAGGTGTACGTACATGGTGGCGATGGACTATGCGGGGTCCGTGCCTGCGGCGTTCAACTCGCTGATCAACGCCGCCGCGCCGCGCGCCATCCTTGCCGTCGAGGCGTACTTCAAGAGCATTTCATCCCTCCCCATCACCCGTCTTCCTCCCGCGGGACTTGTTATTTCAGAAAAGCAGGTGCACGAGCCATTTGCGGTGACGGCGTGGAAGGTGCGACGGCGCGACGAGCAGCGCGTGCTGGTGCACACTAGGTACGTGCCAGGCGAGCGTGTATACCGAAGCACCGTTCTTCTGAGCACACCCACGCCCGCGCCCACGTCTGCGCCGCCGCCGCCGCCGCCTTCCGCACCAGCGCAGTCGCCCACCCGCGGCGAAGACCGGACTCCGCGGCCGAGTAGGCTGACGCTGAGCCCGCCCCTGCCCGAGACGCTCGAGGGCTTGCCGAGCGTGGAGAACGGCAGCACGATAACGCAGGCTGCGGTGAGCGGGCTGCCATCATCGCCATCAGCGCAGTTACAGCTCCCCGGCCGCGAGCGCGCTGGATCGGCATCGAGTGTGATTCGCTCGCCTACCGAGTCGTCGTCGAGCACTGTGCGCCAGCGAACCGAGTCTACGGCCTCGAGCTCTGTGCGGACGCGGACGGTGTCAGCGACGTCGGCGGGAGGGTGGGATCGCGAGCGGGAGTTGCGTGGGAGGTCGTCGTCGGCGTTTACGATCAAGGGTGAAGTGCGGCCGCCGACAGATCTGCTTGTTGCGGAGCTTGTGGTGGACTCGAAGTTGTATCCCGAGGGGTATACTATTGGATTGCGCACGCGGCTGCGCTCGGACGTCGCGGTGGGTGTGCGGGGGAAGTACATCCCGCTGTGTGCGGCCGATCGAGGAGAGAAGGCGGAGACGGACGCTGCGGGGGCGCTGCCGCTCACAACGACGATACATACGATGCCGTCGTCGCCATTGCATTCGTCTGGGTTGACGGCGGAGGCGCCGACGAGGCATTTGGTGAAACTCACGCTGCCGACGGCGCAGTATCAAATATCTACGGTGCGGGATCCGTTGACAGACGAGGTGCGCGGTGCGCCGCCGAAGCCGCCGTGGTTACTTGCGCTGGAGGAGGGCGGCGCGGTCGTGGAGATTGAAGTGCGGCCTGGGGGAAAGACGGGCGGGGTGGTGGTTGTGGATGGCAAGGACATTTCAGTCGTTAACGAGAAGGAGGCGCTCACGACCCTGGGGCGGGAGGAGTTGCTCGATGACCGGATATCGAAGATGGGGGTGCTTTCACGGTTAGTCTCCGTATTTTTCCACATACAGCGCTAATTCTATATAATTTATCGCTTTCATCTAGGTCGCTTAGCGAGCCGGAGATTTTGTCCGAGCAGCTCAAGGTGCCCGTTGCTGTTGCGGACAATCTGCTGGACGCTGGAGCACTGGCGCCTGCGACAGCGAACGGAGAGAACTCGAAGGAACTGCGGGAGAACAGTAACGCCGAGGGCAGCGAAGAGACAGTTGGATCGGTGAATTAATTTGTTTCTGCCTTGCTCGGGAGTCACTGACGGATGAATTTAATGCAGCCATTGACGGATGCTCCGCCGCCGCCTGCAGTGGTGCCGAATACAGGGCCGGGTGGGCTTCTCTCGTTCATGACACGGTTCACGGGTTCGACGCCGGGCGGGAGTGCTTCGACTGCTGTAAGCTCTACGTCACCTGGGCGGGCTCGGCGGCTTCCGGGAGGGCTTGGCGACGTTGCAGTGGACGCACTGCCGCAGGAAGCTCGGACGGTGACGATGTACCCACTGTCGACGATGGTGATTATTGGACTCATCGCATTTCTGATTGGGTCGCTGTTCCGGTCGCTGCTTTCGCCTGCTGACTTTATCTATGTCGTGGGAGCAGGAGAAGAGCGGGAGGGGGAAGCTAAAGGCTGGCGCGAGATCCGACGACTGATAGAGCTAAAGTACCTGCCAGTAGGTGGGTACGATATAGCCATTGCGCTGGTCCGGCGCGAGTAGAGTACTTTGAGTCGCAAATATAATATTAATTAATGTGTATTTCGGTCGAGACAAACAAATAAGCGCTGTGGCTGGAAAAGGACTTGTTAGTCTTTCCTGCCATTTGCTGTGTATTTTCCTTTCTCCTTCTCCCTCCATCCTGGTATCCTTCTCAGCGTATTAGGGGCCTAATTGCGGCTGGCTCTACCCCTGGCCTCGGTGTATTTGTGGCTCTGACACCTGTCCCATCTGCCTCCGTTTTTCTCGTAGACGAACCCACTCCTGACCACAATGGCCACGGTTGCGCCCCATGGCCCTCTCCCAGGCTCCCAGACTCCCTCCGACCCCGCCGCCGCTGCCCAGTCGCTGTCCTGGGAGGGCGACAAGATGTGATATATTTCTTCCCCACACTCCCTCTCGAGCTCATATCGACCTCAGGTTCAACATCTACATCTACGACTACTGTTACAAGCGTGGCTTCCGCAAAACAGCCCAGGAGCTGCTCAACGAGGCAGAGATCCCTCCAGAGTCCACCCCGCCGATCAATGCTCGCCAGGGACTGTTATTCGAGTCCGTCTCGCTTCGCTTGTCCAGCCCTCACATTCTGACCCGTTTCCCAGGTGGTGGAGCGTCTTTTGGGTCTTGTTCACAGCAAAGGCGAATGGGAATGGCACAGAGGACGCCATGCTGTACACCCAGGTGCGTCCAGATACCACGCCCGTCCTCGTTCCCGCGCTCATATTGCGCCACTCTCCAGCACCAGGCCCACCAGGCCGCCATAAAGCAGTCCCAGAACCGTCCCCCAGCACCCCAGACCATGCCCATGCCGCCGACGGGCGTTCTCATGGGCCAGCCGCGCGCCGGTATGAACGGGATTGGCCCACCGCGCTTCGCTCCCAACGGAGTCGGTATGACCAACGGCATCCCGCCGGGCAACCCCCAGCCCCCGGGTCCCACTGCGTTCGCAGGCGGGCCCATGCAGCAGAACGGTATCATGCCTGGCGCCCCGCCGCCCGGAATGAGCCAACAACCCTTCATGGGCCGACCCCCTCCACCCGGCCAGCCGCGTCCCCCGAACGGCGGACCACCATTCCAGTCGCCCACCATGGCGCACTCTCCGCCCAACGCAGGTCCGCCTCAACCGCAACATGGGCAACCCCAGCATGGCGCACCACCGATGGGCCAGCTCGGTCCGCCACACCGCGGTATGCTTCCTCCCGGACAGGGGATGAACCCGGGGCAGCAGACGCCCACGCCGTACCAGAACATTGCTGGGCGCCCACCGAGCCGCACATCCACCCCTCAGTCCGGAATGATGAATCCGAGCCCATCGATGACCTCGAGGCAGCCGCCGGGAATGATGGGCGACCCACGGCAGCAAGAGAATAATATTAACGCCGAGTTGCAATCTATTCCGCCCCAATTACTTGCTATGTTGAAGGCTGAAGTCGGTCTCGCGGACAAGAACCCCTCTTCCATGACTTTAGCTGAAAAAGTAGAACCAATTGTGGTTTTTTGATCCGTTTATTCTAACGATTGTCTTTTCAGAACCGTATTATACAGCACAACAGACAGCGTACTCAGAAACCTGGACCGCCTGGCGCCCCCAACGCGACCGCAGGGCCGTCGATGCCACCTCAACCACGACGGAACAACAAGCGTAACAGCACTTCTCCAGGGGAGGACGTAAGTTGATTTTATGAGAAGAAGCTCCGAAACAGTTTGCTAAAAAAAACGACTGCAGCAGCAACAGATGGACGATGGAGTTCCTCGCAACGGCTCTTCACCTCCTGACCGCAAACGCGTACGAAGGTCGCCAATGGAGCCGCCGATTCCTTCTGCACCAATGTCCAACTATCCACATCCGAACCAGCCCCCACAGCCGCAACCAGGTGGTCCCGGCGGTCCTGGAGGGCCGTCGATGGGGAATAGTATGATGCGTGGGCCGATGAGTGGAATGGGCGGGCCGATGAATGGAGGTTTCCCACCACAGGGCCAGCCATCGATGCAGCAGCAGATGTCGGGCAATCCGATGGGTATGCTCGGCATGAACCCAATGATGCCAAACTCGATGCCAAACTCGATGAGCCCGCAGATGCACTCGCAGTCAATGGTGGGTGGTCCCATTTCCAACCGCGTCGATTTTGACGGTAACCAGATGCAGTACCGGCAGAACTTACACAATATGCAGGGGCACCCGGGTCGCATGATGAACGCGGGCTCGCCTGGGGCGGATCCGTCGTTTAACCCTGGCGTGCCGATGCCGCCTGGGTCGGGTGGGCCTGGGGGACCGGGGCAGCAGTTGACGGGAGGTCAATTCGCACCGGGGAGCCGTCTAGCGGGACCGCCAAACCCCAAGCCCATGTCGATGCTCCCGCCGCCGTCGCCCGCGAAGGACCAGAACGGGCCGAACAAGGACAACAAGGGTCCGTCGAACGGGATGCCCGAGGGCTCGCCGCGGAACCAGCCGCTCTCGAACCCGAACCCGCCGGGGACGGCGCCGCCAACGCCCAACTCATCCGGCGGGCCAGGCGGGCAGCAGCAGCAGAATCAACAGCAGCAGCAGCAGCAGCAACAACAACAGCAGCAGCAGCAGCAGCAGAACCAGGCGATGGCGCAGTCGCCCGGGATGCTGATGAACCCGAACGCGTCCTCGATGAACCCCGTGGCGATGGCGCTGCCGCCTACGCCCGTGGCCCCGGAGAGCCTCTTCACGAACGACTTTATTCAGAACGTGGCGAATGGGCTGGACGAGTTTGATGTGGGGCTGTTCCGCGGGGATGGGGATATTAATTTCGAGCGCGACTTTGGGCAGTGGTTTAGTCCGGATGATATGAGCGGGATGGAGCTGGGGAAGCAATGAGGCGGTTGTTGGCTGGTTTCATGCTGCTGCCGTGCGCTGGGCTAGCGCGCTCGCTGGCTGGGTTGGGCTGGATGATCGATCGGTTGGTCGGTTTGGGTTGGTGGTACAGCGGGCGGGCGGGCATGCGCGGACGGACGGAACGAGCGAGCGAAACAACGAACGAACGGAACGGTTGGTATATCGGATTCATTTCTCGGTCGGCCTCTGGTTTCATTCTTTGCATCTCGCGATTCCCAAAGGGGAATATTTATTTATTGCCAAAAGCCTGTGCCGCTGCGCAGCGCCCGCACCCCTTGTTTTGCTCTTGCTATACTAGATTGTCACTTACCTATTTTTCTGCTGCTGTTGTGTTTCTTTTTTGCTACTTTTGCTCTTCTTTTTTGTTACCCGCCGCTCTCGGTTGTTAATTAGTCTTGTCGCATGTAACATCTGTTTGAATCATAACTGGATGGAATTCAAGAGGTGTGTGAAGACGCATGTGTGGAGCGGAAAGGTGAAAAGTAAAAAGTAGTAAAGAAAAAGCAATTTGGGATAACAGCGAGCGCGGGCACTGGAAGTAGACAGAAGTGAAAAAAATGAAAATGAAAGAAAAAGCAAAAAGGTTTGTGAGAGACTCGCCTCACAGCGCGAACTGACGACCAGCCCTTGTCTCCGAAGACTAACTCGGCGGGTCCTGCAGGTTGCACAATTACTTGCCTGGCCTGACAAGGACGGATTATTCCAAATCCGGACCGCGGCCTCCGCCGCGGGAGATTATGGAAACCAAGTTTTCTGGAGGGGACGGTCTTGAACCAGCGCACTCGTGAGTTTTGCCGATGAGATCAACCAATCACATTCCCGGGTGGCGGCCATTACAACCGTTACGCCATTGTACCGTGATGAAGTATGGGAATTGATGCGATAGGAGATGGCTTTTCCTCAGCGTTCAACCTCATCCTTCCTCCTCTCTTTCCTGAATCCTGTCATTGCATCGTCGCCTTATTTCTGGTCAATTCTAGTGAATTCAACGTCTCTCTCTCAATCGTCAGATGACATCCAGCCCTATCTGGCAGCCTGTTAAAGTTCACGTTCGACCTCGTCACAGCGGTTCAATAGGCGGCTACCTTTACTCTCCCGGAGTCCCTCAGCCTGTCATTGCATGGTCCCGGTCCCGTCTCCCTATCTCTGTGCGAGTTCTGGTGAATTCGACGTCTCGTCAGATGACACTGGCATGTCTTCGCATCTCGGAAAATCGGTACGAAGACTCGGAGAGGCTCTCCGCCTCGTATCGTGTTTACAACGTGTTGGCATGTATCTGCATCGTGGCCAGAGCTGCGGGCGAATACAGAAGCCCGGAGTGAGTCTGATTCGAGTCCAAGGAAAAATGCCGCGTTGGAGTGTGGCTGCTGCTGTTGAATCGCCCAGTACGACTGAGAGCCACATCGTATGTATGGCGGGGGTCTCGGTCGGTGACATACTAGCGCTCGCAACTCTCGCCCGGAACACCGCCAGCATCTTGCGGGAAAGCACTGGGTCCTCGGCCGAATATCGAGCGCATGTCGCGGAACTGGAAGCGTTGAGATCGGCCCTGACCAATTCGTATCCAACGGATTCCAACCCTGGCCCTACCAATGGACTCCGTCGAAAATTCCCTGAAATTTTCGCTTTTAAGATGCCATCTGAAGAAGGTCGTATCAACGACTCCTGGCCCAAGTCTGCTCCAGAAGGACGAAATAATCCTCCTCAAGAGGCAGTTGATGGACCAAAAGGCGATGATTAGTATGGTACTTGCCCTTTTCGCACCGGTAATTAAACCCACTTAGTACCGACGATTTAAACATACTTAAAATGTGAACTTTTTAATAATACCAACTAATTAGCACTACGCTTGAGCGCGTCGAGAAGCCGACGAATCAACAACAAGTCGCGCTGGTCGCCATGCAATGCAGCATCCAGCAGCTGCCGCGTGCGCTCAGATGCACCTAGGTAGGTAGGTGGGTAGAATTACAAGGCCGGTCCTGCTCAGGGACGCCGAGGTGGCAGGAAGTATCTGAGTGTACAGGCGCTATTGTGCACTACGGTCCCTGGACTCCTCCATCACCCCGTAGCCAAGCTCACGGTCACCATCTTACGACTTGCCGCGGTAGAACTAAAGAATAGACGGTGGGAAAGTGGCGGTAACACCCACAAAGTAATCTGGTTCGTTGATGCCGTTGGGAATAAGCTGCCAATCCCGATTGAGTTTTGCATAAACAGAGCTGTAAGCCGTCCGAACGGAACCTGGGGTTAATTAAACGCTGATCAACCGCGGGCAGACACTCGAAGGCCTCCTGCGCGTCTATTTCAAAGACCGCGCTGGAAATAGGTACATAGAGGACGGGCGCTGCGAGCTCGCCGAAGAGATCAACGACCAAGTAACGGGGATCAAGGACTGGGCCGTCAATATACGGCCTGGGATGACATTAACCACTCGGATGATCTATGTGAGCTGGAATGAGCATCCAGGCGAAGTCTGCGCCAGCTGTCGGCGTACCGTTCCTATCCAGGACTCGTCAGGTTTCACCTGGTGAGTCTTAACTATCGCCCTCTAACGTGAATCTGACCTCGCTTGCGTCTGCTAAACTTGAAGCGCATTTTGCGGGACGTCCGTGCGTGACTAAGCGCTTGCAAGACCAGTTTCCCGTCAGAACGACAATTACATTCAAGCATGACTCCAAATTCTGGAGCACCGATGTGTGCGTCTCCGGAACCGCCACCAGATGAGCAGTTTATACGTCGCTTCCTCGTGCGCAAAACCGGCGCGCGTAGCGCCTATCTGCCTGGCCAACGCGTCTCCTCCTGGGATGCGCTTGGCAACGTTGTCTACGCCATCGTTCAACGCTTTGAGCTGGAGGTGGGTATTTTACTCTCGGTCCAATTTCCGAATACCATGTTGAATTGGCGTCTTGAACTCTAGCGCACGACGGTGTACAAAGTCCATCGTGAGTCCGACGGCAAAGAGATGCGTCTCCCGTAGGTGCCGCGCTCTCACAAGTTGATTGTCGACTGACGACACACTTGATTTAGGTTGACCCTCCTCGGGCCGTCGGGGGTTAGAGTCACGAATCCAATATCCAACAGGATTGAGAACTTGGTATACGAGTTTTTCTGTACATGTATCGCTACCAGCCATTTGGCCAAACAATGTGACGAGCGTCCAAGACGAAAATTCAACCACTTTCCTTTTTGGGACAGGTTGGTTGAAATTTTATGACGCAGGTAACAGGCCGTATTTCCTTCCTTCTTTTGATAGTTTCACCTGAATGAAAGTAATTTCAGACCGAAAGCCACACGCAATGGGTATTCGAATAAACAGCACGAAATTACAGTTTCGTCGCGGACAAATGTCACAAATTCAAATTCTGTCCCTCTGCTGCAATCTCCGCGAGATAGATCTTGGTATCCGCCATGAGAATTAGTCTCTTCGCTCCAGCAAAGACCATATTCGAAGAGCTAACGCCGAGGAATACTTTCCCCAGCAGCGTCCCTTTGGGATCGAATATCTATCAAAAGAAGGTTAAATATAGCATCTCATGCTCGTCGAAGGGTCCTTCCAACATACATGAGTCCCGTCACCTGAGCCAACGTACAGATTGCCGTTGGTATCCAGCGCTAGGCCATCGGGAACTCCCGTGTCCGCGAAAGCGAACACGCGACGGTTGCTAAAGGCCTGGGTGTCGGGCATGACATCAAAGGCATAGCTGGTATAGCATCGGTTTTTTCTTCTTGATTAATATCAAATACATTGCACTCACATCGTCGCAGGATTCGTTGGAACCGTCCCGCCCGTGACGCCCTGCGTCTCCCCTGTGTCTGCGCTGAATGGGATAAATGAGGGCCAGTTTCTTCTAAAGGCACAGGCATAAGCGTACATATAGGCCGTGTTGCCATCGGGCGAAAACGCGATTCCGTTCGGCTGAGAGAATCCGTCCGCAATGACGCGCACCTCGCCCGTATCTGCGTCAAAGCGGTAGACTTGGTTCGGAATTAGAGGTGCGGGGCGGAATCCGTTCTCGAACCCATAGCTGCAACAACTCGAGGTGTTAGCCCAAAATTCGGGTATAAAAATTGAGGCCATACGTGACGTCTGTGAAGAAGATGGCACGACTCTTCGGGTGGACTTTAGCATCGTTGAGTGAGTTGAATTGGCGGCCGTAGTAGTTGTTCAATATGATTGTGTCGTTGAATGGTGGTTGGGTGTTGACTCTGATCAGGCTCGGAGGGAGAGAACCCTGGCCAGTGGTTACAAGCAGTAAGTCGTTGCGGAACAATGTAGCGCCATTATTTATCTGGACATCGCTGCTGAGGGGAAGCTACAAAAAAATGTTAACTCATGGACAGAGGCAAACAATAATTTACGTGCGATGGTGAAATTAATCAACCCCGTCGGACTGGTCTTGAGATCATTCAGATTTATCATAGAGACCTGAGGTTCAACGTTTTAAGTTTCCGGCAGGATCATATGGTTAAAGATCAATTACCGGACGCTTTTGTATTCTCCCTCCAGTAAAGAAAACTTGGTCTGTAGCTTCGATCCACACACATCCATCATGAGCGAACGCGAAGGTGTCGTTTTCGACGATAACACGGATGGACGGGTTGGGGCCCAGGATCGCATTAAACCTATCGTCGTAAACTTGGAAATATGGAGGGGTCAGGTTCGCGTTTGGGTTCGGCTCGAAGGTCTGAGATCCGTTGCGAAAAGGACCGTTGGGATTCAAGACGGCGAACGCTCGCTTATCTTCGACCTAAAATCAAAAGCGTCATATTGAGCATCTCTGAAGGTAGATCACACGCACAATAACAGGAGCTTGGCCGAGGACAAGCACTGTTTTGATTGCAAGTAGAAATAAAGGGAAAGTGTTCATTCTTGGGTAGTGCTTGGGCCTTCCGCCGAGAAAGGCCAAGCTTTATGTGGAAGCCTTGGTTGAGAAGACGGTCGATGAAAGGAAAGGCTCCACCGTCAGAGTAACCATCGTCAAATCCACCACTTGGCATTCTCACGCATGCCCATGTAAATGCCACGGTCTGGCTGGTCGACTCCAGGTAATAAAAAAACACGACGGTATAAAGACATTTTGCCGGTTTGGTTTCTTCAATGGTGTGTCGGTAGGCTTGAACCATCCGTCCCAAAAGAAAGTCCTCTGTAGCCTACACAGACCGCAGCTACAGCCCACCCAACACAAATACATGCCTTGGACCAATGTGAAAGCATGCCGTTTTCAATGGCCTACCATATGCCGCGGATTGAACTCGAAGACGAATCAATGTTCCCGGTTCGAACCGTGAGACGAGGGCCAATTGAAGGAGGTGCCTGCGGATGGCATATTAACACCTGCGGCCAGCGGTGAAGGAGACTAGCATTCTGGCCGCAAGTGTGTCGCCGTGGTGCTAGAAAGGAAGTTCTGGATGGGTGGCGGAATTCCTTTACGCATGCTTAGTGGAACGCCGTGTGCACTGAAGGAGGAATTAACAACCTCAGGCCGATCCCGGAGACTCGGTAGGATTTCTGAAAGTTTCGGAAAGTTTCCACTGCGTCGAAGGTAAACGGTAACCGTACATGCGTTACTGGACGTTGAGTCGACAGGAGTGTAAAGTCGAAAACGCCATTCGAGCTTGAACCCGGCAACTCGTGGCTGCTCAAGCCACGCTGCCACGGAGATGATCGGAATCGACGTTTGATCCGAGCTTCACCAATTCTTAGCTTCAACAACCAACGAAGTAAACGAAAAATCCCTGCGCCTCCGTGCGAGGCGCATTCTACGAAATTTCAGCAAATGTCTTACTCTTTCAATCATGAACCACACGCAAGTTACGCCGCAACTATGGGTACTGCTTGCTCCCATCGCTTGCCCTCAACTGCGCCTTCATTCATTGGTTTTCCTTGACGAACCAGCTCAGGCTTTCCAAATTCCGCTAGGATCCACAGAGTGTTGAGTTTTCACTGTTCGTATCTTCCACCACTCCCCAGACATGAACGGAGCCTTCAAGTTTAAATTTATGCAGAATGGGTATTGGAGAATACTACACCAAGTCCCTACCCTCCCTTCCTTATTCTCTCGACGAAAAAATTCACGCACAGCAAGTCAACACCCACCATCAGCGGGTCCAAACCGTGGAGATGAACACTTGAGAACGGTCTGCATATTTCCGAGAAACACGGCGAACCGTCGCCGTGGCCTGAACGCGGGACCGGGGGCCTTCATTCGTGTTCAAGCCACGGCGATAAACATCTTTCTGCCCCTGCCCAAGCGACCCCTGCCCAAGCGACTCCTCTGCACAACCACTCCCAGCACAATGTTTCTGGCAGCAGCGCCCCAGCATCGGCACCCCCTCTCAGCAGGTCCCACTTTACGAATTTTCGACTACAACGCCGCACCAAATTCACAGTCAAAGGCCCTGTCCCCGTCAGAAAGCCAGCACCAGCTCGTTCTCGCCTCTATCGACCCGACCGCAGAGCTCGCGAATAGGGTACGCAAGTGGGATACAGCCGTCGGCCTTTGCCAGCTTCCTTTTATTGTCACCACATCTTCGGCGCCAGCGAACGCAGCGGCATCCGCGTTCACCACCGCGCCCGTCGCTCCGAGTATCAATGAATGCCGCGCCGTCCAGCCCCGCGACCTCAATCCCAACGACGCAATCCCGAGCGCACATCCAGTCCCTCCCCGCTAGTATAAAACTCGTAACCAGCTGACCTTGCACTCGCTGCAGAACCATTACCAGCACGCAAGCAAAAGCCCGCGGACGCCGCACTCCATTTTCTTTCACTCCGCCCACGCGACGCTCCTCCCTCGCCGCCGTCTGCCACTAGCTGCTCATGTTCCGCATCGTGACCACCATCCACCTCCCGCTCGCGTCCCTTGCGGGACTAAACATCCACACCGTTATTTCTTTCTCTTCTGATACTGACAGGCCTTGGGCACGCAGCGCCGTCATGCGCACACACACCCAATCGCGTCGATGTGCATGCGGTACGCCCTTTCTCTTTCCGTCTTTTCTAATCCTCATGCAGCGACCACGCCCACAAGAACGACAGCAGCCACCGCGAGCGTAGCCTTGTAATCAACGCTTTTGCATTCAGTCTCACTAGCAGCGATATCCAATGTAAATATTTACGTAGCACCATGGTGTAGACGGGGATCAGTTGGCGCTAACCAGTGGTTCCTGGATCCAAATTTACAGTGGCGACATTTCTCTCAAACATCGCGAGCCTTTGTCTTACAGAGTGAAGCCGCGCAAGACCTGCCCGTCGGAGTTTGACGCGGAGGTTCAATGAACAAATAAATACATTCTTGCGCGATACAATTATTGCGACGGCGCCGAACCAAAAGAACGTAAAAGGAAATGGCATCACGGTGGCTCGAACCTTCAGATATCACTGAAGGACTTCAGTCTGCTGCTCTCCCAACTGAGCTATGACGCCGACATCATGAATCATTTAGATGTATTCTCGGCCTAAACAGTCTTGGTTTGTGAGGTGGGTTTTCCTCTATTCTAGACTCGAACCAGTCCCAAAGGCGCTTAAAGATCTCAAAGACAGTCGTTTGATCACTACGTCGGTCTTATTGATCGAGTCTCAATATTCCGAATAACGACTACTTAGTTCGAGTAGATGTCGGCCACATCTTTTGATTTTTTTCCGTTGACGGTTGGTTGAAAATGAACCGTGAGAAGATTCGTTGACCAACAATTGGCCAATGTGTCGGTTCGACTGCCCCCTACCGACCCAACTAACAGGAATTTGAGACCTTTGGGCACTCCACGGGAAATTCTTCTTCGTCTCTGTAGGAGCTTCTTATGGTTCAATGCTGCTCAGGCGTTTTATCGCAAGGATGAGTCGTTCTCCCTCAACCATTATGCATCATGTTTCCGTCTACACAACGATAGGGACCTTCCCAAACTCCTTTCTCAGATGCCGCTAACCACGGACACTCTCTCCGCTACTTACAATAACGCATACCATCACGAATTATAACTTGAAACACCGCATCTTGAGTAAATAAATAAACTGGCTTGATTTCGTTCAATGTCGCCGCGTTCGGGCATCACACCCACAAAGCAACTTCTCCGGCCGTTGCAAGTTTTTTTTGGGGGCGGTTCCTGATACGAATCGATAATTGCTATATCTGGATGTCGGCGGAACGGGGTTGACCCTTGTTTGGATAGTACCAAATCCTTGGATAGCACCCAAATCCGGCCGGACGTCGATCGCCACCGAATTCCAGGAAGAGCGAAACGGCCAAAATGCCGTCCAGCGAGGAGGTCAAGCAGCTCGAAGGCGTCTCGGTCGCACAGCACCGATTTCGTCTCTCTGTCGACACCCCCGAGAACGGGTCCAGTGGTACCATGGGTGGACACCGCACCCCGCTACCGCCCCCCGAGGCAGGAGCGAACGGCCCATTTCTCGTACGTGCAGAGTTTGCTGAATGTTTTGTCTGACATGTGTACTAGTATGCCCAGCTGCCATATCGAAATTCCCGATACAAGGAGAAGTAAGTCGGCCATGTTGTGGATGGGCGCCTGCACGTTGCCAGCGGCTACGGATGACTGATTGTAAAACGTAGATTCCAAGCGCTACGAGAAAAGTACGACCGGGTTATTCTGGTGGGTGTTACGCGTGTATTATTGACTCTAGCCGCGTCTGACCTGCTGCACTGCGCGCCGCCCAGAAACAAGAAGAGTACCACCAAGACCTCGAACTTGCCACGGCAAAGATAAAGAAGCTGCAGGCAGAAAACGAGTACGCGTCGTCTGTCTATATCCCACGTCAAACCTTGAATAATCCTCAACAACGAACGCAGCCTCTTGCTCGACGCGATGAACCTCGCCGCCTCGCACCAGCCGTCAATGTTCGGGCTCCTCCCGCCGCCCCTACCACCCGACGCACCTCCAGGCGGCGGCCCCATGGACATCGACGCGTTCGCGGGCCCCAGCACCAGCGCCGCGCCCCTCGTCGCCGACCGCCCGTCCGCGCGCCACCACCGCGTCAACGGGCACAACGGCAACGGGCACAACGGCAACGGCGGAGGTAACGTGAGCAGCAGCAATGGTACGCGTAGCGGGAGCAGCAGCAGCAGCTTCGGTCCCCAGACAAACGGCGCGCACGGGCCACCGCTGGAGGTAACTTAGTTACCCCTTTTTTCGTGAATATAACGCTTATCCAAGTGGCAGCAACGTCCCTCTCGACAGCCCTCCATCGAATTCATCGCGCACGATATGAACGGACGCGCGCCGTGACCACTTATCGTCTCCCGGCCTTTTCCCTTCTGCATTTCTTCTGTTCTCACCCCGCACTCCAACTTGATTAATCGCATCTGTCTCAGTGTCTGTCTACCTGTCCGTACCTATATCTAGTTCTCTGTATCCCGCATCCCTCGAATGTACATTACACTAAAAAACAGTACACTACGTTCTTCTCGCTCTTGTCTATACCGGCTTTTGGTCTCACTCAAATTGTAGACGGTCTCTCACTCGAACCTTCCCCATATTTATGGCCTGCCTTGTCTTCTAAACCCGCATTCCTTCAAGCACGAAAGTTCGGCCCAACCAAATCGTCTAAAACAGCTTATTTCCCAATTGCAAAATCCTACATCCAAAGTACATACACATACACTGAAAATTGTTTCTTGTTATTGTTGCTGCTAGTGACACTAGCTTCCCGCCGGGGTAGTCGTGTGTCCTGGTGTGTGCTGGGGTGGTGGTGGTGGTACATACGAATACGGACGGATATCTATGTCCGCCCGACCGCCCTCTCGTTCGTCCTGTGACCCCAAACTTCAAAAGCCCATTTCGGCCGCCGGCCGTCCCAAATTCAAACGCCCAGACCAAAACAAATGATCTGTCAAGTTGCAATTGCGGGAGGGAACACCGCACAGGGGTGTCCCGCGCGGCGTTATACGTAGGTGGCCGTGGGTCCCGGGTCGCGCGCGGGGTAGCTGCGGTGTCCTGGATGCGTCGTGCGTGCGACGAACCACCCAAAAAGGTGTCTCGGCGCTCCGCGGATAGATACCGATAATCCAGCGAGCAGACGGGAGATGTGTATCCAGCGAGAGGCGAGTGGCGGCGGCGTCGATGTTGGGAATCCGAGATGGGATATGGATGGGAAAGTGCGTGCGGGATGAGATGCTGTTGTATGGTTTGTGGTTTATGGTTGGTATACAGGATGGAATGGATGACCGTGACAGAGCAAGCAAGCAGGCAGGCAAGGCGAGGCGTGTAAGCGAGTGAGTAAAGGAATAAACAATAAACACGGACGGACACGAGAGCAGTGGAATGACAGCGTATCGAGAAGATAAGATGATGAAATGAGATGAGAAGCCAACGAAAGATTCGGAGGGAGATAGACAAAGGGAAGGCGGAAGGAGAGAGAGGAAGGAAAGAGTGCTAGTTGTTTTTGTGTTTACAAACGAGTGAGCGAGTGAGCGAGGAGAGAAACCATCTAAGTGAAAGGAAGTGTTCAGTGAGCAAGTACAAGAGCACACACACAATGGTGGTGGCGGCGGCGGGTCGTTTGTTTGTCCAAGAGATGAGATGAGATCGATGCTGTAGCCAGAGACGAAGCGAGCGAGGGTGACCGAGTGAGAGAATCGGGGCTGGGCTACACACCCATTTTTCTTCTTCGCGCTGCGTCGCGTTGCGCCTAACGCATCAACGCCAACGCCAACGCCTCGCCAATCAACGACTCGGCGCATTACTCGGCACCGACGCCAACCCCCCACCCGCAGGCCCGCTCATCCCGCGCACCATACTCCCTATATTCTGCATCCCGCGCTGCCCCGGCCCCGGCCCCCCTTGCATATGCCCGCCCCCAAGGTGCGCCATCCCACTCCCGCTCCTCGGTCTCCCTCCTCCGTTATTCAGATTCGAATTCGGATTACTCGACCCCGAGCCAGGGCCCCACGGCCCCAGCCCCCCTCCCGGCTGTATCGCATACCCCAACGGCGCGCTATCGCTCCGCGCCCGACTCGCGCGCGGCTTCGGCGGGCTGAGCGAGTCGACCGAGGACGCGTGGTGCGGGTGCGGGCTGCCCCCATTCGGACCGCCAATGCCGTTCGGCGTGTGCGCGGAATGCGGCGAGTGCGAGTGCGAGTTGTTGTTGTCGTCCGAGGACATCATGCGCTGCCGTTTGCGCCCGCCGCCGGAGCCGTCCCCGCCAGGCCCGTCGTCGGAGCCGAACATCTCCATCGTGATGGACCCCGGGGAGGCGGGGAGGGGCGACGCGGAGGAGGGCTCGCCGCGCGAGAAGGAGATGTGCTGGAAGCTCTGTTGTCGTGAGAGCGAATGGGAGTGCGAGTGCGCGTGGTGTCCGTGGTGCGCGTGCGGGTGGTAGTCCGAGGGCGGGTTCGACGGGGGGTCGTACCCGCGCGGCGAGGTTATGAAGATATTGGGTTCGAGGAGGTCGACGGGGAAGGGCGGGACTGTGGGTAAAAGTAGATTAATGAACGCATTACAAGAGGAAATTTGGAACGGAAAAGGATAAAGAGTAGTCGAATTTACGAGCGGCGAAGCCCGCCAGCACACGACGGGCACCACGCGCAGAGAATCCAACCGCGCCTGAAAAGACCCCTATTTGCAGTACTTGAACTGTCAAGATGCCTCTCGCCGACATCGAGCAGCGAAACGATTTTAGATAGGCGGGCATCGATGAGATGGGGGCCAGCGCCAAAGCAATTCGAGTTGCACAGGCCGCCCACAAAAAAGAAGCCAGCCCCTGTCTTGGGGACCGCGCCCTCCAACCGCCCATTCGCCCAGCCGAATAAACCAGTCGCAGGACTTCCTCCCTCGTTCGCAGGGGAAAACCAAAAAAAAACAGGACGCCACGCGACGTCCCCTCCGTTCCCCTCGGCGAGTACAGCCAACCTCCACACAACGAAAAACAAACCCAAGATGACGAGAGAAACAAGACGGCAAGCGCCACCCGAATCTCCGGATGTTTCCGACGTTCGCGGACGCGCAGCATCGCATCGATCGATGAGAGAACGGGAAGAAGGAAGAGGGCGCCACAGCCCAGCCTCTTGCGAACGGTGGCGGACCTGTGTAAGACGTGTACGATTCAAGAACGCCACCAAAACGCCCGTGATCGATGAAGGCGCGCTCGGATGCGCCGGGAAAAAAGGAGGAGGAGGTGGCGAACAAAATAAAACCCTTCAAATAAAAGCCCGGCCCATCCAAAAAACGAGGAATAGAAAGCAAGCACTCACTATTCCCCGGAAAGCCCTTCCCAACGACATCCCACAAGCGGCTCACGACAGAGACGAGCTTGTCGACGCGACGGCGCTCGGCGGCGAGCTGCTCGTACATGCGCTGGTTCTCCTCGCGCATCGTGCTGAGTTGGGCTGCGACCTGCGTTGAATTTTTGACATCAACTCGTGCTTTTAAACACATAAAGGCAGTCCCACCTCGCCGGGCAGCTCGACGCGATGCTTCATCGCGGGATCGGGCTCGAGCGCCTTGCGCTTGATCTCATCCAAGAGATCGGGACGGCCGCGGAGGAACTTGTGGTGGGAGAACTCCCATGTTTGGGCGTCGGAGGTGGTGCGCTGGGCGCGCGGGGTGCGGTTTATCTTGTGGAAGCCGTACATGTTTAGCTGGCGCACGAAGGACGAGAACTGCGCGCGCGTGGTAAAACCTTTTTCGAGTAGATGTGTGAAGCAAGGGCACCCACGTTGTTATGCTTGAAATGGCTCCCCAAAATACTCCTGCTGAACTCGCCGACGTTGCTCACCACAAAGCTCGTGCCCATCTCGGTCCACGCGATGAAATGGCTGCTCTTGGCGTCGGTGATCATCTGGTACAGCTTGGTCACGAAATTGTTCGTCGCCATCGGCTTGCCACCCGCGCCGCCGGCGAGGATGCTCGTGCCCATGGAGGGCGGGACCATTTTGCCGAGGTTCGCGGGATGCGAGTGCGGATGCAGGGGATGGCTGCCGTCGTCGCCGCTCCCGCTGCTGCCGTCGACGGGCGAGTACGTCGCAAGCCCCATGTCCATGTCGTCGTATCCGCCGCCCGCGGAGGTCGGGTTAGCCGAGACAGGCGACGCGGGACGCGGGGACAGCGTCCCGTTGTCGGTTGTAATGCGCAGACTCGGGGGGCCGACGACGCTCACACTTACGCTGGGCGTGTGCGCCCTGCTGCCGCTGTTATTGCTCGTCAGCGGCGGATCAGAGGAAAAGCTGCGTTTGCGGGGGAGCGTGGAGGTGGTGGAGCGGGGCGAGTGGGGGACGGCGACGCTGACCGAGTCGTATTGGCCGGTGGGGTCGTGGTCGTCGCCACTGCCTCCGCCGAATTGAAAAGCGCCAGCATGGAGGTGGTTCCCGTAGGTTGCTGGGCTGATGGGTGTCGCTGGAAGGGCACCAGAGGGCGGGCCGGGGCCTATGGGGGACAGATTTGTGGGAGAGGCGACGGTGAGGGAGGAGAGGTTGAGGGAGAGGGAGGAGGAGCTGCGGTGGACGGGGGTGTGCTGCTGGTTGAAGGCAAAGGGCGGATAGTGGGTCTGCTGCTGCTGCTGCTGCTGGGGCTGCTGCTGCCACTGGCGGTTGTTGTAGCTGTCCTGCATCTGGTAGTCCATCGTCGTCGTTGTCGGTGGCCAGCAACAACCTGTAATCTAATCCGCCAATATATCCTCTCTTTTGCTTCCGTTTTCTTCTCACGCTGAATGCACTTAGCACTCGGGATAATTCAACTTGCGACACACACATGAACCCGTCAGGTGTATCCGCCAGCTGCTGCCGCGGCCGCCGTCGGCTTGTCCAGCAGCGCTTTTGGTCGGCCCCCGACCCTGGAATTTATCTGCCACAAATGAACTCAATTTCTTCATCTACACGCCGACCTTAATTATTGTAACAACTCGTTTCGACGATAGCTTTAGGTCGGAGATTATTCTTCAACTTGACTCGGAACAGCCTTAATTGACAGCTCATCTCTGCAACGTCGACAGCGGATCCCAATTCGAGAATCTGAACGAAAGGTTCTTGGGGCTGGGGCAGTGTCTAGACGAACCAATAAACTCAGATCCTCCGAGTTTGCAAATTGCCTCACCATCCACTGTGTCAAAGCTTACTCCTCGCGCGTTCCAACCGTAAATCCTCCCAAGGCTGTGATTTTTTCGGCGTCGGCAGTTGTCTCCTTCACTTAACTCGCTTAGACCAAACTTGGACTACTATCCTCAGTCTAGTTCAGCCAATAAACTAACGGAGCCAATCGGGGGGAAGTGGGTATACTTATCTTACTACTAGCCAACTTCCTTCTCCAAGACCTCGAAGAAATAGTGCGAATCCCTTCTCGGCTTCAAGTTCTGTTCCACTATCAAGTCGAAGGCTTGGTTGGATCCCTCCGAGTCAAGCAATGACCCATCCAATTAGTACTCTTGCGTGCATTTTAAATTCTCGCATCGGGCATCTCGGCCATGTTGACACTGAATTCGTCGAATGTGTGGATTCCTGGCCGCTGAATCCGGGCTCACAATTCAGTGATTCAACATTTACATATGTGCTTAATTACACGGTATCGCGGAGGCTGGGGACCTGGAAGTTGGTGCCCACTGGCATTTTTTACCGTTCCACTGTAACATGGAGCAGGTATACGGGATCGGCGAACGTTAATGGACTGAAGAAGGCGTCGAGGTGGTGCGAGGAAGGACTGCTTGGTTTCGAGCACTGGCACTGTCGATATTGTCTGGGTTTGTGGTATCTGGTTGAAAAGAGGTATGCAGGTAGGTCGCGACAGCCCAAAATCATCGGCTGTCCCCAACATGGATTGGGGTTAAAATAAAACTCCCTTCACTGGCAGCCCAGAACGTCGGACTCGTGCTCGCCCTCGAGTTCAGCCTCAATTTAATTGGGACTTTGCACTTTTTGCGGTCCTCCCCAATGATTTTGGCGTGGTAGCTTGTGGGAGCGTTGACGGAAATCGGGGGCACCAGTCTCGTTGAGGCCGCGGCCTAAAGAGTCCAAATTAGTTCCAGTTGAACTTCCGCCTGGGCGGCATCCAAGCAGGTTGATAGAGATGCAAAGAACTGGATGGTTGAAGTCGGAAAAAAAATACAAGCTTCATTGAAGGCTGTAACTTGAGCGGCGGGCGAAATATTTCCTGAGGCCATAACTTATCCGAGTCAAGGCTTCTTCTAGCTGCCGTCGCCTGGGAAGGTTTTTCATCCATTTCCGTGTCAGGCTAGACATAGTTCAATTTCAAGCGGCATCGACTTGAACGTACCATTTACCGACATTGCAGAAGGAGGAGGAGGCTGAGCTGTCCCAACTTGAAGGAAACTCCTGCCTTTCATGTTGATTTCAAGACCTTTCAAGTTTCAACCCATTATTTCGAACACGGTAGCTGAGCGCTGAACAGCGGAGAGTGATTTCTTCGATGAATCTGCAGCCTTGGCCTGAATGTGCAAGACGGAAGCTACGTTTCACAGAGCCTTGAAAATCGCGGATGCACGACTTGGACTTGAACCAGGCTAATTGAACCAAATTTGAACTCGAGGTTGGATGCGATGTCGAGTTAGTATGTAAAGGAACATGAATTCCAACGCAAGAGCGACTGAGAGCGATTTTGAATTTTGTGTTGACCGTCGAGGAGAGCGGCAAGTGCTCCCGCTTATTGATGACACTGTATAGTTTTGAGGATGACCGAAACTGGTGAGTTTCGCGTCTCCGCTCTTACGCTGTCTAACGCAGACCAGGCCCTGTGGCCATACACTTCGTCCACAATGCACCTCCAGAAGGTCTTTCTCTTGCTTTCTTCTTTCCTTCGTCCTCCTTATCGTCTGCCCAGACCATGACCTCAAGCGGCAGTACCTCGCCCTGCTACCTGCCCAGCAGGTCGTCGACATATGTCTCGCCCTCGATCTGCACGTTCCCGTTGCCCTGAAGCGCAACATATGGCCCACAGACTTTCGAGCCACCATCGCCTCTATGCAAGGCCTCACCCCAAAACTTGAGGAAACCGCTGACGTTGACTCGTCGAACCCGGCACAACGTGCAGAAGACAAGCCGCAACAACCGTCTAGTGAGCCCAAGCCCCCCGACAAGCAACCTGAGCCTGCGGCGGGCCCCTCGAAGCCTCCGGTGCCCACGTTGCAGCCATACAGCTTTTCGCAACCAGTGTATCCGCACCACACACCGTACTACCAGGCCCTTCCGCCTGGCTTCGGGCCCTATTCATATCCTGCGTATCCCCCAGGCGCCCATGGCTTTCCTGCTGCTGCGTACCCCGCGACCCACGGATTCCCTCCGACGGTGTACCCACAACGTCCACACCCGCTTTTTACACCGGCCCCGGAGACCACTCCCAATCCGACTGGGGACACGGATCTTCCGAGCTACGAAGACATGATCGTGGAGTGCCTCATGACCGTCAACGACCCCGAAGGGATGGCCCCTAAGGAAATCTTTAATTGGATGGCGGGGCGGTATCCGGTGCAGTCAAACTTCCGTCCATCGGCCAGCCAAGCTCTGCAAAAGGCGCTGAAACGCGGTCGATTTTACAAAAGCCCGAACGGTAGATATTTCCTGAATGCACTGTGGGATGGCGGCAATGTGCGTATCGTACCACTACTCCCTCGAGAATTCACCGCAGCTAAACCTTGGTACAGTCCACCACGCGACGCGCCACCCGCCGACCACAGGCGGTCAATGCCGTACCCGCTGCGCAAAAGGCCCGCATGAACGCTGTGGCCAGCCCACAGCCCACCCCGGCTGCCACCAGCCAAGCGGCATCTGTACAGCCCACGCCCGCCGAAACGCCGAAGCAGACGCCCCCCATAGACGTTCCCATGCCCAAGCCCAGCGTCCCCCCAAACGACGCGTACGCCGCCGCGCAAAAGATCCTCCAGACGATCAACTTCGTGGGTGGGATGTTCGAGGCGGAAGACGGAGCGCAACGGGCGGCGTCGCCGGTCAAGAGCGAGGCCGTGTCGATGTCGCTCGCGGACCATGCGCGCGCGGATCTCCAGGCGCAGTTGGCGCTGCTGGCTGCGCAGTTGCAGGAGATTGCGCAGGAGGAGGAGGCGGCGGCGGCCTTGCAGGAAGATGAGGATGAAGACATGGAAGAGGTGGTCTAGGCATCCTCGATTCTGTTTGTCGCTGATGAATGAAGAATACACACTTGTAATAAACCCGCAATACAGGTTTTTCTAATTTCGCATGCACTGCGTAGGATCGCCTGTGAGAAGGCAATTTTCGGGGAAGACTGGATAACATGTAGTCGCACCTTCCTTCCCTCAAAGAAAGCATCGACGGAGCCTCAAGGGCAATGTAATAGGGAAAGTCTTTGATTGTCCGGCTACTTGGCGACTTCTCATCTGGCATCTTCAGTTCTTCGATTTTTTTGAGTTGGAATTGGTCGGAAGTTGCATTGGCTGGCCATTATATGCTTGTATGCGACCGTGCTCCTCCAATTACGATTCCCGGTTCTTGCTTCACAGAATCTCCGACCGCAATTTAGTGGCCGCTGATCATAACTTCCATTTTTGGTTGCGAGGAGGAGCGGTTTCCATTCCGGGCAGCCTCCCCTATGTTTTCTTGCACTCTCAATAATTGGCTCTGCATTCTCTTCCGAGCCAATGCAATTATACCCATTGGTCGGCAGACTTTGGCCAGCCAATGCGGAGGCGTGCAAGACCCTTTGCATCTCGGACTTGGGCTATCTAGCTCGTGCAGAGGGCAGCTGGGGCCGATTTAGACATGGCGTCTTCGCGACTTCACTCAAGACATGATCATCGACCGTCGGCATGAGCTTTTCGAGGTTTACCTGCTTTTCTGATCACCGGTGCGGTATTGCATAGAAATCCTACTCACTGCTCATTCCTCGTGGTCGCTGAGCCCGCTCCACCACGAACATATCATCCCCGGCCCAGATAGTCGCGTCTTGCAAAGCACCTAGCCGCCATTCAACCTATCTCGACAAAGTAATTTTCCTTTTGAATGCGCGGTTTGAATGCTTCTGAAGGAGCCAGGTGAAACAAAATCAGGGACGGATACTGTTGTTTTAGAGTTACCGGCGTGCTCAATGAAGAGAAAGTGAACTCACCGGAGACAGAGGCGGCTAGTAACATGCCCTACTGCTAAATCCTGGAAGGTGCTGGCGATACTGAACATATATGTCGGGTGGCCCACGCAATTCCGTGGAATCCTGGGAGGAATGTTCGTGATATAATACTCTATGCCTGGTATTGTTAAGATCATCCACAGACTATAAACATTCTTCGCGTCTTACGGCGCTGACGCGGCCTGCGCCCGACGCTTGAAAATATGGCCTTGATGCACCAGGCCCTGCATCGATTTGACCAAGTTTCGGTGGTTCTCTGACACCGAAGTGCGCGTGTATCATTCCTTTTTTTTCTGTAGGGAGGGCCTTACTGGGTGTCATTGGCGTCTATGCGGACGAGTCCAGAGAGCGCCAAACCCAAAGGTTTCAAGGTGGATACACGACCCATTTAACCAAACTGGATTCAGGAACATCACCGAATAATTCCCACGGTTCGTTTTTCGCAGCTCAGCGTCAGCGCGGTGATTTTGATTTTCGAGGCGTCTCCATTGGCAAGGTAAATTTCGCGTAAACCACCCATGCATCCAGTTTTTCGAGGCAAGTCAATAGGGAGAGGAAGAAAGAACGAAAAAAAATGGTCCAGCCAAGGTTTTCTGAAAGCGCTGTAACTTATTTGAACTCAATCTTCAGGCTTTACAGCTCCTCAGCTTCCCCGCCACCTTGTCAATCTCCGTTGTTTCTGACTACGCACCGCACTGGAACTATGACAGAGACAGCTGCTTAGTACTTACCAAATTCGCACTGGCCACTCATTCTCCGAGTCTGCCGCTCTATCTCAATATGGCGCTCGCAGCTTCTTCCTTCCCGACATTTCAGGGGAAATTTTCCCAAGCCCAAAGTCGGATCCGGGAGTGATTCCTCCAAGGCTGGACGCCGTGAACATGTCCTCAAATCGAGTTTAAAGGGGAGTTTACACAAGGCTAATCGTCGAGTGAGCAAGATTCCTCCGATTCCTTTTACAACCTCGCGCTCCTCGCTCTTACCTCTAAGGTTGTAAACTCTCTATAAAAGAGTACGCTCCTCTCCACTCGAGTCTCAAGTGACAATCACAGCTGTGAGTCACTCCCAAATTTCCCTTGCACTTATTCCGGAATTTCCTGACGTGTGTTGAAGCTTAAAGGAATGTTTCCCGCTCTCACGCTCGAGAGTCGAGACATTGGAGGTCCCTGTTTGTATTTCTAGGTTCGGGAATGTTCTCGTCACCTTTGACGTTGGTTAAGGCTCCATCCACGATTGTCCGTTGCGGAACTCCGGCGAAGCAGCCCGATGAGCTCGGGGTCACATCGGCCTATCTCAAGACGCGACATTTTGAATGCAGAACAAACATGTCGGACCGTGACCCTGAACAGCCATAGCCTCCAAATATACTAGTATCGACTGCTGTATCCTCCTTGTCAACATCCCTCGCCAGAATGCGCCTCCTCCAAGTCCCGTGTCTAGTCAGCTTTACTTTCTTTATTGGCGAGACCTACGCCTCGTACCGCGACTTTGGCATTCCGACCTCCAGTGCAACCGTCGAGGTCCGGGCATTCAATGTCGCGAACATCACCTTCATAAACCAACTAAGCGTGTCACTCATCGGGCCTATTCTTCCTGGACGCGGAATCATTCCGTTTTCTGATTACGCGTTCTTCGTGGAGCATACAAAATCAGGGAAAAGGCTGATGTTTGACCTCGGCACACGCATAGACCCAATGAACTATGCTCCCAGCGTCGTGACCAAGTTGTTCACAGAGGGAATTATTCAGATCGAGTCGCCGGCCAAGGATATTTTCGAGTTCCTTGGGCAGGGAGGGATCCCTCTTGACAGCATAAGTACGGTTATTTGGAGGTGAGGCGGCACCCTTTTTATACAATCCACTTACTGATGTGGGCCTAGTCATTCACACTTCGACCATGTCGTGCGTATCACCCCGCTGTTCAACTTGGGAATCCAACTGAAATTGTTGCAGGGGGACATGTCCAAATTCCCCAATACGACTGAGCTTGTAATTGGGCCAGAAACTGGCACTTTGACGTATCCGCAATTCCCCAAGCGATTTTGCGTGAGTCGACATAGTCTTGGTCCAGTTTTTGTATATCAAACCATGATTGCAGTGGCCGCACCGTTACTAAGGTAGACTTTGCCGCAGCGAATCTCAGCTTCGGAAGCCTTACCGCCATAGACTACTTTGGTGACAGAAGCTTTTATCTCCTGGACACCCCTGGCGTGAGTGCCGTTCGTTGGTCAACGACAGAGGGACAGCCTGACCATATTCGCAGCACCTGCCCGGCCATCTGACTGCTCTTGCACGAGTGACACCCACTTCATTCGTCCATCTCGGCGGGGACAGTTTCCATAACGCCGGAGAACTTCGCCCGCGCCCCGAGTTGTCGAAGAGCTTCCCGTGCCCCGCACATCTGCTGCACGAAGCCAAGGCGGCAATCTCCACCAACTACTTCTGGTCTCCAAAGTCCTGCGAGGGGGCGTTCGACCTGCGCTCTCGCGCTCAGCAGTTTCTGGTCGGCTCAGACCTGCCCACTTCGCTCACCGCCAACCCTATTATTGCGGGGATTTTGGTGGACAAGATTGCGGCTTTCGACGCAGATGCTGACTTTTTTGTAATCGCGGCGCACAATGTCAGCTTGAGAGATTCAATCCCGTACTTTCCCGCTACCCTCAACAACTGGAAAGCGCTGAACATGAAGGACAAATCAGTCTGGAACTTTGTTGACAAGAAGAACCCTGCCTTTTTGTTCAGTCCTATGTGAGTCGGCGGTTTTCCCCATACTCTCCGAATATTGTTAATGAAACAACTTCAGCAATCAAACAGCAAATGAATGATTAACTAAAGCCTCGTATAAATTGAGGGTCCCATTATATCACACAAGTTGTGAAGGTCGCATGTATCGCAAAAATATGCAAACGACCAAGAGCAGTAGTGTAAGCAGAGACAAGCCACAATGAGAAAATGCAGGCGGCTGAGCTGTCCGCGGCCCTTTTGGAAAGCTGTTTGAGACAATATGCAGCATCACCAGAGGCGGAGCATAACCTAGGGAAATATGACGAAGGATTTTTCAACATCACCGAGATGCCCGAAGCAAGTCTTACTATTTACGTAGCAACGCAAGCGGCGCGCGCCGCGGAGAAAAAAGGCACTATCACACTGTACATCAATGTGTCCGTGTTCGAAGAGTTCAGAGGGCATAAGTATGAGGGGGCGAATGGTATTGGGGCTTACCCATTGTTGAACAAGGTAGTTGAGTTCAACGTGCAATCAGATGCAGTGTCCATCATGACCGGAACCAACCAGCGAGGTACGCGTAACGACTTGGAGCATCACCGTTGAAGTGTCTGGCTGCGAGAGACTAGCAAGCTGCGGCCCGGAGAGCCCTATCTTACAATGTCTTTCTCTATGCCATTATTTTGTGTGCTCTTCAAGTTGGTCTCAATAAGGGTCTAAAAATCAACGGTTTGACTTCCCGACTCGGAGACGTTCCCATTTACTGTATTTTCGGGTCATTTTGACATTGTTGCCCGGGCCTTGTCAGAGCCTCTACACACCGTCACAGGTAAATAGTATAGGGAAATGGAATCCAAATATATCCGCCAACTTCAGAGTACATTGGGAGTCCCAAAAGACTTGCACCGCAATTGCTCTGCATTTCAGAGTTTCTGTATTTGGTGCCGGTAAGCCGTGCCATTCAATAAAGGGAATATATCATCGTGTCTTACCATGTCGACAGACCGGAAGGTTACTATCTGTCAGTCGTCAATTAATAAATTCCCCGCTGTCCAAGCTCAAACAGAACTGACCGGATCGTCATCCGAACTATAAACCCTCTTCGAAATCGTATCGTCGATCACCCGGTCATGTTCAGCGGTGCGCGAGATATGGATGACCTTCGTATTCGTCGTGTGGTTGAACATGTTTGACACCGTGGTTCCCCGGTGCGTATTGGAGCTTTGATTGTATCCAGTGCGCGTAGGAGGAGGTGGGTCTTCTTCGTTAAGTCCCTTGCCGCGGAAGGATTCCCGGAGATTGAGCCTACAGAAAGATAGCTTGATGAGCAAGAATACAAACGGAGAATGTGGGAATGTACGTGGTCAACATTGCATTGACGGAAACTAGGAAGTTAGGTTAATGATGTACCATCAGACTGAGGAAAATAAACCTTTGACCGCCGTAAGATACATTGGCACCCAGTAGACGTTGTGCGGTTGAATCAAGAACTAGAGAATAAGAAGTAAATAGGTCAGAACATCCGCGACAGTAAAGATAATGTGCGCACCAACAATATGCACCCAAACCAAATTGCCGTCCCGACAAGGCCGCGTGGAAATAGATACAGATAGACCTCGTCGAGCAGATCCCTACGATTTATTCAGGATTGAATACTTCAACATAGGCATCCATGAGGATTTGCCGAGGGAAACAGGAAAAACACCTACGGCGAACGCTTCGAAGATTGAACCAAGGCAATGAATGCCACGAGGGACGCGAGTGTAATGAACCTGAACGCCAGAGAAATGAGCGCCTGAGAAGGACTCTGATTTAGCGGACCGCACGGTAGTAAATAACCACATGCTCACCCGGTTGGTAGCCAAGTGAGCAAATAACGGAGTATTGAACATTGTGGTAATCATCCCTACAGACATAGCTGATGAAGCGCAAGTGAATCGCTTCGGTGGAAGATTTACCGATCCCCAAGACTAAGCAGCACATGGTGAGTCTGGTCATAAGATGAACATCAAATTCCACGTACAGAACGCAGCAACGGAAATGGCAGCCTGGTGTACAGTCCGATTTAACCCTCGAGCACTCATTTTGTTACAGGAAAGAAACTTGCCAAGAGGCCAGCGGCCCAAATGTTCCGACTCGCTGAAGAATATCATTATTCCACTTAAAACTCTCGGTATTGAAAACTTACATTTCCAGACCTGAAGTGAGAAAAACCTCACAGTGGTCACCGTCATCAGCGTAGTGTGTTGTACACCTTATATGTATACATACATCTGGACTCCGAGCATCGTGATTGTCTCCGAGTGTCAGTGAATATCGCGAGAGAAACGAGTAAATGTTGGAATGCGTACCGACACAAGGAATTGGGCCTATGTTTATTTTAATGAGTTAAGGAGTCCTGAATGAATCAATAAATACATGCATTGAATGTCCTGTGTATCTCGCGTAAGGTTAATTTCATGGTGAATGCAAATACTAGACTCACCGCTGGAGTTCAACGAGACCCCCGATGTAAGGCAGAGAGAGAACCATGTACGTATGAGCACTTAGAACCTGGGGTTACCCTCCGCATTACTCATCCGGGATAGCCTACATTTTAGATACTGTTTTTGGTCTTTAGCAATGGTTGTTCGGTGACCGAAAAAAATGAGACTCGCCAACATCAGCCATTTGACCAAAATCTTGTCCCCTTTTGGACCTTGTCAGCTTGCCGACAAGCTCACAAGGCGAAAAGGGCTCAAAATTACACTCACAAAATGGGAACAGAGGTAGGGTGAATCCTTTGAATACCAGGGAACACCTATTGGACTAGCCTAGTGCATACCTGACACGGTTATCTATTCCCAAATTCGAAATAAATGCACTTGTTCAGGGCCGAACTAGCGACCTTGTGAGATTGACCTCTAAGTTTGCGGCCTTTTCATCTTTCGGTCTTTTTGCCCTTGTTTTGCCTTGTTCAAGCCTGAACAAGCATCAAAAGTTTTGTGTCAAAAGTCTGATGAAGGGCCGAGGTCACGGTGTCGAGTGCACTATGCTTTTCAGTGTTTGCAGGTTGTTTTCCAGAAACGAGTCTTACAAGATCACGGATACCTTGAGCCTATCTTTAGCTTCGGTTTTCACGAGATGAGGAACACAACTTAGAAATAATTTCAGAGCCCAGTGGTCGGAGGGGTAGCCCGAAAAGTACACATAAGTTTCTATGCGAGAACGCCGTTAGCCCAGTAATGTGTTATTCAACGTCAAAACAGACGAAAGAAGGTGAATCCATAACCAGTCATAGAAAGAGCGAATCTAATGAAAATTAGATTATGCGCTGTTGAAATAAGAGTGAGTGCGCGCACCCAATAAAGAGCACACCGAAGGTCTGCTCGGGGTTGGACGGTTGGAGGGCAGACATGCGGCGGGTGTGGGGAGAGGGGGGGCGGGGCAATAAACAGAAAGTCAGAGCGGTAAATACTTAGCAAGTTAGCGGATTTGTAGCGGATGTTCTTTGAGCGGCAACGCAAACAGAGATTGAACCGGGGGACTTTACTTAGAACACATAGAGTAGTTGTCTAGGGATGATTGCTTCCCTTGACTGGTGATTCAGCAACGCTTCGCTACATAGAAAAGTCTTGCGAACGCGTCCAGTTGCATCACACTGTCACCCTTTGATCCGATTGGAGACGGCGCATCCGAGTCGCGTGCCGGAAGTCCGCATATTGAAAATCCTCGGGTCAGACAAGAAGCTATACTGGCCGTTTCTTTTTTCATTCTCTCCATGCTCTCCCCATAATAGGAAGGAAGGAAGGAAGGAAGTTTTGACCGCAGCGGTCCCATTAAGGAACATAGCGGGTCCTGTAACTACTTACACACACACAGCGCCCAATGTATGCTACAGACACTCAGATGTCACCAAGAATTCAAGCTTCAAGACGCGGGTGCATTTAGGTTGCGATTGACAATCACACGAGTCAGAAGACGTCAAGGAGCCTGAATCGATACTTGAATGTGCGGCACCCTCTCTGGCACACTCTCGTGGTTGCCACCAATCGTTCATTTGCACCATACTTGAGGCGCAATGATTTTCTCAATGGCCGATCCCACTACATTCTACCCGCCAGGCTACCTTGATGCAGTTGGTGTACCGTTGATAATTGGTACTAAGCTTGCCTTTTTCTTTTGAAAGTTTATCTTTTAACCAAAGTGCAACAACATCAGGCGCAATGCTCACACCACCGTATGGAGGATTCTCTTGCTTAGGCTCACGCTCAATAGTTTTGAAACCAGCCTCTACGGAATTGGAGTTGCTCAAGTCGCTTATTATTATCGATCTTTCCAAAATGACCCCATTGCCATAAAGCTTGTTGTATGCTATCACCCACCATACGCCGCAGCGCAAACTTACCGCGTTTTGATTCAGGTCGGAATACTGTTGTACGAGAGCCTGCTTATTGTGCCTCTTTCTTGCAGACTTATCGGTGATTATCCAGCCTTCTTGACACAGCGCACATTATCTGCCACTTGCAGTCTTCCTATGAATGGTTTGTAATCGAGTTGCTCGCCCCAATGATACCTATGTGCGCATTTTTCAACGCTCGTCTCTCTGTATAGCTCACAGTTCCATGCAGACTGTTTTGTGTCCGTGAATGCTACTTGACTATATTGAACTAACATTATTGGCTTCAGGTTGGACTGGTCCTCACAGTGAGTTGCTCGCGATGCTTTAACCGAGTTTTTGATGTGACTTGCAATAGTATATGATTATCTTTGTCGTTCAATGGTAGCTGTCCAGCACATCTCACCCTTCGCGAATTTCCTGTTGAGCTAGACACACACAGCTCGTATGCAGCAAGATTGTACATTTGTGAAGTTCATTTTCGCTGCCTTCATCCTGGCACTAACTGATGTCTTGCAGTAAGCAAAAATAAATTTGTTGCCCCACTTGTGGCACGTTTTGGTTTTCGTTTAGTGGATCTGTACTGACTTGCTTCCTGCAGATAGTCTTCGCTTGCGGCCAAATAAGCATGTTTGTTCCCACTACAGCTGGTGGATTGGGTATGTTGCTTTTTTGCACTCCTTTCGCCAACAACCCTAACGATTTATCACAGTCCAAGCATCGACCTAATCAAAACCCAAGACCCCAATGTCACTCAAACCTCCCGAAGCTTCGACGTCTGTTAATTAGCCCTTATCGCGGTACGATTAGTAATCCCAACTCCAAACCTGGCAGATCGCTGGCAAGATAGAACTCAGTTGCAGTCTGGCATGCGACGTCCTAATTGCTGGGGCGATGGCATACTTTTTGAGAACGAGCGGAGGTAGTAGCACTATTCGCAGGTGCGCTCTGATACCAGGCCCATTGCTGCGATGCCAATATTCATATCTTCGCAGAACTTCGGAGGTCGTGAATAGCATCGTCATATATTCCATCAGCGTTGGCTTTTTCACAAGGTGAAACTACTTGCCCACATTTCCACCCATTTGACCCACCGTTATTAGTGTTGCCACTGCTCTTAACCTAGTCCTTGTGCGTGCAATCATTATTTTCCTTGATCAAACCAGACTTGCGGACGGCGTTGATTGTAGTGGCTCGCGTTGCTGGACAATTTTACTTTTGTCATCTTTCACTTGCTTCTCAGTAAATGTACGCACCTCGATCGAGTTTTCTCCACACCAAACTCACAAAAATCCAGTTTACGTCAATTCCCTCCTCGTCATGTATTTCTCTTCGCCTGCCATCCTGGATATTCTTGTTAATTTTTTCCCCGTAGGTTGAACTCTCGGGTGAAATTAAGACGCCGCTTTTATGCTGAGGAAATGAGTGCGTTCATCTTCTTTTATTGGCGATCTCTTTTCTAAGCTGTGGAATACACAGTTGATCTCGACATTGCCGGGAGTGTCAGGCCGACAAGTGCTTGAACACTGATGGTCCTGGACCGTCGTACTCACCTACTAAGCACTTGGTGATTTTGGTGCATTTTGTGATTTTAGCGGTATTCATGGCTTGAGGTCTCCTCGGTGTTCAACATAGTTTGCCGTGCCAAGCTTAAGGTTTCCATTTCCAACAACCAAGTCAATGGTGAAAAACATCGAATTGTGCCGATGGCCGGATCACTATGTATTGATTTCCGCATTCGGCCGACTGCTCAGGCGTTCTTTGGAACGCCCAGAAACTGCTGGAAGAATACCAAATTTTTCGAAGTCAATTTGACAACCACAAGCTGACTTCTATTTCCTACAAACCGGCACAAGCAATCGGCCACAGATTCAGGTCCGCTTAGGTTGGACTTCATAAATCAGGGTACAGGTCGCCTGAGTCGGTTCATAAGCAGTATCCTACCCCAAGCTATAATGAACGATGCCCAACAGCCAATCTGATTTTTTTGTGGCTCATGGATCCTCTAAGCTTGAACCGTGGGAATCCATCTGACGCCGGCTCATTGGCTGTTTCGGCAATTCTCGGCGGCTCACCTCGAACGCAACAACGAAGTTTCAGGTGCGACTAGGTAACTCTGGGCAGATATGTTTTGCGAAAAATGCTTTTATATTTCGCGAGTTCGTCCGCTCGCTCGTTGCCTCGTCTCCTGGGAACCAGTCGATGTCAATGGTGTTTCTCAGGTCGCGGTCGAGAAACCTGCGAGGAACTCCGAGCCTTCGGCGTAGCGGCCATTTATCCACTTATATTTACAGTATCTATCCGCTGTCATTACAAGCCTCATCCAACTCTCCAAACTTGAAATGTCGGCACACAAATCATTCGTCGTCGTAGGAGATGGAACGGTCGGTATCCCACTCATCAACTCTCCCGCCGCCAAAAACGTCTCCGTTATCCTCCTCTCGCGCCCTGGATCATCCGCAAAAACCGTGCCCTCTGGCGTCATGGTCATCGAAGTCGACACGAACGACGCCGCAGCAGTCGGCGCGGTGCTGTTATGTCCGAGCCGAGGGGTTTAGGATATGGGCCAACCGAACGATCAGACACCTTCCAAACCGGAGCTGAGGGCCGGACAGAACGGAACCAGAGACCGGGGTCGAATGATGAAGATCGGCGGGCTGGATGACACAACGCGACAGGTCATGCGCGAGCGTACTGCCTTAGTCTTCGGAGATAGACAGAGGGATGAAGGGAGTGGTCCGGACCAGAGGTGTGATGGGTCCGATGGGTCCGGGCTCCGGATCGGAGTGATCGGAGCGACGGAGCGTCGGAGCGTCGGAGTGCGGAGCGCCGGAGTGACGGAGCGTGGGACACAGAGAACTGGGGACCGGAGTAGCGCTACACAACAGGGAGACGTAGTGTGAGCATACTTCCCTTCGTCCGGATGGACAGGAGTAAGCGGGTGAGGTCCGCAGTGGGTTCCGGACAGAGACTCAGATTACTTCACGAGGAACGAGGTGAAGCAACTTTAATAATCAAACTGATTTACAGGGAGTAGACTAAGAGGTTAAATAGTAAACAGGCTAATTGTAATGCATAAAGGAGATAGGTAGTGAAGCATGTGGATGTAACAATAAAGGCGAGTAGAAGATGTGGACGCAACAATAAAGTTGAGTACCAAAAGGAGGAGAAGAAGTCATGTGACAGA
Source organism: Mycena alexandri (assembly GCA_029233265.1). NCBI lineage: Eukaryota > Fungi > Basidiomycota > Agaricomycetes > Agaricales > Mycenaceae > Mycena > Mycena alexandri. The sequence continues at coordinate 39,282 of JARJCM010000118.1, read as the reverse complement.
TAAGAAGTAATTGGAACAATAAGTAAGAAGTAAGGAACATGTCGGACCATTTGTTAAACGAGTTGGATGGTGCCATAGCACAGAATCCAAACCCGCGTGGTTACTCCTGACAGCTCCGTGATGCGGAGCGGAGCGTGACCGGAGACGGAGCGTGACCAGAGTGTGACAGCAGGATCGGAGTGCGAGTCCCATGCGTGAGATATCACAGGAGACACAGGACATGGTGTATGGTGTGCAATCCGACTCGGAATGATGTTCGGGATGAATTGGGTAATCCGGAGTCGGAGTTCAACCGGAGTGATTGGTCAGCTCGGAGCGAGGTCCGAAGCAGGTCCGAAGCATCGATGCATGGATGCGCTGATTCGCACGATACTCCGAAAACTCGGGAGTGAATCTCGGAACGGAGTCATTGGGCCGCACTCGGACCTTCGTCCGAGTTATCCGTGCATGGATGTAACAGTATCCCCCTCTAGGGTTCGGATCCCTAGACGAACAATCCGGCTCCGTTGGTGAATTGGGAACTGGTTGGAGTCAGAGGACCGAAGGCCAGAGGCCGGAGGGAATAGGAATGGTGGGAATGGTGGTAATAGGTGGGAAGGGGTAGGAAGATTTGTTGAAGAAAACTTCGGGGAGATTTTTTGCCAAGTCAAGTCTTGAATCAAGCGCTGACTACCGGAGTGTCGGTTGCACAACAGCCCAAAGCCCGGAACGTTCCGAAAAGCCGGAGGCACAGACGGAGCATATAGTGGAGGGAATGGGGTGAAGCGGAGACGGAGGTAGGCCAGGTGAGGAGCAGCGTCAGAGTGAATGCAGGAACTCCAGGAACCGGAGGAGGTTGGTGATGACAATGACAAGAATCTTGAGAAGTCGGAATTCTGCCGGCGGCGGAGGCAATTTCGGAGCGATCAGTATCGATCGGACCAATTTCAAGGTGCTGCAGAACAGTGACGGAACTCGACAAGTTCGATCTATGGGCAGAGAACGAGTCGGAGTGACAGGAAGTGCTGAAGAATGTGAAATCGGCAAGCCGGAGTAGATGGGAATGACCAGGTGAAGATGAAGGAAAGGATTTGGTCGCGGGGAGAGAGGTCCGAACTGCATCAGAACGTTCCGAAAACCGGATCGAAATGGATGAAGTCGGAGCAGCTCCGACGGGCTTCGGAGCTGAAGAGGAGTGAAGGACGTGGGGGTGACAGAAGTCCTAGAGTGTCCTATGAAGGACCGGAGTTTGGGGTTGACGAACCAAAGGTGAGGCAACGGTTGTCAGGGAGATATCCATTGAAGGATCAGATTTTGCCGTCATAGCATGAGGGCAAGGAACCATAGAGGCTATCCATCAAGGAGAGTGAGGTAGAATCAACTATGGGTGCACCTGACTCTGGTGTTCAAAATTAATTGAAGACCAATCCACTCAAACGTGGTTATGTATGGCGCTGCAGGGCCAAAGGACTGGCACTGAGGGCACATGGTCGAGCGAGATGTCCGGAGTGAGACCGGAGCATATGGGAGTGTACCGGAGACCCCGAAGGGAACCGGAACACGGAGCGTGGGAGATTGTCAGAGAGACGGGAGTGCAAGACCACATGGAAGAAAACTCGCTGTGAAGAGTTTTGTGAAGGGCTCCAAACAAGTACAGAGGGTCGAAGAATTGTTGAAGTCGTAGTGAGCCAAGGTGATAATAAAAATGAGGTCCGGGTCAACCGGAGATAGGCGGAGGTAACCAGAGGTGTCGGAGACGTCCAATGATCAATGGGAGTGAACACGGAGACTCCACATCCAACTCCGAAATTGGTAAACTCTGACCGGAGTCAACCAGAACGGATCGGACTGGTGAAAGGAAGTCCCAGAGGTGGCGGAAGGAAATTAATGGGGTCCGGAGACGTTGAAGACCAGTTGGCACATGATCAGAGAACTCCGAAAATAACCGGAAGTCTTGGCGATGTTCGGAACGGAGGCTCTGTGGGAAAGCGTTTATCAGACGTTCCCGGTGAGCTCTTACCCGTGGTATCGAAGAGCGCGTTAGATGCCGGAGATTTGTTGGAGAACCCAAGTTGACAGCGGAGATTGTTGGCAAACCAAATCGACAAGTCCCGGATAGAACGTGAAGGGTGGATAGAAATGAGCAATGGTACTTGAAGTCGATCCGGAGACAACTCGGAGGACGGAACTATCCTCGGAGTCTCCGAAGGACGACATAGTAGCATGGGGATAGCTCGGGGATGCCCGAAGGAATAAAGGAAAGGTTGGCGGGGATTGTTGGATGAATTGGCAGTGCTGAGGGCAAGGCCAAGATCCAGTGTGCAGGGATGGACATGAGAACGACTGATGCTCGAGACGGGGATGTAATTCCGAAGGATTGTGAAGGAACCCAATGACATGATTGACAAGTCAACTCCGGATGAACACATAACTGTTGTCGGGGGTGATCCAAGTGCTCCAGAGCATTCCGGAGGATTGCGGAGATCGAGACGGGGGCTCGATGGGAAAGCATTTATTAGATGTTCCCGGTGAGCTCTTATCCGTTGGTTCGAAGAGTGCAATGACACCGGAGATGGTCCAGGCAGAGTCGGAACAGACCAGAAATGCGGACATGGATAGGAGTGACAGGAGCGTGCAATCGAAGGGTTTCTGAGTGGTCCGATGTCCGAGGATTGATCCGATCGGAGCGGAACGGAACGGAGCAGAGCATCGGAGCATCGGAGCTCCGAAGTTCGGAACGGAGCAGCGGAAGTGTTGTAGAGCATGTCGAAGTCCATTGCGGGGATGTCGTGGGGAGTCCGGAGATAGAACTCGACCCTAGGAAGAGTCTGGAGACAGAACTCATTCCATGAACGACAGGGAGTGACTCGGGGATAGATCCGCACTGAAACAAGCTCCGAAGTGATCAGCGAGCAAGTTTTCGTGTTGAAAATCGGATTTTTAGTGGAAAAACATAGGGTGTATCCCCCTCTTAAGGGTAGACTTCCCATAGTCTACCGGTAAACCAGATATCCCGGAGAGTCGATGGAGTGAACAGGTGATGCCGGGGAGCGGCAGGAGAACTCAGAGGACGCGTGACTCCGAAGGTGTCAGAGACAACCGGAGGAGTACACAGCCGCTGATGGTTGGTTCTGGGCGCATCGGCACCTTATTCGGAGGTGATCAACCCAACAGAGAAGGTTCGGAGCGCTCAGGAGAGTGGTATAGTGGAGTTCCGAAAGTCTGAGCGACCGAGGAACGGAACACGACCACAGGGATTCACCTCATGAGGATTTGGAGGCGAACGGAGGAGGTGGAGACGAATCGATGTGAGACAGAATCCAACTCCGAGTGGTGCCCATGTCGCGGAATAGTGCGGAGTTGTCGAGGAATGGCCCAGAGCGTTGCGGAACATCAACGGATGATTCCCAACTACTCCGGAACACAGTTCCAAGTCCGAACGTCAGACCGAAGGCCAACAGAGATGTCCGGAGGTTTCTTGCAAAAATCGGAACGGTGGCTCGGTGGGAAAGCGTTTATTAGATGTTCCCTTTGAGCTCTTATCCGTAGTCTCGAAGAACACAATAAAAGACCGGAGATGGTGGATGACCGATCGACGGGGCAAGATGAACAGAGCTCGGCGGAAAGGGGCATGTAGCCAGACATTCCGGAGACGAGCGGAGGAGTGTCCCGAAGGACCGAGAATTCGGAGTGATTACCGGAGCGATGCCGGAGTCCGAAGGGCGAGGCTAGATGCCTCCAGAGATGTTCCGAAGGAACGGTTGGACCGGAGTGCCAGAGGCAGTCGAGGGTCCCGGGAGACATTCCGAAGAACGGTTGGCGCAAGGCCGATGAGACCGAACGTCCGAAAGCAGCCGGAGGTTGTTCCGAAGGCGTGACGGAGGTGTCTGAGAAGCGGAGGTCTCGTTGGTGAAGGCGTCAGAATTGTGGTGGCGGTGGCAGGACACCGGTCCATCGTTGGACTACCACATCAATATCCAGCATAGCTGCTGGTCGTGCCGGCACTGAAACTCCAGAGAATACTGGTCGGATTAGTTTTGGTGCTACTTTGGTCGCTCAACGGAGCGAAGTGGAGTGCCGCCAAGGTTCCAGGATCCAGATCAATGAGAGAATTAGAGAACGATGACGCAAGTTCCGAATAGGAACATCACCAATTGGTGGGAGAAAGACAGTTGATACTGCCGATTAATGGATGAGAATTGCTGAGGTACCGAGGGGAGAGTCGGAGGTTTCCGCAGACGGAGAGCAAATCGTCCGGAGCGGAACCCAAATTCCGCAGCAATCTCGGAGACATAGATTGATATCATAGGTCCGCTCCGAAGAGTCGGACTGTGGTAAGGGAAAAGAGTGGATGCGTCGAGGAAAGTGAACTCAGTGAACTTCCGGAAGGCGATGCAGAACGACTGGAAGTGGAGTTTGTCGAGGTTTGTTGATTGGAATCGATGTCCGATGTACCGGAGACGGAACGGAGTTGTACACCGGTCCGGACCCGGATTTTGAACGCTTCTTGCACTCAATGAGCGATGACCAAAACCTCCATGATACAGGAACGACTTCTGACACTTCCTGTGTTCGGACTCGCATCGGAGCACGATGCTCAACGACGGAGGATCCCCCCGGGAGCCAGGAGCGTGGACTATAGCTCCGAAAGCGACCCGGAGTGATGGGAGGAACAGGGGAAGTGGAAGTAGTACCGGAGGGTTGGTGAAAGTGACGAGGAAAAAGTGCCGAAGGAAGGAACATCGAAATATCCATCGGAGGAAGTTCTAGATGACTCTGATCCACCAGATTGATGTCAACCGGGACTCGGAGCGATCGGGGCACCGATTTAGTGTGCTCCGATGTCCGGGGATTGATCCGATCGGATCAGGGCTTCGGAGCGGAGCATCGGAGCTCCGAAAACCGGACCAATGACTGGTTGAATTCTGGGGAACAGAGTGTTCAGGACCACCCAAGGGTAAGACTCCTGGCTCGCTGCACTACTCCTGAGCGAGCTCCGAGCTCCGGATCGGAGCGATCGGAGCGGAGCATCGGAGCGCGGGAGGGAGCGAGGAGTGGGTGATTTGATTGAAAGGTCTCAAGGGGATCTCCCGAAGACAATCCTCAGCAACTCCGACCATACCGATAAACTCCATGCGGAACAAGGAAGGACTGCCTTGCCCACAAGATCCAGTGCACTGTCAGAAGTTTCAAACATCTGAACGGTGTCGCCTCGGAGCAATGACAAGATATGGATGAGCTTGTCATGGTCCGAGCGGAAAACCCGAAGGCTTCCGGCAGATAGTGTACAACACCGATCTGCACGAAGGAGGAATGGAGTCTTGATGCATTGACGACATCAAGAAATCGGGATAGGTGGGATAGGAATGTGGGTGTGGATGCTGAGAATGTGAGGGGAGAGTGCGATGGGAAGAGGTTCCACCAACACTGTTGAGATTCCAACCGGAATGGCAGTTGGGTGGAACTGGTGAGCCCGGAGTGAACCGGAGTTCCACCGAACGTCGGAGATGGGGTTCTGGGAGGAGTATGAGTGTGGGACAGTGTTCCGATCGATGGCCAGGGACTCCGGAGTTGGGAGTCGACCCGGGCAGATACAGGAACCCAAGGACCGAAGTGACCGGTGGATACCGAGTCAACGGGACAGGTCCGAGGATGGCGGAAGTGGAATCGGAGGCGTGAGACGACTCCGAGACATCGCGGTGAGACAGAAGAACATCCGATGAACATGTGATCAAGGCAATACTCGTCCATGCCACGCAGAGTGACAGCGGGCGATGGAAAGAGCAGAGGAGTGTTTGCCAAGAAGACCAAGACAGGTGAGTTTGATTATACTGTTATGTCCGAGCCGAGGGGTTTAGGATATGGGCCAACCGAACGATCAGACACCTTCCGAACCGGAGCTGAGGGCCGGACAGAACGGAACCAGAGACCGGGGTCGAATGATGAAGATCGGCGGGCTGGATGACACAACGCGACAGGTCATGCGCGAGCGTACTGCCTTAGTCTTCGGAGATAGACAGAGGGATGAAGGGAGTGGTCCGATGGGTCCGGGCTCCGGATCGGAGTGATCGGAGCGACGGAGCGTCGGAGCGTCGGAGTGCAGAGCGCCGGAGTGACGGAGCGCGGGACACAGAGAACTGGGGACCGGAGTAGCGCTACACAACAGGGAGACGTAGTGTGAGCATACTTCCCTTCGTCCGGATGGACAGGAGTAAGCGGGTGAGGTCCGCAGTGGGTTCCGGACAGAGACTCAGATTACTTCACGAGGAACGAGGTGAAGCAACTTTAATAATCAAACTGATTTACAGGGAGTAGACTAAGAGGTTAAATAGTAAACAGGCTAATTGTAATGCATAAAGGAGATAGGTAGTGAAGCATGTGGATGTAACAATAAAGGCGAGTAGAAGATGTGGACGCAACAATAAAGTTGAGTACCAAAAGGAGGAGAAGAAGTCATGTGACAGATAAGAAGTATTGGAACAATAAGTAAGAAGTAAGGAACATGTCGGACCATTTGTTAAACGAGTTGGATGGTGCCATAGCACGGAATCCAAACCCGCGTGGTTACTCCTGACAGCTCCGTGATGCGGAGCGGAGCGTGACCGGAGACGGAGCGTGACCAGAGTGTGACAGCAGGATCAGAGTGCGAGTCCCATGCGTGAGATATCACAGGAGACACAGGACATGGTGTATGGTGTGCAATCCGACTCGGAATAATGTTCGGGATGAATTGGGTAATCCGGAGTCGGAGTTCAACCGGAGTGATTGGTCAGCTCAGAGTGAGGTCCGAAGCAGGTCCGAAGCATCGATGCATGGATGCGCTGATTCGCACGATACTCCGAAAACTCGGGAGTGAATCTCGGAACGGAGTCATTGGGCCGCACTCGGACCTTCGTCCGAGTTATCCGTGCATGGATGTAACAGGTGCTAAAAGAGCACGACGTCGTGCTCTCGACCGTCTACGTTCTCGCTGTCTCAGCGCAGAAACCGCTCGTGGACGGTGCGAAACAGCCTGTTCGTGCCCAGCGAATATGGGATCCCTAAGGAGCTAAACACAAAATTGCGGTGAATTTAAGCGTTCCCCCAGGCCTATTTGAGCCGAATCGTCTACTAGGAAACTCCGACTCCGTCGGAACAGCCCTTGCTTGCACAAAAGCTCAACCGGCATCGGGGATTGAGTACTTTGTTGGCCTTGGGATTAGGTGCTTTGCCAGCTCTGCTCCACGAGGCCATTGGCTGTTGAAGGAATTTTTATTGAGTGTAAGCTGTCGCTGGTTCAAATAGTGAGTCGTGAATTAGTGTTGAGTTTGAACTTAGGTAAAGTAGAGGTAAATATTGGGTAAAACTTGAGGAAGTCCAGACAAGGTCCAGAACTCGATGTCGGGAGGATTAGGATCACCGGGTGACCCAAAAGTGGTGCCATTATGAGTGTGGAGAGACCTTGACAAGCAAGGTGACGATAGCTTATTTGAAAACCGTCGGCATTCCGTCTGCCCGAAGTTTCGTGCGTTGTGAACTGAACAGTATCGTAGAATTGCTAACAAATCGCCGATTCGGAATGGCCACTTTATCCCCTGGGCCGTCGGGCACACCGACACCAAATCCAAGTCGTTGGCAAAGGCGAGGCGCCTGTCTCGGTCATCTCCGTCCTAGACCTTGCCGGTGTGTCCAACCAATTCTCATTCTGCTCCGAGTTTCGTCCTCATCCTCATTTTTTTTCGTGTCACTAGGATTCGTCGCGCACATTCTTACGATCCTTCCTCCCTCCGAGCTCAAGAACCGCATCTTTCGTATCGAGGGCGAGCGCATCAGCCTGAACGCTCGGGCCGCTGTTCAACACCTCGGTGGAGCATGTCGACAAGATCCCGGGCGAGATGGGGAGATCAAGACGATGATCCTTGGGCCTACTGATACTGGGGCTGCGAGCACTGGATGGGACGCGGTGAATAAAAGGGAGAGGACGGGGAGCAATGCAGCGGGGAGTGCGAATGAGTTGTGGGCGGGCCACCAGTGGAAGACGATGAAGGAGGTGCACAACCTGATTAAAGCTGTATTACTAATTGAGTTTATTAGTCGCACTTGAAAAAAAAATCAGCATTGGGAGCGAAACATAGTGCATTGGAGCCAACGATGTGCAAGTCGATGCCGGTACCCAGCCTCCCACCCTAAGGCTTGAGACGATTCCGGGCAGCCATTTCGAGCTTCGGTAATCCAATCATGTGCAGATCGCGACATGTATTGGAATGCAGCACTCGGTAGGATGACTGCAGCTTCCACGGCTCGTTGGAAGTCGGGCTTTCGTCATAGCCTGCGTCCGTAATAAGGATAAGTTCGAGCGCTGGGGCTTGTTCTGCGATCCGTTCTGCGTGTCCTCTCATGGCACGCAATGCAGAGAAACAGACGGAGAAGTCGCGCGACCGGGAGGTAGACCCATAAAGCGTCGCCCAGTTGGAATGCAGATGCGCATATGCGTTTTTCAAATGTAGTGTTCGAAGAAATCGGAGAGAGCTGAAGGGTCGCGCGAAGCTGACCTGTTGTCAGAGGTGTCAACACGGCTCGGGAAAAAAGGATACAAAGACACACGATATGGATCGATATTGGTACCGTTTCAAGCGAGACGGGAATATCGATGTCCAAGGAGGTGAGTTGGGGGGCTAGGGTGAATATTGTTGCCAAATCTCGTATCCCGACCGTGTCAATAATCGTTAAATTGAGGCCCACCACCGGCCAGTCCTTCAAAGACGACCAAGATGCGGGACGGGAGATGGAAAATGAGTTCAACTTGACCCATGCGCCCGCCGGCCCATTGCGCACCATTTCGGCGAATTGGGGGACAAATGGTACGATAAGGCAGTGGGCGTCAGCAAGCTGAGCAACCCGATTCTCCACTATTATTGTCCCCAAATGCGCATGACGCTGCGCAAAGTTTGGGAGCCAGAGATGGTTGCTGCATGTGCGGTAGCAGACTTCCACCTCAAGCTGCTTGAGATCAAGGAGGTGCAGGTCGGCGACAGCTCCGTGAGTGTCGATAGACTCGTCGGTTATATAGACGCGAGAGAACCTGGCGCCAAGGTTGGCCACCTTGGGGAGTGCCTTCTCGAAGGTAAGGAAATGGTCCGTGGTCGAAAAAAGGATCTTCGACAGCGGAAGGTTGACGGATGAGAGTATCCTGACAACCGACGAACTTAAGTCGTCCCGCACGGCAACAGTGTTCAAGGTGGGATGAGAGTTAACTGCGTTGAGGAAGGGTGTAGCCTCAGGGAATGCTCTGATATCCAGCCATACCAGAGCAGGGAGACCAGGTAGAAGGTCAATAAGGACTGTGTCATTGGCGGTTGCGTAAATGGCCAAGTCGATAACACACAGCTGCCTACAACATCTGAGCTCCCGAATATAGCAGACGAGTTTGAACTGACCCTATGAGACCTGCGAATCCCGAGTTGGTTGTACATTCGGCAAAAAGCTGCTTCAGTCTGTTCAAACTTTTACATCTGAACGTCCTGAAGATAATCGGAAGACAGAGGAGTCGAAGTCGTCGGTTGACCACAGAGAGAGGGAGAAGGTTAGAAATGGACTCGAAAGCGGTGGATTTAGGACGCGAATCGAGACGATCCCATTGAACGGGGAAGGACTGTTTTTCGTACAGTTCGGCGAAGATAATGAGCAGGATCTCTGCTGGAAGATCAGGGAGTCGCATTGCGGCCATGTAGACAGGAGTCGAATGACGGGTCACCCGTGACAGTTACACTCTTGATCCCGACACTGCGATGCTTTTCAGTGGGACTGCATGGTTCAGCCGCGCGGTCGACGCAAAGACGCGAGATTTGTGGGGTGCGAACAAATTTTCTCGCTAAAATCAATCCAACCCGATTTTTCCAGTAAAATACGGCGGCTCCCTCATCAAGCAGGATCTTCACGAGGCCGACTTGTTCTTCTGCGACGGACCCAATGACCCCGCTCTAAAGAAGTGAGTTCAGAGGGATGAGGTGGGTTACGTGTTCTGACGAACGAAGATTACTTCCTAGGTCTCTTATCGTCGGTTCAGTCCATTTGTTCGAGAAATTGCCTGAAACGTTGTTTTGCTAGGTTCGCCATGCGCGTTGGATATCGAAATCGGTGTCCGAGCAATTCGCTGTTCCCGTGTCGAAATATCTACTTGACGGTAATATTTCCTGTGAGCAGTCCATAACTTGCCGGCTCAATTATTCCAAGATCAATTCGACCCAACCAAGATCGAGCCGCCACTCCAACCAAGAGACCCATCCAAAGCAGCGACACCCACTCGAAAGCCCTTGACTCCGATTCAATCACCAGCCTGCCGCGAAGAATTTGGAGTAATTCCCCCGAAACCCAACGCCCTCAAAAGATCACTTGACTCTGAAAACTGCGACCAATCTTCCATTGAACTCGACTCTCGGCCGCTCAAAAGGGCCCGCACCCAGCCTCCCCAGCCGCTTGCTGCTATCCGATCCCTTGCTTCTCCAACACTAGTCGGCATCATCCAGCCGTCCGCTCCGATCCCAATCTTCCCGACGCGCGCTGGGCCGACCAAATTATTCTACCCTTCCCCAGCCAACTCAAGCCCTCCTCAGCCCGATTCGCGCGCCGACCCAACCCCGCGTGCTGATAAACCTCTCCACCACAGTGACTTGACCACCCTCAAACCTAATACCTCTGCTATCGCTTTCCCACGCATTGACTTTACCGCTTTGGAACCGATCCGTGCTGTGTCTGTCCTCTCGTTCCCGCGTCCTCAGCGCGCTGGCCGTACCGCCCATACCCGAAGTAATATGAATGCTGCTGACACGCCGCACCTAATTGAGGTCACGGCGTAGGTCGTTTTGCGTTTAATTAATCTTATCATGGTCTTACGGGACCCATCCAGATACAACCCGCCCCGCCCATCCATCGTGGCGCTCCTCCGCACGCCCCGCGCTGACGCATGCCTCTTTGAAGTGTCCGAAACATACCGGGAGAAGGTCTTCTCGTGTGTAAATATCATGACGCCGTAGGGGGATTTTTAGACTTTGCTATTGCTGCTATCGTGTCTCCGTTGTTCATATGTGGCCAAATGCACTCTATTGTAGTATGCTATAATTGTAATCGCGATACAGGATATGGATGAAATTGTAAATGAATGACAGGATTGTAGATGATGTTAAAGGACGGTGTACAGTGGATTAGATACCATGAAATACGATGAAGAATTAATACACGATTAAGACTTCGAGACAGAAGGAATGCATCCCATAAAGAGCTCCTTGTACTCTGCTTCATATTGTAGCCGATAGGGAAATGAGCTGCGCGAGAGCGCGATGGAGCGAAGGCCCCAATTCAGATACCGACGTTGTTCCATTTCGATGAAAAAGTTGCCCTGGGGAAGCTCGTTCAGCATCAACTCATAAGATAATAAAGAAGAAAACGCACGATTTGGCTATCGTCCTGCTCGGTCCCACCGTAATAGAGGGGAAGATCGCCCTCGGAGCCGACGACATCCCGGACAAGCAGCTCAAGCCTTTTAAGGCTAGGTAGCTTCTCTGCGAGCAAGTCAATGAGCTCAGGGCTCAGGGTGACCCCGCCCAGGCGCAGCGTATGTAGGCGACCGGCGCCTGCACGGCGCACGGCGCCCAAGAGCTCTTCCACGCGGTCATACGGGAGATGCCGCCCCGTGAGTGTCAACGAGTGCAGCGTGCGTGCGAAGCGCCCGAGGCACATCGCGGCGGCTTCGATGGGGAACAGGGTCAGGCTCGCCTCGAGGGTGCGGAGCTTGACGGGGCCGGTGACGAACGAGAGCGCGTCATTGATCCACTCGGAGAGCGGGTCCTCTGCAGGCATGAGACCGTCGCCGCTGAGCTCCGTGGCGCGCAGAACGAGGTGGCTGAGGGATTGGCGATGCCGGTTGAGGAACTTGCCCAGGCCGGAGGGATGCCCAAGATGTGGACGGGCCATGGGAATGGACAAGCTGAGGCAGTCTAAGGCAGGCATGAATCGGAGAGAGTCAAAGAGCGGGGAGATGTCGAGTGGCTCGCATAGTCGGAGAGAGAACTTCTGAAGAGATTTGTGGAGACGGTTAATGGCTGGCGCGAGGTGTTCGACGAGGATCTGCTCGTACTCCTCGGGAGGCACGACATGATCGAGACGGAGGAACAAGTCGAGTTCCTCGAGGTTTTCCAAGGCAGCGGTGTGGCCAAGCAGGTCGACCGTCTTCTCGAGGGAAATCTCGAGCGTAAGCTGGAGCACGGACGGTCGGAAAGCCGCAGTAAGAAAGGGCGTAGGGAGGTTGTCGATGGAGTGGAGACCACTCCATGCAATATGATAGTGCGTGACGTGGGGCAAACCCGAAATCACTTCCACCATCGTTCTAACCAAGTCGGCAGGCGATCCAAATTCTAGGAGGGCAGAAGTTCTAGCGCAACGCGCGAGGCGCTTCTGATCACGAAAGAGGCCGGCAAGTTTGAACTTGCCCCGCAGAGGGTAGTTATGCGGCCGCGATGTGGGTTGCGGGGGCTCGTATGATCGTTCCAAAACCTCCTTGACGAAATACGGGTGGACATGGAGAGTCCGTACACGTCTTGCCACGGCAGGATCCCTGGGAGCATGGATGAGCGGAATTTCGACTGGAGAGGAATTACGCACCTCAGCCGCGCAAGGTCGCGCAACATGGCCCGGTTGAGGAAGGCGAAGCTGATCTGGCGGTAGCGGGCATTCATTGCAATCTCGAACCATGGGCGGTTGACGCTGTAGAGGTCGGCGACGAGTTGGGGTGGAATGTGGTCCGCAACTTGGTGCCATAGCTCGGAGGGAAGAGACATGATGGTGGATGAGGGGAGAGGTGGAACGAGGCCATAATTGTACTCGCTGCGGTGGAGATGTATTGGTGTAATTCATCTGTCAGTGGTGGACGGTCCTGTCAAAACAGGCGGATCCCAGTGATTAATTTCCTCGCATACCAACTGGGACGCCGGCCCGTTCCCGAGTTCGGAGATCGGATGTCCGTGCAGTTCCGGAGACTGTCAAATGTCACACGACAAATCCCAGTAGCACCTCGACTGAGGGCAGTATTGACCGCAACCTAGGGAATTCCATCAAGATTCACCGCTGAAAATAAGACTAGCACCGACCGGGTATCTATCTCTTCAAAGTCATTCATCTCAAATGCGGTGCCTTGTAATTAAACAAGTCAGACAAACATAAAGCGAAAAGGTACGCACCACGGACGCAAGTCGGTGTCTTTCCGGTAGACATCGGTGATTGACCCCAGTCCGTGTAATATTCTGAAAACCGCGGCTAAACTCGAGTGATACAGCGTCCATATACCGGGCACCCGTCCGTGACTATCGCGCAAAGAGTGTCCACATACCACGTAGCAGTCGCATGTGGAACCTACACTTGTCCGAGACTATCGCGTATGGCATCCACACACCGATCCTGATATTGCAGCTTTTTGGTAAACTTCCAAATGCTGATGTCCTGCAATTTCCACGCAGGGTAATTGCGACTGCCCATCTCCGCACAAAAATGAACTTCCTCCTAAGCCAGTCAGTAAGATGCCGTGGTCCATTTTAGGATAAATTCTCACCAACTGCGGCTCGGAGTCTGTTAGCTTACGACGGACGCTGACGACCTTCGGCGCCGCCAGGCGATGCGGAGCCACAGACCGTATCCTAAGATTAAGTGTCGCAAGGTCCGGTAAATGCTCCGCAAGCATGTCGACAAGCTCCGGGCACAAGCATATCACGCCCACTTTAAGACTCGTCAGTTGTCCGTCTTCGAATTTGCCCAAAATATCCTCAAGCTGCTCATAGTCCAAGTAGTCGCCAGTGATATCCAGATCTGACAACGTGTCCGCCCATTGCTGGATGCAGAGCACGACGACATCTAGAGGAATAAAGCTGGTCCCCACGCTGAGCGTCTGCAATTTGCAGAAGGTGACACCGGTCAGACACTCCGACAGCCATCGAGCGTCCGTGTCTGCCCGACTTTTCCGACGTGAGAGATGGGCCCGAAGTGAAAGATGGTTCAATGTGTAATGGTGTTGGTGCAAGAATGCTTTCAGGGCTGACGGGTCCCCCAGACCGCAGGTGGACGTGGGGATGCAGAGGGCAAGCTTGGACAGATGTGCGAAGAATCCAAGCGCCATAAACATGGGGGAGAAGTCGGCGACGAGCGACGTCTCGAATGAGAGCGAACGTAGAGTGGAATCGACGTTGTTTAGAAAACGCGCGATGTGGTGAATCATAATGTACCCAGCAGCATCCAAATCACCCCCATCGTCGCGAATGCAGAGATTGAACTCTTCCAATCTAGGAAGCACAATTGTCGGCGAAAATAAATGTTCTGCTTTATCCAGCGAGCATTCAATCGTAAGAATGCGGAGATATTGCGCAGAGGAGAATGGGACCACGAGAAAGGTAGATGCGAGGCAAAGGGTGTCGGGTAAGTGGTCATATTTGGGACGTCGGAGGGTTGCCGTTGGGCGCTCATGCCACAGTATGTGATACTTCTCGATGTTCCGAAATCGGGCAAGAATATCCGCCACAATCTGGGCCGTCTCCCCGAATGGGTGATTGCTGTCCAGCGCGTCACAGACAAAGTACGGTCCGATGCTCAAGACGCGCACGCGATCGGCCACCACGCGCTTCCTGACAAAGAGTATTGGTCTCAAGAGATAGCGGCAAAGAAAAAAACGCGTGAACGAACCCTAGTCGTCGGGTTGTTCCATCCCCAAGATGCAGAAACCTAAAATCGACCTCGTGGTACAATTCTTCCAGGGACGCCGCGACCCGGTCGCTGAGCACCGCACGCGTGGTATAGGGGACCATAAGCTGAGCCAGGACATCTCTCGTGAAGAACTGAGCAAGATAGAGCCATATTGCGGATGGGTGCATCAAAGTCATCTTGGGTTGTTGTGGATGGAGCGGAGCCGCACTGGGTAGGGCACATTCTTAAGTATCGACAGCACAGAGACCGTCACCGCGGTGTATTCATGGCGGACGGGTATAACAGCCCGAGAGATTGAGCGCTGGTTGGGCGCTTGCAAAGCTCGACCGGCAATGCCCGGCTTGTCTGATTTATTTGGCTCGCCACCGGCCCGGCCTTCGACCTCCTCTTCCCACCGCTGGCAACCGTATAATCATATCTTGAACCAGTCAGCCAATATTACCATGAAGGCCCGAGGAAGAGTATCTTCGACTCAAATCGGAACGGTTTCTCACCTTGGCTGAGGTTCAACACCCAACCCATTCAACTCGATAGGATGGCCGACTTTTCAATTACTCCTCATGCCTCCTAGAGCACTACCGAATCTTTCTTTGAAGGCGGACTCCATCTTAGCGAGTTCGCCGGAGGTTCGATAACTGCGCCAACTGTGTTGGGTGAGTCAGTGGTTACTGTAAGGACCTCGCCGACTCCAACTCTTGCGGCAATGAAGACGCGTCGTCTGTCGGCAGCATCGGCGTCTTTTTTCGTATAAAATGCGGCTTCTTCACTCCAATCTTCCGACACCTGAGCCATGTCGAGCTTTTTTGAGACCCCCACGCCTCCGACAAAACTTGGGCACTATCGCGTCCTTTCTCCGCTCGCCGGAATCCACGTCTCGCCGATTCAGCTCGGGGCTATGAGCATTGGCGACAAGTGGGGAGACGCGGGCATGGGCGCGATGGATAAGGAATCGAGCTTCAAGCTTCTGGACGCGTACTTTGACAACGGCGGTAACTTTATTGACACTGCCAACATTTAGTAAACCTTCCTCGGCGTCTCTCATCGCTCGTCCTAATGTTTTACCAGTCAAGACGGAACGTCCGAAATGTTTATTGGTGAATGGGCGGAGAAACGCGATATCCGGGATCAGCTCGTTATTGCGACCAAAGTTCTTCCCGACGATTCAATTCAATTATTACAATCATTAACCTTGCCGTCTTCCAGTATACAAACAACACCATGCGCGGAAACAACGTGATCGCCCAAAGAGCCCTCTACGTCGGAAACAATATCAAGTCCATGCACAGCAGCGTCGGAGCAAGTTTGAAGAGATTGCGTACAACCTACATCGATATTCTGTACCTTCACTGGTGGGACTGGTCTACAGGGATCGAAGAAGTGATGAACGGTCTGCATAACCTCGTTGTGCAGGGCAAAGTGTTATACCTTGTGAGCTGGAAGCAATATCCTACTACTCATATTGCACCACTCACTCTCATTAATCTAGGGCATCTCTGATACGCCCGCTTGGGTCGTGGCACAGGCGAATCAGTATGCTCGCGACCATGGCAAAACACCGTTCGTTATCTACCAAGGTGCATGGAGCATCCTGGACCGATCTTTTGAGCGCGAGATCATCCCGATGGCACGCGCCAATGGTAGGCCTGCCTCCGTCGAACTTTGGTCCTACTCATCACCTCGTTTTCAGGCCTCGCACTCGCTCCGTTCGGTGTGCTGGCGTACGGAAATATCCGCAGCGACGCAGAGGAGCAGAAGCGCAAGGAGACTGGGGAGTTGGGGCGTACACTCTTCAAGCCACAGTGGGAACGCACCGAGGACCAAAAGAATATGGTGCAGGCCCTCGAGAAGGTCGCGGAGGAAGTTGGCGCAAAAAGTATGCATGCAGGTTCGTCATCACTCAAACAACAGCTGCGTCCTTGTCTTAACCTCGCCCTTCAGTCGCCATCGCGTATGTCATGCAAAAGGTCCCTTACTGTTTCCCGATTATCGGCGGTCGCAAGATTGAAAACATGCTATCAAACATCGAGGCATTGGATATTTCCCTGTCGGAAGCCCAGATCGCCTACCTGGAGAGCATCGTTCCTTTCGATCCGGGGTTTCCCCACACAATGATTGTATGATATTCCGTCACTCTTTTAGAGCGCTTACTGACGCTGTACTTCCAGGGTGATGGAACGGCATATAGCTCGCTGACGAGTAGTGCTGGCGTTTTCGTGAAGCACCCCCGACCTGAACCGATTCGGCCGTCGAAGAATTGAGCTACACAATTCAGGTTGAGATCTGAGCACTCTGTAATAGTCCTGAGATACCATGTGATCGAGTTGGTACAAATCTACGCCCACAAGTTCTGCGCGCTTAAGATGACTCTCTCCCTGCTTTCACTACCCGTTGAGCTGATACTCGTAATCTTTGATTTTCTATGTCCAGCCGTTCTTCAGCTACCCAAAACATGCGAGGAATGTCGGACCAGTTTCCTCCCATCTGCGGAAGAAACAAAATTTGCACCCTATTCTACTCTCCAGCTTCATTCGCTTTCGTTGGTTTGCCACCAATCCCGTAGATTGTGCCATCCATGGCTCTTTTCCTGCTTGAAAATCACGCACACTGACCAACTTCGATCCCTCGAAGCCAAATGCCTAGCGGATATCGAGTTTGCCAGCGTGATCAAGTTTGTCGCTATACATACATTCCAATTCCAATGGTTTCCTATTGACGATTTTTCTTTCAGACAACTGAATCTCGCACGCGTCGACTCTCCAGAGCGGCGGACGGATGATGTGAAGAAGCGCATACATCGCTACGGTCCAGATATTCTTCCTGGCCTCCTCCGTTGTCTGCAATCTCTCGAATGGCTTCATCTATCCGTGGCACAGATCGATGGCAGCCTGCTTTTTGCTCTCAACTCGCACCCGGCATTAACAACTGTCGCTGTGTGCGACAACAATTTACAAGCGCTCAGGGCTTTGTTTGTATCAACCACCCTCTCCATGTCAAAAATCCGTGTTCATTCAGTACTGTCGGACTTCTCTCTCACCCTTCGGAGCTCAGCATTGTGCTCAGTGATGAGGCGGAGCCCCCGACTCGTCCATCTCAGTCTGCGAGATAGTTCAAATATAAAAGACGGACCTGGCTCCATGTTTTTACCGGGGCTCGAGAGACTCGGCATTAGAATGTACCCCGAGCCCACTCATTCCATGGCTTGGCTACCGTCTTTTGCCGCACGGCACACCAGCTTGCGGGTCATCGATTTTTCTGGAGTCGGATCGAACTGGAGACAGAACCCGGACATAGCATTCCCACCGCAATTATATGATGCGGTGGAAAGGACAGCGTTGGCTCGCACAATCTCTCTCAACGCTTTCTCTATATCCCGCCCGCCCTCTGCTTCGTCATTACACGAGTGGCCGGTGACAGAGCTCGAAATGACAATTGCCAAAAGTGCCGGTGTGTCTGGTCTGGGGATCGCCAGCTTATCAGCTCCCAACACTTCAGTGTTGATCGTTCGAATGTTGCGCTCCGTGCAACACGCTGTACACATAGTAAGTCCCTTCCCGCTGCCCATCCCACCGTTCTGTGCTGATGATACGTCTCAGGATAATGTGATTGTGTCGCTGAGCCTTTTCCCGTGTTTACGACAGTTAGAGCTGCATCACTTGTACAGGCATCTGCTTTATGAAGGGCAAGCCCCATGGATTTTGCCTCCCCCTGTCGGGAAGACATCAAGATGTACAAGTGCTCACAGTGCTCTCCTTTGGATCGCGGCCCAGGTTGCCTCACTCGAACTTCTGCATATTACGGACGAGGGTTCAGATCTCGAGGTCTCCGAGCATGAGAAGCGCTTCAACCACCCGTGGACTCTCAAAGCGACGTATCGAATACAACGAAATGGCGACGTGGAGTACCACGGCACTGCGCATATGGATGTGGCCAAACAATATCGCCAGGTGACCGTCACGGCAAACAGGCCTATTATCTATGGAAGAGAGCTACGACCGGTTATCTAGTACGACATTGTAAAATATATGTGCAACGCATTATGCTTATGACCGAAGCTGTCGTGCACCACCGATTTGAAAGATGAGGTCGTAGGGCTTCATTTCATGACATCGTTACAGTATAGTATCCTAAATTTAGAGGTTTAGGGCGGCGCGGAACTTTAATAATTCCCTGCACTTGTCCTTCCCAGGGCAGCGATGATCCAAATCCGCAATGTGGAAGTCGACGATTAATATTGTTAACTCCCCTTCGGAATCCTGGATGATGTTGCGAGGTACGAGGTCGTTGTGACAGATGCCGACGGAATGCATCTCGATAGCCTTAGCAAACAATGCGCGACGAGACCTGTCGAAACGTGTCGATATTGAATTTCGAAGAGGCAACACTGCGGCTTACCGCTTCCTTGGAGTTTTGAAGCTCTTCAGGGCGGTCCCGGCGTTGTCGAGGACAAGGGCGACGGTCCCGGTCCTATCTTCGAAGGCACCGTAACACTGAGGAGAGATCCCTTGTTTACCTGACTGAGCAAGAACATCGTAAACAGACATTCTCTTCCTCGTCGCCGTTGTTCCGTGGGACCGCCATCTTCACCGCGATCGCAATTGAGGAGTCATCATCGCTGTCATCCTCGAGTATCATCTTTCCAGACCAGACCGTGCCGATTGCGCTTTCCCCAAGTACGTCGTCAATCAGGATTCCGGCGGCATCACAGACGGTGGCAGAAATCGAGGGATGAGGATCGGCGTGATGATTTGCCTTCTCAGGAAAAGGAGAGCTATCCCTTGACGCATGGGCAAAACTGGCAGTCGTCGAGGGGCTGGTCGGGGTCGAGGAGGCTTGTTCGCTGAACAGCGATGGGACACTGGTGCGCGTGGACGCGGAAGATGCACTGCTACGAGCGGATCCGGCTGACAATCGGCGGCGCTGGTCTAAAGGATATTCTTGGAGGGCTGCCCCGAGGCCTAAACCTTCGGGGAAATGAACAGAACTATCGTCTTGAACGGGGGTGAGGTCCGAATTATTCAGTTCTATCTTTGAGCGCATTCAACTGAAATGGCTGAAACCGGTTGACCACAGGTGCTTTTTGGGGACTTTGAAAGCAAGATGCACGCACTGCAAAATCAGTGAGGGGGAGAGGTCAACAGAGGTGTGCCGAAGACTTACACCTAGATCCAGGTAAGACGCACCCCTGGTACGGCCAGCCCACTTGGTAGCCCTGGCTTCACGCGCCGCGGAGCCTTTAGCTTCAGACCCGGAACCGTCGTTGCCCCCAGGCCCACCACGACTTGGCGCAGATCCAGAGCCTGGATAATCCCCGCCACCTCCCCCGCCTGCTCCGCCTCTAGCTCCACCATTACCTCCAGACGGCCCGTCATCGTCGTCGCCGTTGCTGTCGTTGCCGCCATCGTCATTGTCATGGTCGTCTTCGCTGTCGTCGTCGTCATCATTGTCTTCGTCCTCGCTGCTTGAAGGAGCCGCTACGTTTCTGGCCTTCCGCTTAGCAGCCTCCTTCTCGGCCGCTTGCGCTGCCTTTGTCTCTCCACGATAAGGGTCCTTGATCCAGAGCGGCTGGCCTCGGGCAACATGCTCATCGTAACGCTCAACTGCATCATTGTATGCGTACACTGTTAAAGCCGTGGCCCGGAGGATCGGCGCGTCGCTGTACTCCACAAAGTCCGAAATTCCCAGTGTCTGAGTTGCACGATGTCGGGTCATAATCAGGCCGAGGTTATAGCTAGTCAGGTGCGCAAATGTCCCATTGTGCCGAACCATATGCGCCCAAACCTGTTGACGTTGTGAGTTGAATTCTGTCTGTGCCCGCAGTCCGTTCCTTACCTGTATCAGCATATACGCACCGTTCACGACCCACCTAAGTAGACCATCTGTAATGTCCGCCGGCAACCTCAGTTCACTGTTCGCCTTGTCCATGGCGTCCTCCAAAAGGTCCTTGTACTCCATGAATTCTTCGAGTTCATCAACCTCGGTTTCGGTTTCGGAGTCGACAGGTTTCCGCTCAACTTTTCGTGTCTGTTTAGGGGCAGCCTTAGGCTGTTTCTGTTTTCGAACCGTTTGTTTCTCATCAGCGGGGATATTGTATCTCGTTTGGTAGACGCTAGCTAAGGCAACGAGCCGCTTGATTTCTATTTGAAGAGGCTCCAAATCTGTGGTGGTAAGGAGAGCGTCATTGGCAGCCTCTCCATCGAGGAGCGGCTCATCCGGCGGTTCCTGAGAGCTGTCCGCGGCGATGTGCGATTTTCGGAACCTGGGGCACCCATCGCAGTCGTTTCTCGGCCAAAAGGACGTCAAATAGCCCTTCTCAAGGCACCACACGATGATGAAAATGCCAAGGATTGCTCGGGGATTCCCTGCACGGATGTTTTTGGTTTCCTCGGTGTGCAGAACGCGAAAGTAGGGCTCGCGAAGATCTCTAGGTTCAATGAGAGAGGGCCACAAGGACCCCCAGTCTGTTGCAGTGTCCTTTGTCCTCGTTTGGCAACCGATTAAAAGATCGCCCTTTGTATTGGGTTCGTCGGAGTTGAAAGGAACAAACACATCGCGGAACTCCTGGAGTTCACTGTTGTCGACATCAAAGCAGACGAGTGTCGCCAGCGAACAGGAGATAGTGTTGTATATGCCCCGTTGAACATCCCTGACACATTCCTCCGCAACGGCCTCCCTAAAAACGAGATTTCGCGTCCGAATAAACGACGTCTCGATTGCGTCCAAGTCTATCGACCTGTCTTTGACCAGCTTCCGCTGGGAGAAAGTGTCAGCCAAATTTTCTGTAAGCCGGGAGGAGAGTTCTGGATCGTGTCGAATGTGCTTCAACAGCAATGTGGGTGGCATATGGTAGTCGTACTCGATGGGCTCTCGTGTGTCAGCGTACCCGACTCCAGCATCTTCGTCACCACTATGAAGGAGCGGTCGCAATTCTTTGCGGAGAAGTGCGAGGAATTTCTGGACGATGGGGTCGTCGGCCATGATAGATGAGGACAAAAACTGGGTGGCGTGGGAATTGAGACCGTGGACCACGATTTGATTGCAGACCATGTGATCGTGTCGCAATGGCCTTCTCACCCAAACTCTCATCTCAACTGGTCTGGCTGCCCGCTGAGCTACTCCTGGTCATTGTCGACTTCCTATGCAAAACGCGGGCTACCAGCCCATCCAGGGGGTGGCATACAATATCCTCGTCCACTAGTACTCTTCATATCAACTCCCTTTCGGTGGTTTGTCAACGACTCCGCCAGCTGTGCCTTGCGCGGCTTTTTTCCCACTTGAAAATTACCCATGCCAAACGACTTCGGCTATTCATGGCCAAATGTATGGTGGACGTGGGGTTCGCCAGTCTAATCAGGTCTGTCCTTAAAGTTCGTTCGCTATCACCGTCGTTGAAGAATGTTTACTCAGAGAGCTAGATCTCGCACATGTTGACTCTCCAGAAGGAGAGGATGCGGAGGCCGTATCTTGCTACGGCTTTGACATTCTCCCCGCCCTTCTCCCTCGTCTTCAGTCGCTCGAGTGGCTTGACTTGCACAAAGCACAGATTGACGCCAATCTCCTTGCCATAGTCAACTCACACCCGACGCTGGTCACTCTCGGGATCCGCGACAAGGATTTGGATGCACTCAGAAAATTGTCCTCATCGACGTCTCTATCGCTGTCGAAAATTCGGGTATACGAGACACACCTTGGCTGCACTTTTACGCGCCAGTGTTCGGAACTGGATACGCTTATGAGTCGCGGCCCAAGAATCGCCTATCTTTCCGTGCGGGAAGGAAGAAATCTGCAAAATGGCACCCTATTCTTTCCAGGGCTCGAAAAACTGGACATTAAAATCCCGTCCCGGCATTCGACTTCCTTCTCCTGGCTGCCAGCTTTTGCCGCACGGCACACCAGTTTGCATTTTATCAAGCTCTCTGCTCTTAATCGGACCTGGAGCCGGACTCCAGACCTCAAATTCCCGTTACAATTCATCCGCGAGGCGGAAAGGCAATCGCTGGCTCCCGCCGTCGACCTAGACGCTTTCTCCATTTCTCGAACAAAATCGACATCCTCGCTGGACGACTGGCGTGTTGTTGCGCTCGAGATGATGATTGTCAAGGGAGCTGGTATCTCCAGCTTGAGGATCGCTAGTTCAATAGCCCCTCATGTTTCCTCGTTGGTCCTTCGAATGTCGCGATTCGCGAAACAACCTGTCGACATTGTAAGCCCCAACACCTGACCAAGCTCTCCTACTGATAATGTGCGATACAGGATGATGTGGTTTCGTCTCTTAGTCTTTTCCCGTGTCTACGACGATTGGAGTTGCATTACCTGAACAGGCATTTGCTTTATAAAGGACACGTACCCTGGGTATTACCTTCACCCGACGCAAGCCCTGTTGGAAAAATATCGAGATGTATTGACGCCCACGGCGCTATCCTGTGGATAGTGGCGTGCGTTGCGCAAGCCACTCCCCTCGAATTCTTCCATTCTACAGACGAGGGCTCCGACCTCGAGGTCTCGGAACACGAGAAGCGCTTCAGCCATCCGTGGAGTCTCAAGGCCACATATGAAATCCAACGGAATAACGACTTGGAGTTCCATGGAGCCCCTCAACTTAATGTAGCCAATCGATATCGCCGATCGGCGGTTGCAGCGAGTCGTCCTATTATATACGGAAGGGAGCTAGCTGTGCCCTCTCTTTTGCTGTAGCGCAGACTGGTTACGAGTCTAGGATCAGCATATGTGCGCCGTTCTCTACCCATCTAATCAACTCCCTCTTTATGTCCTCCGACAAGTTTAAGTCGACGCTCGCCTTCTCCATTGCACCCTCTACGAGGTGCTTGTAGTCGATGAATTCTTTTTTTTTTTTTTTTTTTTTTTTTTTGTGGTACGTACTCGTGATGGCACAAAGTGATGGACGGTCACGCGTGACAAGCCGCTGACTCTTCGTTTTCTTTGACCGTATCTCAGTAACTACGACACGACTACACTCAAAACTTTGTGTGGCCACCCTTTGCCTTGCGTACTGCATCCACCCGCTCGACCATCTTCGATGTGTGCTTGTTTATGTCAGCAATGTCCAACTCCTCCCATTCCTCCATCACCGCCTTCTTGAGGCTCTCGAACGTCGTTGGGATGGGTCGGTGCTCCCGGATGCGTTTCTTGAGCTCGTGCCAGACGGGTTCTATTGGGCTGAGGTCGGGAGAGTTGGCTGGGTGAGGGAAGAGGGGGATTTTTCGGTCGGAAAACCATTGGTGTGTGCTCCTGGCCATATGGCATGATGCACCGTCCTGCTGAAAGTGGATTCCAGGCCGCTTCACCCGGATTTCAGCTAGAGCATCCTCCAGCACCCCCTCAAGGACCTGTTCTCGGTATCGCTGTGCCGTCATCCCACCTCCCTTGCCGCCGGGGTACTCCAAAACCACAAGTGGTCCTTTCCACCCATGTGCGACGCATCCCCACACCATGATCCGGATGTTGGATTGTTTGAATGTCGGAATGAGACATTCATCCTTGTATTCCTCGTCTGCGGTGCGTGTCACGTAAATCCGGCCATTTTTGTCATCTAAATGCACGTAGCATTCATCGGACCAGATCACATTCATCCAAGCCTCGTCATCCATGTCCCTCATCTCACGCGCCCATGCCAGCCTTGCTCTCTTATGGGCCTTTTTGAGGAAGGGGACCTTCCTCCCAACCCGCCTGTGCAACCCGTAGCCATCGAGCACCTTCGCGACGGACTTCCTGCTGATGGGGGGCTCGATGTCGTTACCGATGTCGGCAAGCGGCCTCCGCCGATTTGCCAACGCCTTTCGATGGACTATGTGCTCCATCCGGGGGGTGATGACCTTGGGTCTGCCGCTACGGGGTCGATTTTCGACCGACCCTGTGTCTCGATATTTTTTCCAGATTTTTCGCGCCGTCTCATAGGGTATATTAAAGGTCGCCGCATGTTTTTTTATGTTTTCTTGGGCAATCATTGCCCCAATAAACTGGTTTTTGGTCTCCAAGTCATGATAGTGATATTCTCGATTGGGCGGCATAAAAAAACGAGCAGAAACGGTGTGGTGGTTGGATAGAGACGTGTTATGACACGTGCAAGTTTGGTTTGGTCACGTGTGACCGTCCATCACTTTGTGCCATCACGAGTATGTAGTCGTAGGACAACTAATGTGGATTAGCCTCCTTCGACGTCGTAAATGCAGAAGGCCAGGGCCCTCCGGAGAATTGAGAAACCACACCCAAGGAAATGCGTTACGCACGAAGCGATCGGCAACAGTGTGGGACTTCCTATCATTATCTATTTCTGCCTCGTCGCCCTACGGGTTGAGACGGAGATCTACGTGATCTTATCGGTAGGATACCCACTAAAACCTCGGGTTCTCGGAGCCACATTGGTGGCAGTTTTGCCTCATCGAGTAAGGTCCCCTTCCAGGTCTCAAGGACGAGAGAGGGCGGCAGCGAATTTTGCTTTCCAAAGCGCATACGATTCGTCAGATTTCTGTCAATCTCTAGGCGTTCGTTCATGAGCGCCACCCACCTATTGTGGATCTCGGTTGCGGTCTTTGCCACTCCATTGTTCGTTATAACCACCTCACATCTAATCTTCCAGATGAGGTACATTGAGTCCGTCATAAGGATGCGGTACAGACGTGCCGTGCTCGGGGAATCCTTGCCGTTCTCCCCCGGGAAGCTGCCCAGAGCAGCGCCCATGAGGCCTCCAAAGGAAACTGTTGGCCACGTCGTGTTCTTCTTTCGCCATAGGTCCTCTGCAAGTGCCCATATTTCCGCCTGCCCAGGGCGGTTGCACTCAACGAGGATGTGCTCCATGGTCTCGAGGACATCGCAATGCTGGCAATTTGCTCGATCTCCCATTTCGGGAATATGCTCCCAGAACTTACCTATACGGTGGGCCCCGTGCAGTGTCTTCCATAGGAAGTTTCTCGCCTGTCGGGAGATATCTTTGTTCCTGATTGATTTCCAGATCATCTTCGTTGTCGGTGTCTTCTTAAACAATGTCCTTACTGCTTGCTGGATGTTAAGAACGTTTTCGTCGGTCGCTTTTCGATGTACTTTCCCCTTCAGTGCCTTAATGCCGCGGTAGGCCAACGCCTGAGTTAACGTAGATAGTTTTGCACCACGGAGTTGTAGATGATCGGGGATGCGCAAATCAATTTGATCGGTGTCTTGCTTCCCCGCCCCGGCCCGGGCGAGGCGGTGCGCTTCTTCCACTTCTCCGGAGCTCACCACAGCTATCTTCGTTGTTGCTACCCTGCCTCGAAGGGCTGCAGCCAGGGCCTTAGTCGATGAATTCTTCAGGGATGCACAAAGCCTGGAACTGCGGAGCAGGACGCCGAGTCCCTCAAGGCCAAGAGCGCGAGTCTCCGGGAAGAGCGCGAGCGCTACGAGCAGAACCGACAAGCGCAGATGCCGGCGGCGCGGCTCGTGATTTTGAATGGGATGCGCCCATGGGAGCGCGTAGAGTTCTTGCGCGTGGAGCTTGAGCAAGAACGGCGGGAGGAGGAACTGCTCGCTCGCCGCGAGATGGGCTCGGGCTTCGATGACTTGGAGACGTGAATGAGTGAGCCCTTTCGTCTTTCCAGAATGTCTCATGCTTTACTTGATTCTGACGCTGGAGTATGCCAAAGACTAAGGAATATACATTTAGCAGCCTTCAAACGCCCCGGTCGTCACTTCGTCGTCGTCGCCGAGGCCTTCCTGCCACCGGCTGACTTTCTCCGTCCCCGGGGGCGGGCACTGCTGCCTGAAGAACTGGGTGAGGACGGAGGGTGGCGTGGTCGGTCCGCCCGCCAGACCCGGCAGGCTCGAGGAGCTCGAGGAGCTCGGCGCATCGTCATCGTTTGGAGCCGCGCCCTCGTCATCGTTTGGAGCCGCGTCTTCGTCCATGGTGTCCTCCTCGTCCATTGCGTCCTCCTGCTGCGCGCCACGGCTGCCCGCGCCGCGTTGGCTCGGCGTCGACTTTGCCTTCTTTGCTGGAGGCTCACCGGGGTCTGGGTCATTCGAAGGAGTAGTGGGACGCTTCTTCTTCGTCTTGCCCGACTCCTGCGAAGCCGAGTCCGAGGCGGTCGGCGCGGACCGCTGCAGCTTGGACATCTCGAACGTGTTAAACGCCAGCCTCGCGTACATGAGGTCCTCTATCACCCTCCCGGGCACATCGACGGCCGCGCCGTGTGCAACTAAGATATCAGGGCAATTGCCGCGGATTACGTAGAGGGTCCATCGTCCTTTGCAGGGCACGATGACGAACTCGCCTTTGTCGAAGGAGTGGGCGTTCAGGTCGGCGCGGAGAGTGATGGTATTCGAGGGGGAGGAGATGATCTGTACGCCTATATCTCTCATGACGAGGATGTTGGACTGTAACTACGAAAAGGTGAGTGATCGAGGGCGGTCCCCGCCGGGGGTGTCTGCTTACCCATGGCCTCTCGACCTCGGGGAGGACGTGCGCCGTCTGCAGGTGGCGTGTGGCGCCCGTGATGAGGCAGCACTTGTCGATGTGCTTCCACGTTTGGTGGTCTGCGTAGACTGGCTGGACAGGGTCTGGGCCCGTCGTCTTCCACCAGGACGGACGCCGCTGCAGCGATGGCATTTGCCACGAGCGGAAGTCGGGGAGGACCTTGTAGTCGTTTCGGTACTTGAACGTGCCGTCGGGCAATTCTTCTCTTGCATAGTAAAAGTAGGTTCCCGGCAGGACGGTATCGTGCAGGCGGGCTGTGAGGCAGAGGTTTCCCATGTCCTCGAGGCGCAGGGCGGCTCGTTCATATCGTTCATAGTCGTGCCTGAAGAGGACGCCGGTGCTGTTCCCCGTGAGGATCTGGGCCATCTCCAGCACAAGAAAGTACGGGAGCCCGCCCTCCGGTCGCCCTTCGACAGGCGTGGTGTCAATTCGTAGGAAATCGACAGCCAACGTTTCTAAGCGTTGGAAGACGAGGATGGACCTCGTGTTCGGTCCTTCCACGGGGGCCGGGCGGTGAACGCGGTCAGGAAAGGGCCCTGCGAGGCTTATCATGAAGGACGATGCGGGGATGTTGCCTGCTCGCGGTGGGGTGTGCCGCTGAGAGCGCGCTCAGGGGCTGCTGCGACTACCTACGACAGCTGATCCCAACACTAGCAAACACTCGGCCCTCACTACTAGTACAGTGTGATGCCCAGCAACGGATAGGGAACGGGGGGATGCGCGAGGTGGTGGTGTGTCGGCATATGCGACTCCGGCGTTCTCGTCAAGACAAAAGACAGAGGACTGCTCGAGTGGCGTGGGAGTCTGTGCCAGCCACCGCGATGCGCAGACCATGTGATCGTGTACCAATGACCCGCTCACCCAAACTCTCATCTCAACTGCTCTGGCTGCCCGCTGAGCTACTGCTCATTATCGTTGACTTCCTGTGTCAAAGTCGTCCATACAAAGCATGCGAGAACCCAGACACAACATCCGGTTTCACTCTTCCTATCCAGTCCCTTTCCCTCGTTTGCCGCCGACTGCGCCAGCTGTGTTTGGCGCGTCTTTTTTCCTACCTGAAGGTTACGCGGACCCAGCAGCTGGCGCTGCTTCATACCAAATGTATGGCGGATGTGGAGTTTGCCGGTCTGATCAGGTTTGTCCGCTTTTTTCAAGTCAAGTATGGCTCGCTGATACATTTTTTTTCTTCAGGCGTCTTGATCTAGCGCTTGTCGACTCGCCACGGAAGTGGAGGCGGGATGAGAAGCGTCCATATGCTTCAGATATTCTCCCCGTCCTTCTCCCTTGCCTGCAATCGCTCGAGTGGCTTGATTTGGACACAACACAGATCGACGGCAACCTCCTTGCCTTAGTCAACTCACTCCCCAGATTGGTTACTGTCGGGATCTGTGACGAGGATTTGGATGCCCTCAGAAAGTTGGCCTTATCGACGTCTCTGTCGCTGTCGAAAATTCGGGTGCATCAGGCAGAAATCAACTGTACTTTTACGCTCCAGTGTTCGGAATTGGACCCGCTCATGAGTCGCGGCCCAAGAATCGCCCATCTCGCTTTGCGAGAAGGGAGAAATCTGAAAAGCGGCACCCTATTCCTGCCAGGGCTCGAAAAACTGGCAATTAGAATCCCCTTCCGGCCTCTGACTTCCTTGTCCTGGCTGCCGGCTTTTGCCGGACGGCACACCAGCTTGCACTTCATCAAGCTCTCTGCTCTCAATCGGACCTGGAGCCAGATTCCAGAAATCACATTCCCGCTGCAATTCATCGATCAGTTGGGAAGGGAATCTCTGGCTCTTACGGTCGACCTCGACGCCTTTTCTATCTGCCGCACTGCATCGGCTTCCTCGTTGGACGACTGGCGGGTCGTAGCGCTCGAGATATCGATTGTCAAGGGCGGTGGTATCTCTGGCCTCGGGATCGTCAGCTCAATTACTCCTCATGTTTCCTCACTGGTTGTTCGAATGCCGCTCCACGGGAAACATCCTGTCCACTTTGTAAGTCCCTTTATCATCAAAATCTCTCTCTCAGTACTGACAATGTGCGCGGCTAGCATGATGTGATTTCGTCGCTCAGTCTTTTCCCGCGTCTGCGACGGTTAGAGTTGCATCGCTTGAGTAAGCACCTCGTCTTGGAAGACCAAGCACCGTGGGTATTGCCTTCACCTGATCTACGACCTGCCCCGAAAACTTCAAAATGTGTGAGCGCTCATAGTGCTCTGCTGTCGATCGCGGCGCAGGTAGCACGAGTTACCTCGCTCGACTTCTTACGCATTACGGACCAGGGCACGGACCTCGAGCTCTCTGAAAATGAGAAGCGCATCAGGCATCCGTGGAACCTCAAGGCGACATACGAAATACAACAAAACAGCGACCTGGAGTTCCATGGAACCCCCCAATCGAACGTAGCCAATCGATACCACCGATCAGCGGTTGCAGCGAGTCGTCCTATTATATACGGAAGGGAGCTGCGCCCAGTTATTTTACCCCGTAGCATGACCTAGCATATATAGATTTCACACAGTTGACGGACTCGTGAATCGAGAAAAATACTTGTGCTTGAGGCCAACGCTCCGCGTGGCAGTACGAGTCCCCATTTGGCTTCCCGGCTGATTTCGGTCGCCGCCCGACATACTTATTGATCTGCAGCGAAATCTTGAACATATGTACACAAGTGTGTTCGGTTCAATTTTTTTGGGATTCTGCAGTAGGTAGGCAGGTCGACTACTAAAGATCCGACCCTTTAGGACCCCGCGGCGCGACTCTTTGATGGAGTATTCCAAGTTCTTTGTGTCGACTCGGAGAATACATGATACGCAATGCTTCCTTGTCAAATTCTTTGGGATTCCGTGGGAGGTCGACAAGGTAGATTTTTCACCACCAAAGGTCCGACCCTTTAGGACCCCGCGGCGCGACCTTTGATGGAGTGCTCTTTTATTCCACCCACAAAGCCTCGAGAATACATGTTACACAATGGGAGGCATACGTAGCAAGGAAGACAACAGATTTTCATTCTATCATTCCTCTCAGTATACAAGGTCTGCACCATTCTTTCAACCACCAGGATCTTGAGGATTGTGTGGTAAGGCAGATCAATGGAAACTCACCGGGAGAGCTGGGGAGAAACACTAAGAGAAGAACAAACTCAACAGGAACAGTGTATGTATAAGTGAGCGCCAGAGGTATGGTGGTATGAGACAAGAAGTAAGTGACGGTCACGGTCACGATACGTAAGTAGTAAGCAGCGGGCTTACACCCTTCCCCTCCAAGGTAAATCAGCCCCACCCGTCCGAAAAAAAGGGAAAAGGAATAAGGGTAGTACGTAAAAACTGCTCCGCGGGTGCATCAAAAACAAATCCCGAAGGACCAAAAAAAAGCTATCGGGGCAGGCACATGAAAGAAAGAGAACAGGACATGTACGCCAGGCCTTCCTTCAATCTTTCGTTCGTGCGAGCCAGCGGTCGAGTGCCTCCGCGTCGGCGAGTTCGCGTCCAGGGAGCCATAAGTCGCTTTCGGGGCCATAGCCGGTGAATCGGACGAGGTACTGCCAACCCTTTCCGCGTTTCCGTTCGTCCAGTATTTCATCAATATAGTACTCCTCCTCGCCGTCGTTGTTCAATATGGGTCCAGGCTCAGGGAGTTTGCGCGATGGGAAAAGGTCGTTATCGTTCTCGACGTAAGGTTCTAATTCAGAAGAGTGAAAAACGGGAAAGACGTTCGGCTGGTTTGGCATATCCAGCGTGAAAGTCGAGCACTCAGCGTGTTTATCAACAATCTTGTATGGACCGTCGAAACGGGCGATGTATTTGGCGACGCGATTGTCGCCCTTCTTCAAGAATATCCGGCGACGGTGTTCCGTAGAGAGCTTCACGTGGTCCCCAATTTTCAGGTCGTCGAAGTCGGCGCGCCGGGTTTTGTTCGCCTGTTCGGCCTGGCACAGCTTCGCTGTCAATAGGTTGTCTTGTGCGTTGGCGACATCCACCTCGAGTTGGGCGATGAGCTCCCGTGCCAAAACCTTGTCAGAGGGAATATCAGCATTCGGGGCGGCGATGAGAGGGGGAATAATGCGAGGAGAGCGCCCCATCTGTAATTGGAATCCAGAGTAACCCGTCGAAGCGTTTACTGTATTCATCATGTCAAAACGTACCCGGGGTAAGGCACGTACCCAGCCGCGCTGATTTCGCGAGATGTGAAAACGGACCGCCTGATTCACAGTCTTGTTCGTACGTTCGCTCGCGCCGTCCGTTTGGGGGTGGTAGGATGACGACATCTTCAGTTTAACTCCCGTTAATTTGTTCAGCGCCTTCCAGAATTGGGAAATGAACAGCTTGTCGCGATCGGTGACAAGGTCCAGTGGAAGGCCATTGTCGCAGTACCAGTGTTCGAAGAGAACCAAGGCGAACTCTGGGGCGGTAATGTTCGTCTTCGTCGGTACCAGCCGGATATCGGATCCCAGTCTACAAGTCATTGATGCTATGCAATTAAAACCTTGGTCCGGCGGTAGTGGACTGATAAAGTCTATTGCAACGGAGTCTCCGCGTTGATCTGGAATTGGTAAAGGGTGCAAAGGGCCCGCTTTGCGGACGGTGCGCGCCTTGTTACGTTGACAGTCAGGGCAAGATGGAATATAAGCTTCTTCGAGGTCGCGGCGCATGTTGGGCCAGTAGTATTCATCGCGGAGGGACTGGTATGATTTATCGAAGCCAAAATGCCCCAAGTTGTCGTGTGCGAGCCGGTAAAACAGTTCTCGGATCTCCGGAACACGTGGGATTATAAGACGGTTACCCACGTACCAGAGACCTTGTTCAGGTTTGAAGGTGAGTCCGGGCATGCCAGTACTCGCAGACTCCAGTTTTCTGCACCACTTATCTTCTGCATAGCCGGCTCGGATGTCGTCAAGCAGCTTTGTGTCCGCGGTGATCTTCAAGATGGAAGAAATTGGTTCCGCGACAATCTCCCTGATCCGTGTCCGTGCCAAGCACCGTGCGGAGTGGAATGGGGAGGTGGTACCCACAACCAACACCGCTATTGATTCGTCGTGCTCTTCGTGGCCTATCCAGGGACTCTCCGCTGTTTCCATTGCAACCGTGCTGTCTTCAAATTTGGTGCGCGACAACGCGTCTGCTACAGTGTTATCTTCACCTTTAATATAGACAATCTTACAGTCATACTGGGACATCAGCTCCATCCATCGAGCTTGTCTGCGCGATAAGTCTCTCTGGGTGTCGAAATTTTCCAAAGTACGGTGGTCGGTGAATATCGTGAAGTGGGAGCCCAGTAAGTCGACACGCCACTTCTTCAGGCTCCACATAATTGCTAGGAGCTCCTTCTCATGAATCGGATAGTTCAGTTCCGCACCCTTGAAAAATGCGGAGTCGAATGCTACAGGTCGCGCCGTTTCCCAGGTCTCACCCCAGGACAAGATAGCGCCTGAGCGTTTGTTCGAAGCATCGCAAGTAAGGAAGATCTTATTATCCCCCGGATTCTCATGGTCAATTGTTGTCAGGCACTCCCTACCAACAACGATTGACTTAATGGCGTCGAAAGCTGATTGGTATTTGTCCGTCCATTCTGGGAACGACTCGTTGCACGCTTTGGTCGTCAACCTCTCCAGTACTGTGGTGTGGTCTGCTAGTTTTGGTAAAAAATTTGCAATGTACCTCACAAGTCCAAGGAATGCCCTAACGTTCGTTGCAGACTTAGGTCGGGGCCAGTTTACAATTCGCTCGACTTTGGATTTGTCGGCTTCAACGCCCCGTTGGGATATGTGGTGCCCGAGGAAATCTACCTCGTATTGGAACAGATGTGTTTTCTTTGGGTTGACGTACAACCCGGCCTTCTTCAGCGCAGCGAACACCATCTGTACGTGCTTTTCGTGTTCTTCAACATTTTGCGATGAGATAATGATGTCGTCCAAGTAAACATGGCAGATTTTGCCAATCAGCTCGCGCAAGGCGGCCGTCACCCGTCGCTGCTGGACTGCTGGGGCGTTTCGCAGGCCCTGCGGCATTACTAACCATTTGTACAGTCCCAGCGGCGTACTAACTGCCGTGTACTTGATTGAGTCTGGATGCATTCTCGTTTGAAAAAAACTATCTGTAAAATCTATTGTTGACCAAATCTTTCCCTTAGCACAGTCTGCCAATATGTCGTCGACTCGTCGCAGCGGGAATGAGTCGTGTACTGTGTTCGCGTTCAGCGGACGGAAGTCGTTTACCCACCGGGGTAGTACCGACTTATCGGCTTTGGGGATCAGGAAGGCGGGGGAAGCGTGAGGGGAGGACGAGGGCCGTATCCTGCCCGCGTCGAGGTGCCCTTGGATCAGCGTACGCCAGGCCTCCTGGTACTTTCTCGGGCTCTGATACGTTCTTGTTTTGAACTGCATGCCCGCATTTTTTACCTTAATTTCACAATACACGTCCGTTGGCAGTTCGTCAATGTGTGGCATTTTCTCAAACAGCGCGGCGTAATCTTTCTTCAATCTATCACCTCTTTTCTGGAGGTCCTCGTAGTGTGCGAGCACTTCGATGCGTTCTTTGACGGCGGCGATATTATTGACCTCTTTGACGTCTTCGAACAGGCCCTTAGATTCCATTTCGATGCGCTTTGCGTTGCAGACAGATTCTAGTTCCTTCGCCATAAGTTTGTGGTCTGCTTTCGTTTTCTTCAGTTTCTCTTTCAACTTAATTTTTGGAACGGGCGGAGCGAGAGTCGCAGGAGGATTGAGTAGATCGTATGCGACGCGCTTATCCACAACCGTTCTGGCTTCATGATCAATAACTATATGATTGGTAGCTAGCCATGGGAGGCCCAGTATAATTGGCGCACAGAGGCGCGGGGCTACAAGTATTTTAACAGGGGTCGATGTCCAAGATTGGTCTAAGGAATTCAGACGTAGTGTAACATACTCTGTAAGCGTAGTGGTTTCGGGAGTGTCTTCGTTGTCTATAGCTACGGAAATAATTTCGGGGGCATGCAGTGGACGTTTCTTCAAGCCGAGCGCCTTCACAAGCACTTTGTCGATCAGTCCTAAATGTGCGCCATCGTCAATCAGCGCGCGGATCTTCGAAGGAAACTCGCGAAGCGGCCCATCCACCAGGCATTCCCAGTAGAGGTGGCTAGCGCGGTGTGGCAACGAAGAACTCACATCGGACTCCTCGGTGTCACTGTCCTTGGCGTCCTCGATGTCGAGCATGACGACGGCGACGGGGGTTGCAGTGGACGAAGACGACGACGACGAGGCAGGCTTGTTGCGCTTTGCCGCCAGGCACATCGCTTCGGTCAACGTCTTGTAATTATCGGCGGAAGGGTAACCTGCGGTGCAGTCAGCGGAGCGGTGAGCAACGTAGGGCTTCCGGCAACGGGTGCACCCCTCGTGCTTGTTTAGAAGGGCGCGCTCGTCGTCGGTGAGCTTCGGGCAGAACTTGCGCGTGTCGGAGGCAGTGGACGAAGAGGAGTTGGGGGGACGCGAGGAATTGCTGCCGCCCGTGCTGCCTCTGCGGCTGGAGTCATTCGTATTCTTCTTGAGCTTACGCTCGCGTTCGGCTTCGGATTCTGCTTTGCGCTTCTCGCTGCGCATCTGGGTATCGAACTGCATTCTGATACGTTCGAGGTCGTTATCACGGTCCTCGGCAACAACCTTTACGCGCTTGATCCATTCACCCAGCTTGCCCGGGTCGATGGCATGAGCCTCTGTGTCCTTGTGCACGGTGCGCTGAAGGTCGGGGACGAGGCCCGCCTCGATCGTGTGACGCAGGCGGCTGTTGTCGAGGGCAGACGGAGTCTCGGCGATGATGCGTGTGTAGAATTTCGGGAAGGATTCGTTATGGAACATACGGCAGGAGAGTAACTCGGAGCGGACGTGTGCCTCCCAATTCGCGGGAAGGAACTCCTTCCGGAGCTCGGCGAAGAATTCCTTTGCGGTGAGCTTAGAGAGGCGGGTCTGCTCGGCCGTGGGGCGCATCCATTCGCGGATCAGTGGGTCCTCGAAGCAGGACATGATGTTTACTACCTGTTTATCGGCAGCGATGTCCTTGACATTGAAATAGTTCTTTAGAGCAAATTCGAGTTCTGCAACGATTTTGGGTGTGACGGTACCGGCGGTGAGAGTGGGGAGCTTGCCAGTTGGGGCTACGACAGTGGCAGAGTCTGACATATTTGTATTTTGTGGGCGGGGAGGGGATGAGTCGGAGGAAGAGTCAGATTCGACGGGTTTGCATGTCGGCGGTGGTGGGGACGGTGTGACCAGCGACAACGATGAAGAACGAGAAGAGGATGGTGACGCCACGTTGCGCCTCGCAGCTGCGGCTCGCCTGGTCTGCAGCGGTACTGGGGTCGACGGCGTGCGCGAGGAGGAAGGCAGTGTGGCTGTGTAAATGCTGACGTGGCACTATAATCGATGGCTGGTGAGCTCGTTGAACTCAGAGCAGCGACGTAACGGTGGGCGATGGGCAGTGAACGGTGGACGGTACGGTATGTTTCCCCGAGGGGAAGACGGAGGCAAAAACGGAGGCAGTAGCGGAGGCAGATCAAGAGATTGTGGATCTCCGATCCCCGTGTCCTCGCTACGCTGGTCGGTGTTGAAAAAAAAGTGGAAACTCACCGGGAGAGCCGGGGAGAAACACTAAGAGAAGAACAAAACTCAACAGGAACAGCGTATGTATAAGTGAGCGCCAGAGGTATGGTGGTATGAGACAAGAAGTAAGTGACGGTCACGGTCACGATACGTAAGTAGTAAGCAGCGGGCTTACAATCAAAGCAGATCGGTCACCGAATTTCTCTCTGACCCCTGAGTGTGACTTTCATGCACAGGCATTCTTTTCGACTACGAATATCTTCAGGGATGCAGTATGCAAACCAAAGCAAAATCCGAGTGTGAACCACAAGTGCCTGAAGATTCACACGTCCGAATAGTTCAACCGTGGGAATTTTACCGGTAAAGAGCGTTTAGTGAAGATTTGGACACTTTTAGAGCAGATCTAAACTTCGAACCCCTCTGAAAAAGTCTTAAGACTGGGAGCCATGTTCCAAAAATAGGCTCTCAAAAGCCACGGGAATGTTCTGGGGCCACAGGTTATCACCGACCAGAAATTCATGCTGAACGGCGGGAAGAAAACACGAAGAGAAAGAAAAGGTTTCCAGTCTATTCAAGCCATGCACCCCTCTGCGTGCCTTACTCTTACTTTGTTTCTCAGTATTTGACCCATGGTGCGGCAAGCATTGAGTTTTGAATGCAATTGTCTTCTGTTGAAGTTCACGTGCAATGTGGACAACAAGATTGAATTCAACCACGTTGGATTATTCAGAGAGGTATCAAATTCCACTTGAGTCGCGGAAGCTTGACTTGACAAACATATGTAAGCATGCTTGCAGTGAATTTTGTCCAAGAGCAGATAGATCGAACCATGTAAAACATCTGATGGAAACTCATTTCCCGTCTAGTTTACAACTTGCTAACATAGTAATCCTTTAAAGGACATTAAAGGACACATTGAGGGCCAACTCAGCATCAACTCGGACGGAAGCAGTTGGATGGATGCAACTAGCTACGGTCCTGCCCGGGAGATCGTGCCGATGGTTGGTGATCCGCACAATCGCGATGGGCGATTAGCAGTAGCACGTGTGAGACGAGAACCACTCCCTCTGAGCACGCCTGAGACATGGGCCTTATGAATCGGTTTCAACGGTCCCGACTGCGGGCGCTGGGTAAAGTGGGTTCTCATTGTGTTCAGCGGCTGCTTTGGCAAGGCTGAAATCATGGCCGACACCGATCGGCACAGGTCTGACGAGGTCGGCAACTTGTGCCGAGCTGTGTGCTAAGTGAGCCAACGACCCATATTTAGCCAACCTTAATCTACAGAAATATTTGAGGGAGTAGTATAGGTCAATTAGAGTGAGATAAAGCCAATAAGCTGGCAGAAAGCATCCAGTTTGCAGTGAGCTGAGATAACACAGCAACACAGCAGATAACCATTATTTCACACGGTTGCCACACACATCAATCCCGACTTTGCGACGCGTTCCGCGCACAGTAGGAAGGGAGGTTACTTTGGAGAGCTAAATCTCTACTCAGGATTGCTTCCAATTTTCTTTCCCACAGCTCCCCCAAGCTCTTTCGGCACTACAGGAGAGAATCCACCCTGACTTCTTCTTTGGCTCCCAATACTGTAAGCTGGAGGTTGTATTGGTGCTCAATGGGACAAATATCACATTCAAATGTGCTCTCAGCAACTCCAATTGGCCACCTGTTGCGCTTATCCACTTCTCTGATGATGTATCAGTTCAAGCAGCACAAATTACTTAAAAATGTTGCCATAGCATAACCGGCACCCGTCCAAAACCTCCGCTGTACCATGCGGCATACTTAAGTCGGTTCTTCAGAGTTTCGAGAGGGTTCCGATCTCTGATTACATGTTTTTCTGCAGGCCATCAGGCCCATCAAGACTGCCCATCAAAAGATCAGAGTAAACGGTTGAAAATGAGCGGCCCTGCGGATGCTGGGAATACGGGCTATTGGGAGCAAAAACTGCGAATAATTCAATCAGGTTGAGTTCAACAACTCAAAGAACGAGTTCAATGCCACTGAAGTTTCCTTGACCCCGAAAAGGGGGTATGGATATTCGAAGTGGAGCTACCAAAATGAGAGCGGTGGGGACTTAAATACCGGGAGAAACTGACTTACATAGGACTTGATTCGTCACCTTACTGTTGGGTTTTTCCGTCGATTTAGGTTTGCCTCGTTAACGGACGGAGAGAGTCTGGATGAACAAAACCAACGCAAGGTCAGTAATGACACAAATTGGATCCCCGTTAGAATCGAAGCTTAACCTATTAGGGTGAAGTACTAAGGACATTGCAGGTAAGTCAAAAGGAATTGAATCACTGATGGTGAACGAGACTGACACTGTAATTTGAATCTCAAGGCAAGCTTTGAACCGGTTCGATTGCGTTTAAGATCTTTCTCAGAAGGTGGCCAATATACCAGAGGACGAGCTGGAGACAAAGTCAGCTCAACGGACGGATGCAAGATAATTCAAACGAAGGCTCGCCTGGATTCGAATACATAATGTTGAGAATGAAGGAGGTTATCGAACTGATGAAGTCTTAGGGTAAGGTGGTCAGTTGAACGGTGAGTGGAGGTGAAGACGCAATAGAGTTACCGGTGGAATTGGGTTGCGTGGTCAAGTCAACGTTGAACTCGGCATTCTAAAATCGAATTTATAGAGCAAAGAACGATTGGCCACGCCACATAACACCTCAACGGTGAAATAAACTCTGGTGGTGGGCAATCTGCGATGCCATCAATTTAGTCCCATCAAGATGCCGAGTTGCTGAGCATTTGACTGACCCAGATTCCGTGGATGCGTTTTGGTGAGTTAAACCTCCTCAAATTTCTTAGACCACATGGAAAAGAATGACCTCTCTGGGGATGTTGCCTTGAAAGTGAATTTTTTTATTTCGAGAATGTTGCCTGTCGGAACGTAATTATGTCGGTGAATTTTCACCCTACAAAAGGCGGCAGGGAGAAATCACAAAATCCATTCTCAAGGCAACATGCCCCAGGGTCCTAGACATAATTTTGTCTTTTGACCGAAGTGAAAACTTGGGGGATGAAGGCGAAAAGAATTTGTTGCTGATCGAGGTGCCATCAATTTGGCCTGTATCTGGGCGAAGTAGAACAGTGTCCGAGTCAAGTAGAAGGTCTGCAGTCGACCAGCGAGTTATTGCGGAATGTCGCGAGATTGAGCGAAAGCGTGAGAAGTTGACGGCAGGAAAGCAGCGAGGCTTGGCGAGATTGAGCGAATACGTGAGAATTCTACAGCGAAGCGTGCGAGAATGACGATTGGCAATCATCTTCGTCAACAGTGAAAGAAATATCGACATCCGGGGCGGTGTATGCTCCCACTAGAACAAGTGCGGGGCATTTTTCGAATTTACTCACAACTCGGCACTTTCAGCGGCAGCTCTAAGTACTTTGAGGGAAGACCAAGACCACATAGCAACCAGCATCAACCCATCAATCACAGAATTGCCTTCCGGGGATCGTGGTGACAACGGGGTCCTTAAATCACTTTTTTTTTTCGCGGAAAAAACGATGACAAAGAACGAGTCCTAAAAGATATTAGGACTCGTAACT